>CAMRHE010000020.1:10410000-10785000 GCA_947044405.1 Leptodactylus fallax
ATGGAGGAACTGGCAAATATAGCTAGGGGTAAATCACTGGTCCCAGATGGTATACTGGTAGATGTATATGTACAGTATCAGGATCTCTTACTTCCTGTCTTGTTGAAATGTTATTAGGCCGCCTACTCTTCTGGAGTCCTTTTACAATGCAACCATTATTCTCCTTTTTAAACCAGATGAGGACCAGCTGGAGTGCAGGTCGTACAGAGCTATCTCTCTCCTCAACATAGACTATAAATTACTCACTAAAATATCAGTGAATAGACTGAATTCTGTCATTTTGGACTTAATCCCCCCAGATCAAATAGGCTTTAAGCCCAGTAAGTCCACCTATGATAACCATAGGCGGGTCCAGTT
The DNA here is from genome assembly GCA_947044405.1 of Leptodactylus fallax. NCBI lineage: Eukaryota > Metazoa > Chordata > Amphibia > Anura > Leptodactylidae > Leptodactylus > Leptodactylus fallax. The sequence goes on from CAMRHE010000020.1 coordinate 10,410,358, forward strand.
AGAGTCTCAAATTGGGGCTGCTCTCAAGCAAGACTGGGCGATAGCCTCCCCAGATGCTACCAAAGCATTTGACTCAGTGGAATGGCCTTTTCTCCTCCAGATCCTCCAGCGATTTTGGGTTTGGGGAATCCTTTATCACATGGATTAATGTTCTCTACCAGTCCCCTAGAGCGGCACTCTTTATCGATGGTGCTTTATCCACACATTTTTCCCTACATAGGGGAATCCGTCAGGGATGTCAGTTATCTCCATTTCTATTTGCAGTGGCTATAGAGCCTCTTGCCATCATCCTTAAGACAGACCCGATATACAAAAGGAGTGACTATTGGCGCTTGGGAAGAGAGGATGGCCCTATACGCAGATAACCTGCTTTTATTCACGTCTGACCCTACTCATACACTCCCCAGAGCTATGGCCCTCATTGACAGATTAAGTGTATATTCTGGCCTGCGTATTAACTAGTCCAAATCCGCGTATATGTCCATTGCTCAATCGGTGAGCGCTGGGGAATATGTTTGTGGCCTAAGGGTAGTGGATACTTGTAAATACCTGGGTATTTATATTTCCAATGATCACAGTAACTTCCTGAGTATAAATGTATATCCGCCTCTAGGTCACATCAGAACTAAGTTTAAAGTTTGGGGGGTCCTACCTCTATCAGTAGCTGAGCGGATAAATCTTATAAAGATGCTGTTGCTCACTAAATGTATGTATATTCTGGAACATGCAGCTCTGCCAGTACCACGCAGGTTTTTCAGGCAGCGAGACTCCTTACTTATTCCCTTTATTTTGGGGAGCTCCAGATCTAAATGACATCTCTCCACTTTGCAGCGACCAAAAGATATGGGTAGAATGGCCCTTCCTGACCTCTTTTTGTACTAACAAAACTAACAGACCTTTTAACTGGCCCGGAGGCACATTTAGCACAGTATTTAGCCATACCCACATTATGGCCGGTGCTAGAAAGTCCACATCTGTATAAAAGAGGAGTGACAATTGGGGGTAGTTTAGCATCAAAGGTAGCAGCTTCCTGGACTTAACAGAGGTGTTTGTGGCGCTGCGTGCCAAATAAACAGCATATCAGATAACGGCAATCCAAAAGAAATGGCTTTATTTAGCTTGTAAATGGTATCAGGAACAAAAATAACAAAACAGCCTAGCCCATACAGAGGGCAATATCTCACTTCTTGAACCCTGACTAATCTTCTGAGGGCAACATGCTTTACTGAGGTTTCTTCTCAGCAGTCTGGCTCAAACTGAGCTTAACCAAGTCCCTTATGGAATCCAGTCCTCTTGGAACAGACCACTTGTCCATCTCCAACTGGTCCACAGTCCACCTGCTCCCTGCAGGTCACCAGCAACACTCTCCTGCTGTGTGCACTCTCTCTGGAGTTGGGCCCACAGGTATGGGTGTGGTCAAGGTCCTTTTCAACCCTGTTTTTGGGTCGCTCTCCAGCTCCCTCTACGTTCACACCCTCACCCTTACCTCTTTATACACTAGCAGGACAAGTTTGGCAGCAGGCTTAAAGAGTAGCAGCCTATTCTGAAGTCCCTACTGAGACACCGTTATGGGACAATCCCGATTTAACTGAGCTTCTGGCCCTTCCAGACGCACAGTGCTGGGAGTATTTTGGAATAGTGTCCTTAGGTGATGTCTATGAACAGGGCATGTTCGGCTCTTTTCACTCCTTGAGCACACTGTTGAACATTCCCCGCGCACAATTCTTTAGGTTTCTGCAAATCAGACATGTTATTTCTACGCAGTTTCCCCCATCGGACATGCTCATCTCTACCTATTCACTCATTGATGTACTTAGGTTCCAAGGGCCACGAGGTCTCATTTTGAGCTTATATGCACACCTCATCCAGGTTAAAGTGTCTCACTTAGATGCCCCTGCTTTGTTGAAATGGCGTACCCTGATTCCTGCTCTTACTGATGAGATATTCCCAGAACTCCAGGAATCAGCACAATTTGTATCCCCGTCTGCTAATAATAGGTTAATCTAAGTGTATATCATGCACCAAAGCTATCTGACACCTGCACGGTTACATAAGATGTGGCTCCTGCAGTACCCAGGGAGCTTGCTTTGTCCAGTTGAGTACTCTGACTTCTGGCATATGATCTGGGATTGCCATGTCGTTAAAGACTTCTGGACGGAGGTTGTGGGTATTCTGTCAGATGTCCTCGGTGCCCCTATTCCACTCACTCCTGATATTTCCCTATTGGGTATCCTGGACAAGGAATTATGGCCACACCATTCTCATATTCTGCTATGAGAATATTTATTTCTAGCTTGAAAAGCATCGCTCTACAATGGATGGATCCCCGCCCACCCTCCCTGTCACAGTGGAGAAAGCTGGTGAACTCAATTGTACTGTATAATCAACCTGTGCATAAAGGTGGGGGCTGCCCTAATAAATTCCACAAGGTTTGGGGTTCTTGGTGTAACTCATCATTGACTTTATACAGTGCCTTGCGAAAGTATTCGGCCCCCTTGAACTTTTCAACCTTTTGCCACATTTCAGGCTTCAAACATAAGGATATAAAATTTTAATTTTTTGGTGAAGAATCAACAACAAGTGGGACACAATTGTGAAGTGGAACGAAATTTATTGGTTATTTAAAACTTTTGTAAAAAATAAAAAACTGAAAAGTGGGGCGTGCAATATTATTCGGCCCCTTTACTTTCAGTGCAGCAAACTCACTCCAGAAGTTCAGTCAGGATCTCGGAATGATCCAATGTTGTCCTAAATGACTGATGATGATAAATATAATCCACCTGTGTGTAATCAAGTCTCCGTATAAATGCACCTTCTCTGTGATAGTCTCAGGGTTCTGTTTAAAGTGCAGAGAGCATCATGAAGACCAAGGAACACACCAGACAGGTCCGTGATACTGTTGTGGAGAAGTTTAAAGACGGATTTGGATACAAAAAGATTTCCCAAACTTTAAACATCCCAAGGAGCATTGTGCAAGCGATCATATTGAAATGGAAGGAGTATCAGACCACTGCAAATCTACCAAGACCTGGCCGTCCCTCTAAACTTTCATCTCAAACAAGGAGAAGATTGATCAGAGATGCAGCCAAGAGGCCCATGATCACACTGGATGAACTGCAGAGATCTACAGCTGAGGTGGGAGAGTCTGTCCATAGGAAAATAATCAGTCGTACACTGCACAAATCTGACCTTTATGGAAGAGTGGCAAGAAGAAAGCCATTTCTCAAAGATATCCATAAAAAGTCTTGTTTAAAGTTTGCCACAAGCCACCTGGGAGACACACCAAACATGTGGAAGAAGGTGCTCTGGTCAGATGAAACCAAAATCAAACTTTTTGGCCACAATGCAAAACGATATGTTTGGCGTAAAAGCAACACAGCTCATCACCCTGAACACACCATCCCCACTGTCAAACATGGTGGTGGCAGCATCATGGTTTGGGCCTGCTTTTCTTCCGCAGGGACAGGGAAGATGGTTAAAATTGATGGGAAGATGGATGGAGCCAAATACAAGACCATTCTGGAAGAAAACCTGTTGGAGTCTGCAAAAGACCTGAGACTGGGACGGAGATTTATCTTCCAACAAGACAATGATCCCAAACATAAAGCAAAATCTACAATGGAATGGTTCACAAATAAAAGTATCCAGGTGTTAGAATGGCCAAGTCAAAGTCCAGACCTGAATCCAATCGAGAATCTGTGGAAAGAGCTGAAAACTGCTGTTCACAAACGCTCTCCATCCAACCTCATTGAGCTCGAGCTGTTTTCCAAGGAAGAATGGGCAAGAATTTCAGTCTCTCGATGTGCGAAACTGATAGAGACATACCTCAAGCAACTTGCAGCTGTAATCACAGCAAAAGGTGGCGCTACAAAGTATCAACTTAAGGGGGCCGAATAATTTTGCACGCCCCACTTTTCAGTTTTTTATTTTTTACAATAAATTTTGGTCCACTTCACGATTGTGTCCCACTTGTTGTTGATTCTTCACCAAAAAATTTTAATTTTATATCCTTATGTTTGTAGCCTGAAATGTGGCAAAAGGTTGAAAAGTTCAAGGGGGCCGAATACTTTCGCAAGGCACTTGTATACTGCCCCATCTTTTCATACAGCCCTTAATGCATTTATTAATTAAATTGGAAGACCTCCTAAATGCTGCCATGACTTCGCCTGTCTCCTGACTCCTGTTATATCTCTAGGTCCATTCCAGATAGCACGGTCCTAATTGACTATGCTGCACTTTGTATCTTTGTTTTTGTACTGTTGGGGGTTTTTTTCTATGCCGATTGCCCAGGTTGGATCATCTACTACTTATTCTTTTGGATCTTCTGCTTGACTCTCCATTTTATTGGACTATTTCTTCTCTTTTTCATTAGGATTCTTTTGTTATGGACTATGCAGCAACGGTTTCGGTTGTTTTCAACTTGTTTGTTCTATGCCGGTATTTTCCGTACAGAAATCACAGAATTGGTCCCAAGCAAAAAAAATATATAAAATATAACTTTTAATAAATAACCACTAAAATATCCAACCCATAATTTATTATCGACCTATCTAAATATGCAAATATACACAAAAGGTTAAAGAGAGCATATTCAACCTAATAGACAAAGTTGATCTCAAACAGTGGAAAGAGGTCCAAACGCTAAATTGACTCTAGATATATATAAATGTCGACCAAATATGTCAATAAAGCTACATAACCTCATATCCTCCCCACACTAAAATTGTTGATATCAACTAAAATATAAAAGCCCTCTAATGTCAAGTAACGCTCCTATGAGACATTCTTGTCCCTAAATAGCGTCTCAAACTACCTCTACGCGTTTCCCCTTTCTATAAAGGTTCATCAGGAGTTGATAGTGTGAACTGAGACAAAGATATGTCCCAAGAAAATATACAGATGCACAGATGCAAAGATGAATAAAGACGCGGTTAAAACCACGATTCCTGGAGCTCGAATGGTAAGCTCCAGTACTATTAAGCGGTCGACCGTACAGACTTTTAAGTGTAATTACTCTGATATTTCCACTGTACTTCTTGTTTGCACTGTATACCTTATTGTACAAACTTCAATAAACCGAGTTTAAAATAAAAATATGGTGCTACATGGACGGTTTATTGGAAAAAAAGTAATTTTTAATTTTTACGTCCAAATGCTAATAGAATCTGTGAAACAGCTGTGAGGACAAAATGCTCACCATTCCCCTTGAGAAATTCCTTGAGGGGTATAGTTTCCAAAATGGGGCCACTTTTTGGGTATTTTCATTGTACTAGTACTTTAGGGGCTCTGCAAATGCGACATGCAAAATCTGTCCTCCAAAAGCCAAATAGCGCTCTTTCCATTATGAGCCCCGCCATGTACCCATACAGCAGTTTACAACCACATGTGGGGTATTCCTGTGTTCAGGAGAAATTGTGTAGCAAAGTCTGGGGAGCTTTTTCTCCTTTAAACACTTTGCACTAACAGACCTTTTTTGATATAAAAAAAAAAAAATTAAAGCACATACAAAAATAAAAACAACATAAAAATAAAGCCTTATGTGTCACCGAAAAAAGACACAGAAATTAGTTGAATAACGCAAATGATAAAAATGTTACAGCCCTCCAAACCACACATACAAAAAACCTGAAAATGTGTCTGGTCCAGGACCAGAAATTGGCCCGGTACTGAAGTGGTTAAGGGATTAAAAGGGTTTTCCAGGGAAAAAACTAATTTGTTGACAGCAATAAATGGTGTCAAATAAAGTGTTATTTTCCTCTTCTTCTCCCTGTCATTAACTGGTTAAGGACCGGGCTAAAAGTGCCTTATGGACCAGGCCTCATTTTTCAAAACTGACATGTGTCACTTTATATGGCAATAACTTTGAGATGCTATAACTTACACAAGTGATTTTGAGATTGTTTTTTCATGACACATTGTACTTCATGTTAGTGTTAAACATTGATAAATATTTTTGTATTTATTTATAAAAAAATTAGGAAATTTGATGGAAATTTTGAAAAAAAATTGCAATTTTCAAAATGTGAAATGCTCTGCTTTTCAGACAGATAGTTATGCCACCCAAATACATGAATAAATATTATCTACCATATCTCTGCTTTATATCGGCATCATCTTTTAATCGTCCTTTAATTTATTTTGGATGTTAGAAGGCTTACAAGTGTAACAGCAATTTTCCAGATTTACAAGAAAATTTCCCAAACTAATTTTTTAGGGACCACTTCAGTTCTGAAGGGGATTATAAAGATCTATATATTAGAAACCCCCATAAATCACCCCATTTTCAAAACTGCACCCCTCAATTAATTCAAAACAGCATTTGGGAAGTTTGTTAACCCTTTAAGCATTTCACAAGAATTAAAACAATATGAAGGTGAAATTTAGACATTTCATTTTTATCTAATAATATATTCATTTATCCCTAAAATTAACACATTTACAAAGGGTTGAAGGAGAAAATACATCTCACAATTTGTTGTGCAATTTCTCCCGAGCACAGAAATACCCCACATGTGGGTGTAAAATGATTTTTGGGCACACAGCAGCGTACGGAAAAGAAAGAGCGACACTTGGCATTTGAAAAGCACATTTTGCTGGAATAGTTTTCAGGTGCCATGTCTCATTTGCAGAGCCCCTAGAGTACCAGTACATTGGAAACCACCCAAAAGTGACCCCCATTTTGAAAACTACACCCCTGACAGAATTTATCAAGGGGTATACTGAGCATTTTGACCCCACAGCCGTTTCACAGATTTTATTAACATTGGGATGTGTAAATTAAAAATTACTAAAACATCACTTTATCCCCAAAGTTTTCATTTTCACAAGGGGTTAAAGGAGAAAAAGTACCCCACAGTTTGTTAATCAATTGCTCCTGAACACGGCAATACCCCATATGTGGTCGTAATCTGCTGTATGGGTACATGGCGGGGCTCAGAATAGAAAGAGCGCAATTTGGCTTTTGAAGGGCAGATTTTGCTGGAATAGTTTTCAGGTACCATGTCTCATTTGCAGAGCCCCTAAAATACAAGTACAATGAAAACCCCCAAAAAGTGACCCCATTTTGGAAACTACACCCCTCAAGAAATTTCTCAAGGGGCATGGTGAGCATTTTGACCCTACAGCTGTTTCACAGATTCTATTAACATTGGGATGTAAAAATTAAAAATTACTTTTTTTCCAATAAACTGTCCATTTAGCGACATATTTTTAATTTTTACAAGGGGACAAAGAAGAAAAAAAAAACACAGTTTGCTACACAATTTCTCCTGAACACAGAAATCCCCCATATGTGGTCGTTAACTTCTGTAGGGGTACATGGTGGGGCTCAGAATGGAAAGAGCACTATTTGGCTTTTGAAGGGCAGATTTTGCTGGAATAGTTTTCAGGTACCATGTCGCATTTGCAGAGCCCCTAGAGTACCAATACAATGGAAACTTCTCAAAAGTGACCCCATTTTAGAAACTACACCCCTCAAGGAATGTATCAAGGGGTATTATCATTTTGAACCTAAAAATGCTTCCCAAAAATTAATCTACAAAGTGAAAATTGAAATTTTTAAATAAATATGCCATTTTGGTGCCCAATACGTTGTACCCACTTTGAGTCATCAGAGACATGCACTCCTAAAACTATTAAGTGGGCTATCCCGGTACAAAAAAAATTATATATGTGGGTGTAAACTGCTGCTTGGTTACACAGCAGGGCTCAGAAGGGATGGAGCAGTGCGCTTTTTAGCTTTTGGAGTACAGATTTAGAGGTACTTTCTGGATGCCATGTTGTTTTTGCAGATCCCTGGAGGTGCCAGTAAATTGGAATTCCACAAGAAGTGACCCCATTTTGTAGGGGCAATTTTAGGGTCTTTGCCAATATGACATGGTGTCCAAAATCCAACAATCTAAATCTATGCTCCAAAACCCACATAGCGCTCCTTCACATCTGCCCCCTGCTGTGTACCCAAACTGAAGTTTATACCCACATGTATGACACTGGTGTAGCCAGGATAACGTACTTAATGTCATATGTGGGTATAAACTGCTGTTTGGGCACACCCGGGCACAGAAGGGAAGGAGCGCTATTTTGGTTTTTGAAGCACAGTTTGGTTTTTGGACACCATGCCACTTTTGCAGAGCCCCTGAATTGCCAGTAAAGTGGAATCTGCAGACTTGTGACCCCATTTTGGGAACTACACCCCTGAAGGGATTTATCAAGTGGGGTAGTGAGTATTCTTAACCCTTAAGTGTTGCATTCATTTAATTTCAATAAATGAATGTGCAGCTGATTATGAAAAGGGAAAATTGCAATTTTTCCAGAGATACGCCATTTCAGTGCCCGATATGTTGTGCCCAGCTTATGTCAGCAGAGACACACACTCCAAAAACTGTTAAGTGGGTATCCCGGGCACAACAGCTTTTGGAGCGTTCATCTCTGATACAAGCCGGGCACAAAGTATTATGCATTGAAATTACATATTCCTGGAAAAATTGATATTTTCACCTTTCACAATCAGCTGCGTATTCATTTCTGGAAAATAAATTTTAGCAACACTTGGAGGTTAAAAATGCTCACTGTACCCCTGGATAAATTCCTTCAGGGGTGCAGTTTCGAAAATGAGGTCACATGTCAGGGGATTCCACTTTACTGGCATTTCAGGAGCTCTGCAAGTGTATCATGACATCCAAAAGCTAAACTGTCTAAATCTGTGTGCCAAAAACCAAATAGCGCTCATTCCATTCTGTGCCCAGCTGTGCCCAAACAGCAGTTTATACAGATTAAGTACGTTATCCTGGGTACACCAGTGTCATACATGGGGGCATATACTGCAGTTTGGGCACACAGCAGGGCACAAAAGGGAAGGAGCGCTGTGTGGCTCTTGGAGTGCAGATTCAGATGTTTGGGATCTGGACGCCATGTCATGTTTGCAGAGCCTCTAATGTACCAGAAAAGTGGAATCTCCTAGGGAGTGACCCCATTTTGAAAACTGCACCCCTCAAAGAATTTTTAGTATCCCAGACATGAATGCACAGCGTGAAGAGTGAATATGTAAGATGTGCGGAGTGCATTGGGAACACGAAATTCCCTACTATATCCCCAGTAGCTCCTATTATTGGGGGGGTCACTTCTGGTTTCTTTTCTTTTGTAACCTCTAAATCTCGTTTGTACCCTGATATACGCTCGCACAGCTTATACATTTCCTTCCTGCCGCACCCAGTTTTGTTCTAATGATTTGGTGATTTTTGGGGTTTTTGTCTTCACATTGTACAAGCTATATTTTCTTTATTTTTCGGATGATGTAGCCATAAGAGGGCTGATTTTTTGCGGTATGAGATACATTTTTTAATGACACCATTTTTTTTTATGTCTATAACTTATTGAATAAATTATATTAACTCTTTCTGGGTGGATTAAAAAAAAAAACATCAATTCTGGCATTGGTTTTTACCTTTTAATTTTTTTGCCATGCAGCGTACAGGATAAGTAACATGTTAAATTTATTCTGCGGGTCGGTACGATTACAGCGATACCTCATTTATATTGTTTTGTTATGCGTTACTAATTCTGCAGAACAAAAACCCATTTGTGGACAAAAATCAATTGTTTTTGCATCACCATCTTCTGAGATGCATAACATTTTTATTTTTCAGTTGACAGACTTGGTTTAGGGCTTATTTTTTGCGGGAGGACATGTGCTTTTTATTGGTATTGTTTTTAGGTACATATGAGTTTTTGTTCACTTTTTATAACATTTTTTTGTAAGCAAGATAGCCAAAAATCATTACTTCCAGCGTTTTTTTTTCAGTTTTATTGTACAGGTTGTTACGGACGCGGTGATACCAAATATGCATTGTTTTTATTAATTTTTAGGTTTTTTTTTATATAATTCATTTTATATAGGAAAAGGGATTTTTGGGGGCTTTATAACTTAATTATTTTTTTTTTTTTTACTATACTTTTTTTTTTTTTACTTTTTTTTTACATTTTTTACTTGTCCTATAAGGACACCTGAGCCAGCGATGCTCTGATCCTGGCTCAGTATTATAGACTGCAATACACGTTTGCAATACATGTTTGACCGCGGCATCCAAGGGGTTAAAACCTCTGATCGGAACTCAGTTCCGACTGGGGGTTATGGAGCAGGGTGTTAGCTAACACCCGCTCCCGATCCCGCTTACTGTGTCTCTGAAGTGCCGGCCGTAAATTTACAATTAGCCGGACTTCAGAGACCAGGACCGCAAGCCGTAAATTTACGGCTGGCAATCGTCAACCAGTTAAAGAAGTGGCCCCAGTCCTCTCCATTGGTCGCATGTTCTAAAATCAAATAAAGAAGTGTCTGATCATGAAGTGGGAAAATGGCCCAGTCTTGAGGTGGTTATAAAGGGCATGTGCTGTCATATAATCCTCACATAATACAATACAGAATGTCAATAAATTAGCCAAACTGTAACTTAGACATTACCTAAAATGATTCCACTTTTCATACACAAGGGCCTATCATTAGAATGGAGATGTACAGACTTTTGACCATGTTTATTATGTGTATTGGGTCTTTCCTTTTCTCTCCTGACATGATTTTAATGATGAGGTTGTGATTGTGATTTTTAAGTTTCTTTTAATGCTGCGGTTTTACCAATTTCATGACATTATTATCTGTGCTTTCAGTTTACATTCAGTACTACATGGCTCAGCCTGGCATGTGCCACATAACTCATACTGGCATGTGCCACCAACATCAACCAATAGGATCGCAGGATTTCAATTCAAATACAGAAGAAACCTGACAGTTGGTGCCAGTCTGCGATTGCTCTGTTAGAGTTGAGACAGGCTCCCGATTGCTCACCAGATCAGACAAAGCGAACCTTTTATCAAGTGCGACCCCGATCAGCATCTTCAGGATTCAGAAGAACACCGCTAATTGCAAGACATCAGAGGTAAAGTATCATTATGTGATCATTAGAAATGGAGATTTATGTCATCCCAGATGGTGACAGAGAGGGAGTCCAGATTAATAGGATACAGACATTAATCTCACTTGGGTAACTGTATATCGGCGAGTTAGGTGACTGTATACCTGTGGATAAATATGGGTGACTATATAAAATAGGAAATAGGCTTGTGTGACTATGTATAAATATGGATAAACTTGGAGGACTATAGATAGCTTTGCAGAAACTTGGGTGACCTTGGAAAAATATGGTGTAATTTGGGTGACTATAGATAACTATGGGGAAAGTTGCAGGATTATAGATAACTATGAAGAAACTTGGGTGACAATAAATAAATATGGAGTCATTTTGGTGGACAAATATAAAGAAACTTTGGTGAAACATGGAGTAATTTGGGTAAATGTATTAACTTTGAAAAGCTCAGGTGACAATAGAGGTTGGGGGATTATCATAAAATGTGAGGACACTGGAAGTTTAAGAATATATTTGGAGAAACCTGGAGGATTATTGTAGTCATATTAGTGAGCAGCTGGAGAAGTTTTCAGGCGTCAGTTACTCCAGAATACTAGTGTAAGTAATATCAGGCCCCTTCTCACTCACTCCCACCATTTGTATAAAAAAGTGTCATAGGATGTCATAAGAGGATGAAAAAAAGGATTAAAATGACAATATATATATAATGAGGTAGGTTAGATTTATATATATACACCATACATTGATGTAGAATTTTTTTCTCTCCAAAGTTCCCAGCACACAGAGGAGACATGAAGAGGAAGAGGGAATTCATTAAAGAGGAGTGGTGAGTACAAGAGTCTATATCACTACATCACTTCATGGGGTTGTCTGAGACTTTTATGACAGATATAATGGTATTCTAGAAACAGTGCCACACTTCTCCATGGGCTGTGTCTGGTAATGCAGCTCAACCTCAATCACATAAACAGAGCTTAACTGAAATAACAGACTCATCCGATCATTGCTGTAACCAGTGATTTGCTAGACGGCATCTTAGGCATTCTGTGAGGTTGGGAGACACCAGGAAACAGGGTTCAGTGGAGACCTGGGCAGGCTGTGGAGCGGAGCAGTGGGGATTGTAGAAGTTTAAGTAACCTTTTTCTACTTTTACATGCCTCTATAAAGCGCATTTCGATATCTTGGGATGGAAAACCCCTTTAGTCTGTGTACTTTTACAACACATGCTGAAAACTGTAAACCTGCCCAGGACCTCATATACACAGCAGCTCCTTTTGCACTAAATCTTTATGTCAGCCCAAGGGGTTCCTAACTGCAAAGCATCCTGTAATGCTTGTACATACTAGTGATGCCTCTGTACAGCACTATATATTTCCCTTAGAAGAAATAACATCTTTCTAAGAGAGAAAATCTCCTCAATATGGATAGTATATATCTCTTCTATCATAGTTCACATTCTACCACCCAGCCAGCCCAGCCTACCACCCCGGAGCCCAAGAAGAGGAAGACAGATGACGACCTCCTGCGTGAAGAAGAACTGACTGCTTTCTACAGACTCCTGGGTAAAATACTTCATCCACACTAGGCAGAAAGTATATTTTATCACACATTATTATTATTAAAGAGGATGTCCTGATAAAAAAAAAAATAGTTTTATTGTCTCTGACATTGAAATAGTTGAACTTACTGGTATACTTTTATTGCAATAGCTGCCCTGATGTCCACATATCACTATTGGTCCCACTCCACATTTGATTTTGCTCTGACATTAAAATACAGCTTTCTCTCCCCTCTCTGTGTTGGTAACATGCTTAAAGGGGGCTGGCTATGTGGCTCAGTACAATAGATAAGAGAGCTCTTTATTAAGACTGATACAAAGACAGAGAAGTGGGAGTTCCAGAACAAACCTAAAAGTGGAATGGGGCCAATGCTGATGTCAGGACATTGGGTAGCTATGGTAATAATAGTATATCTGTAAGTGTTATCTATTTCAATTTTAAACTTTTTAGCTGCCTAGACAATGTCTGTAACTTATTGTATATATTAAAATAATATGCATAATATGGGGATTTATCAAGGCTTTTCCACCAGAAATTTGTTTAAAGTTATTTTAGTCCATGGCCAATTTAGCAGTCAGGCTAGGTTCACATCTGTGCACGGGTCTCCGTCATTCAGGTCCCCCAGGAAACCCGAACAACATAGAGCCGAACCTCTAAAACAGCAGTTACCTGTGGACTTTTCACTATGATGATTTTCGGTGGTTTCTGCAATGGAGTCTTCGGCACAGATGTGAACCTAGACTCACCATTTTTTTTAAACGTGCAGGGCTTAGAGGAGGAGGCATGGCTTCTGGTGGTCCAGCAGATGTACTATAAATTACACCAGAAGCTGATGTGAATTATAGAACAAATATACACCAGCTCATAGATGGCATAAATTTACTGACTGTCACTAGATGCAGCAAATTTATTAAGAGGCCTGTAATCTATATATAATATGGAAATATGACAGATTCACTTTATAATGGATCATAATAGATTGTTACAGATGTTATTGGTCCATCATGTTATTTTTCTTAAAGTTAGTTATTATATAGACTATAAGACTATTAGGAGAATCAGACACATAAAAGAACTGAAGTAAATTCAAGTATCCCCATAGCCCTAATAGTGAAGTTTATTCATTCTTGTATTTAGATGTAAAGTTGTTTTGGATATTTTAGAAGATATTGATGAAATAGATAAAACTGATGTAATTTTATTTCTGTTGTTTTGTAGACGACAAGCACTTCAAGTTATTTCTAGACAAAGACAGCTGTTATAGGATCTCCGACAAGGTATTTGAGTGAAAGAATACAAAATCTTCTAGATTTCTATACACCATGACCTGCTGGCATAATAGTTATTAGAAGATGCTACACAGTCAGTTTTAAATAGTGAATACAGGAATATACTGAGAACATACACATGTACTGTATAATATTATGTATGTAAAAAATATATTACCAGCTTTTAACTCTGCTTCTCATCCCACTAGTATCTCCTGGCCATGGTCTTCGCCTACTTCAGAAGAGCAAGACTCCATATTGAAGAATATCACCTATATTTCTTTTCATGTCTGTAAGTTTCTTTTTTTAATTATTATTATATATAACCCTGTTACAACAAGTAGTGGGTCGGACTGCGATAGACTGCAGCAGTCATATGTATCAAAACATCATTGCTGGAGCAGTAAGTAGAGATCAGCAGTGACCATGCATTATCAGTACGGGGGCAGCGAGGAATTGGAGGAATCTCTCCATTTATTATTTTATACAATCTGTTTTAAAGAAAAATGTATTGGCAGAGCAACTCTTTGATATCAATAATATCATCACTTTGCTCTTCTTCTTCTGAAATATTATTTGGTTTAATTTTTTTTCTTTCTTCCAGGTTTTTAGCCAACCAATTCGAAGAAGACCTGCTCTACCGACGGGAGATCTACGCCTGGTTCCCTGGATGGACGTCGACTATGCAGAAGGATCAGCTGCTGTTTCAACGCGACCTGCTGCTCATCAGGATGAACTTCAGAACTTGGGTAGACCAGGCCATCTGCGATCTGGTTAGTAACATATAGTCCAACAGAAATCTATAAACTTTGATTAAAAGTCTGTGATGAGTATAATAATAATAATTTATATAACGTTTTTATTCTAGATTATGGCACAAGACCCCGACCATTGGGCATGGCAGAGAGAAAGGAAAGACCATCACAGCTGGGCCATTCGCTGGTTTAGAAGGAATAATAAAGAGTGCAGAAAGAGAGGCCCATGTATCATCCCTGCATTCTGCTCTCTGTGTAACACCGATCATGCCTGCAAGGAGGAAGAGTGTGAGAAGATCCATCACCAGACAGACGCAGAGAAGGAACCTGGAACACCAGATTCATAATCATCTCTGGTAAGTGTAACATGGGTGTAGGGCTGGGCTGACCTAAATCAAAATCACAATTAATGGTGATTATTTAGGTTACGCCCCTTTTCAACTTCGCCCCTTTTACAGTATGCATATTAGTGTTGGTTTGCCGGGTGGTTTTGTTCGGACTAAACAAAGCCGAACCAAAACTGCTATTATACTTTGGGGACTCTTTAGGCGCAATCGTAGGCCTCAGCAGCCACTGATGTCAGGCAGAAGACCCAATTACAGCTGGTAGTTGCTCCGGAGCCCAGGAGAGTTGAGAAAACTGCCTTTTTATGCGTGATAACCTCCCATTGGTCTTCACTAATTGTACTCTGGGGTAAGAAGAGACCCCAGAGTATAATAATAGCACTTCTGATTCGGATGTGTTCAGTCTGAATGAAACTGCAGGTAGTACCTCGTAAATACTGTAATACACACGTAGACAAAATTGTTGGTAACCCTCGTTTAATGAAAGAAAAACCCACAATGGTCACAGAAATAACTTGAATCTGACAAAAGTAATAATATATAAAAATTCAATGAAAATGAACAAATGAAAGCCAGACATTGCTTTTCAACCATGCTTCAACAGAATTTTTTAAAAAAGAAAACTCATGAAACAGGCCTGGACAGAAATGATGGTTAATATTTTGTTGCACAACCTTTTGAGGCAATCACTGCAATCAAACGATTCCTATAATTGTCAATGAGACTTCTGCACCTCTCAACAGGTATTTTGGACCACTCCTCATGAGCAAACTGCTCCAGTTGTCTCGGGTTTGAAGGGTGCCTTTTCCAGACGGCATGTATCAGCTCCTTCCAAAGATGTTCAATAGGATTTAGGTCAGGGCTCATAGAAGGCCACTTCAGAATAGTTCAATGTTTTCCTCTTAGCCATTCTTGGGTGTTTTTAGCTGTGTGTTTTGGGTCATTATCCTGTTGCAAGACCCATGAACTGCGACTGAGACCAAGCTTTCTGACACTGGGCAGCACATTTCTCTCTAGAATCCCTTGATAGTCTTGAGATTTCATTGTACCCTGCACAGATTCAAGACACCCTATGCAGATGCAGCAAAGCAGCCACAGAACATAACAGAGCCTCCTCCATGTTTTACAGTAGGGACAGTGTTCTTTTCAATATATGCTTCATTTTTCCGTCTGTGAACATAGAGCTGATGTGCCTTGCCAAAAATTTAGATTTTTGTCTCATCTGTCCATAGGACATTCTCCTAGAAGCTTTGTGGCTTGTCAACATGTTTTTATATATTATTACTTTTGTCAGATTCAAGTTATGTCTGTGACCATTGTGGGTTTTTCTTTCATTAAACGAGGGGTACCAACAATTTTGTCCACGTGTGTAACTGAGCCAAAAAAAACAAAATGAACAAAATCATGTCGGTTTTCCTCGTTGATGTTTGGTTTCACTATTTTTCAATTAATGGCCCTGTAGTACGTGAGTGTGACAAAAACGTTTCAAATAATACGATACAAAGTATTAGTCTGAGAGGCCAATATCATAGAGAACAGCTTGATAACAATGATTTGTTAATAAACGTTTCTCTTATAATTTGTACAGAGATGTACTGCTGCCAGGATGGGGATCATAGCTGCCGGACCAACAAGCAGAAGAACAGCTGAGAAGGCACCAATGGATGAAGACAGGAATACCGGCCCGCCAAGGAGAAGAACAACTAGTAGAAGGATGGATGAAGACCTGGATGAAGAAAAACTATATCCTTTATGGTCACATACACAAAAACACACTTCAGTTCACACATATAATCACTATACATGATCACTACACACATACACACAATCATTACACACATGCACACACATACATACTAATATTCATGTTATAGAGGTAACCTCCTTTAGTATGCCCAGAGGAAGGGCAGTACAGCAGCCATGGTTTCCCTGCAGGTTTCCTCCACTGGGGGTTTTTCCTGCCCTGAGTGTTGCTGAGAACTCTTTGTGAGTGATGGGAGGTAACCAGCACATATAAAACATACACATATATAGAAATAATATAATAAACTTCACATTCTTAATCTTTCTCTACCGTGTCTGCATGATTTCTTAAAGTTTTGTGTTTAGAAAAAAATATTAATAAACTTTGGATGATGTGATATTTGGGTGACGTCAATCCAAAGACCTCATGATGTACCTTCCATTAGGTTCTTTCTTTAAGTGGCTTGTAAGACATTTGACATTGGGAACTCTGCTTAAAGTATGGTGCAACAAAGTCGGACATGCAGGACTTTGTTTCCAACGAAAAGAAAACAGCTTTGCGGCGCAGAGGGTGTAAGCGCACACCCGCGCATTGCTTTAAAACCCCATTCAAGTGAATGAGGTTTTAAGCAATGCGTCGCAAACATTCCCCTATCCAGTGCCTATCCAGTTTTCCGACATTTAGGAAAAATCCTTTCCACTAAAGCCCTCTAAAACTGTAACAATAAATGTTAACAACAGAAGAACAGAATAAAAGGTTTTCCGAGTTTTTTCTCTTCTGGGCTCTTTTTTGTGTCCAGTAAATAAACAAATGACCCAGGATCCAAACTACTAAGTGATTACTTATAAAAAAAAACAAAAACAGCACTTCCTCTCTTCGCTTCCTGACTCCCCGGGATTTGACCGATCCCTCACACGATTTGAGAGAATCTGTTCTGGGTCTGGCCCGGTCAGACACTCCTTATCGGACTTTTAGCTGCTGCTGGTTTCCCCTCCTCCGGGTCACAGACCTGCCTTCCTGATGAAGTGGGAGACTGATCTACACATTGTGTTCTCAAACTCTCATTGCTCCAGGATTCTTGAATTTGCTCACAGGAGTTCCGTTGCGAGCAGATACCAAGAAGCGGGCTACAAACTCTTAACTAGATGGTATCATGTCCCTTCTAAGCTGCATAGGATTTTCCCATCTGCTTCCCCAAGGTTCTGGTGATGTGGCACGGAGGAGGGAACACTGCTACACATATTCTGGGAGTGTGTGGGGCTGAGGGACTTCTGGGATGGGGTACACTGGACTATCTGTAAGGTCTATCAGGTTGTCCCCCCTAAAACACCTGCCTTCTACCTGCTTCACCTCTCTGATTTCTCCCTCCGGGCTTATCGTAAGTCCTCTTTGAGGCATCTGGTCAGGCCTGCATTACAGCACTGTGGAAGTCCTCCACTCCACCATCTCTCCTATAATAGATTTGTAAAGTGGAGGACATCTAGGGAATTGAGGACCTTACTGCGTGCCTCAGGGACATGCATGAGTCCTTCATTGAGGCCTGGATGCCTTGGATTATCTTCCAGGGTTCGCAGGATTACAGGGACCTGGTGCGTTGAACTGGAATCCACAAGCAGTACTTCCTGTGGCGGGGTTGCTGGACCTCCCGATCCGGTCTTCTTTTCTTCCCCCCCCCCCCCTTTTTTTTTTTTTTTTTTCTACCCCCTTTCTTATCTCTTCCTCCTCTCTCTACTTCCTCCCACCCTCTCCTTCATTTCTCATTTACCTTTCTCGCTTCTGCTCTCCCCTCTCTGCTCTTCTGTCTTTCCCTTCTTCCCTCCTTCTGATTTTGCGCATACTTTTCTGGGAGTTTCTCCCTTATGTGACATGATATACCTTGTTATGCGGATTGTCTGTGGTTTATTGTTTTTTTTGGGGGGGGGGTTTTTTGCAGTTTGTTCCCGGCCCCTATTTATGTGGAGGCTGCTTTTACATGGTTTGTTGTTTGTCTTTCTATTTTTGATATAAATAAAGAATTTATAAAAAAAAAAACTGGAGAAAAGATATTTTATATCAATAAATTAGGTCTAACGTATAACTTGAATCTATTTGATTCCCATCTTCCTACTTGTTTTATCAATGTTTCATTGAAACCTAATCTGGCGGCTAAAACAATGGGCAGTAATCTTATAACTTTTTAAACCGAAATTTGATAAGAATTTATGAAGAACTGCATTGAACTGAAAAATTGTTAAGGGAAGACCATTATAATGAATTAAAAGAGGGCCATCAACTGAAGGCCTTTTAGCTAACCAAGAAGCCACATTTGACACTGGGCATAAAAACTGAATGCATATAACTGAATAACCAATCCTCTACCTAACTGATCAGTCTTGAACTGTCAAGATATTATCTGCTAAATTAATATCCTTAACATGTCGCCCAGAAGCATAAGGCAGGGTTCACACTACCGTTGGAGTCCGTTATGAAGGTGTCCGTTAAAAAAAAATTAACGGACACCTATCATAACGGACCCTAACTGATGAGCATCAGGTAGTGTCCGTTTTTTAATGTCACATACCGCTAGAAAGCCGACAGCGCGCTGAATTCAGTGCACTGCCGGCTTTTCCGGTATGTGCCCCGGGGCTGGAGATATCGGCGGTGTAATTTACATGTTTTACTTTACTTACTGTTTGAAGGGCGCTGTGAGGAACTCCCTCTCTGACACTTCTCGTTCGTCCATAGCGCTGTACTGAGGGGGCGTTCCTCACAGCTCAGCGTCATCGCCGGGCAGTAAGGAACGCCCCCTCTGACAGTACAGGGCTATAGACCAGTACAGAGAGAGGGGGCGTTCCTTACAGCCCAGTGATGACGCTCAGCTGTGAGGAACGCCCCCTCATACAGCGCTATGAACGAACAGAAGTGTCAGGGAGGGAGTTCCTCTGACAGTACCCGGCTATAGACGAGAACAGAGAGAGGGGCGTTCCTCACAGCCCAGCGATGACACTCAAGCTGTGAGGAACGCCCCCTCAGTACAAGTCTCTGAACAAAGAGAAGTGTCGGGGAGGGAGTTCCTCGCAGCGCCCTTCTAACAGTAAAACATTACACCGCCGATATCTCCAACCCCGGGGCACATACCGGGAAAGCCGGCAGTGCGCTGAATTCAGCACGCTGTCGGCTTTCTAGCGGTATGTAAAACCGCATGTGCCTGAGGACACGAAATGTCCTCTAACACTGCTAGTTTTTTTTTGTTTGTTTGTTTCTCCTTTCTGAGCATGTGCAGGGAAAGTAAACGGACATAAAATAACGGACAGTAACTGATGGCTATCAGTTACTGTCCGTTATAAGTCCGTTACCCATAGACCTCAATGTTAAAAAAATAACGGACACTTGCTGTCAGTCAAGAATCCGTTTTTTTCAAACGGACAAAAAGTCCTGCATGTAGGATTTTTTGTCTGTGACAAAATAACGGACTTCTGACGGATTTGGTGTAAACGGACACAAACGGACACTAACGGACACAGTATAAAAACCCATTGAAATGAATGGAAATTTTAACGGATTTCTGACGGTTCAACTAGTGTCCGTTGCTAAAATCTTGTAACGGACAATAGCAACGGACACTACTGACGGACAACAACGGTAGTGTGAACGCTCCCTAATACTTATTTCTGCTCACTAAGTCACTAACTCTCAATGCACTAAAAATGCTAAAACAAAAGCAGCTCTGAATAAATACGACTCAAAAATGTCTGTACAAATATGCTCAAGCGTTAACCATAACTGTTCCAACAAGTCAGCCAAGATAGGACACCTATTGTCCTGAGTATGAGACACTCGTCTATAACCATTCAATACCTGCTTAACTGGATAAAAACTAGAAAGAGATCTGTTTCCACTTAAACTGAGAAAATTCCCACTAATGTTTTATTAATCGTTGACCATGAAAGATTTTTATTGATTAACCCCTAGCTAATCTGGCTATTTACATCGCTTTATCTGATGCCCTGTGCTGCTCCTACCATCACCTACTTCCTGGATGTTTGCTCTGCCTTAGCAGGGAGCCTGGCTAGAGATAACACCAGCAGTTTACAGCCCTCTACTATACTAAACTACTGGTTAATTTATACATGGACCAGAGCTCCAGAAAATAAGACATGCTGGATATAAAACCTAATTTTTTTGTTGAAAAACTATATAAATGTGTAGACCCTGTGATCAGAAGAACTTGAAAGTCTAATATTAATATGTTTATATGCAATAGTATATATAAAAACTATTTTGTTTTAGGTAAAAGAAGCAAAATTTATATTTTTTCACATTTTATAACATTCTTCCACTTCTAGCGAAAAAAATTTTTTTAACTTGGTTAAGAAATAATACTACTCATTTTAAGCCTTATGTGTCCTGAAAAAAACATGATAAAAATAGTTGAGATATGCAAAGCCATCAAAAAAATATTACGTTGTAAAGCTATGCATACAAAAGTGCTAAATTTGGGCTGAGTATTGGGGCATCAATGACACTTGGTCCTGAAAGGGTTAAATCGCAAACGAATGATACAGCTAGAGATAAATTAACATCTAAACAATCGCTATTACAAGAGTTGCAGAATAACATCCAGCTCATCCATGCACATGAATAATCAGCCCATGTTTTTGGAGCTAATGAATTTTTAATGTGTTGTGATATTAGTTCCATATCAAGTCCCATAAATGTTGCGGGCAAGCTATGCCTTCCAAGGCCGCTTCTGGAACCAACTACCGAGATTTCTCTAACTGAAATCGAGATAAAGCATCTGCTATAACATTTCTTTTTCCTTCAATATAGCTGGCTTTCAACCAAATATTAAAATTCATGCAACATAAAACTAGATGACTTAACAGTTTTACTACTAAGTCTGATTTTGACGAAAGTGTATTTATGGCAAAGACTACTCTTTTGTTAACAGTATGTAAAATTATCTTTTTATCCTCAAAATTACTACCCCAAACACCATTGCAACTACTACTGGAAATAATTCTAAGACTATATTACGGTTAACTTCACTATCAATCCAAGACTGAGGCCATTTTTCAGCTGACCACATGCCGTTAAATGCACCATAACCAATGCTTCCTGCTGCATCTATAACTAAATTCAGCGCTGTTGAATCAGCAAAATCTTCCTGCCAACAATTACAACCATTAAAATTGGATATAAATTCCAACCAAATGCAAAGATCTTCTTTAAGGCCTCTATTCAATCTAATATGAGACCCAGGAGATTTTAGACCTTGAGTCACAAAGTATAGTCTTTGAAAAAAAACCTCTGCATCGGAATTACTCTGAATGCAAAATGTAGCATGCCTAGTAATGATTGCAATTCCTTCAGTTTTGTTTTCAGTTTAGCTAACAATAAAACTAATAAACATCTTATTTTATCTAATTTTTCACGAGATAATCTAAATTTCATTTTTTCTGAATCAATTACAATACCAAGAAACTCTAAAACTCTACATGAAAAAACTGTTTTCTGTACTGCAATAGGTAAACCAAATAATTCAGTTATCTAAAAACTTATCTTACATTAACTAACAACTAAGAGATTCTGAACTACCTAAAAACAAAAAATCATCAAGATAATGCAACACTCTACCGCTATTTTCATACTCAACAACCCAATGAACAAAACTAGAAAAAGCTTCAAAGTAACGACAAGGTAAAGAGAAACCCATACGTAAACATTTATCATAATAAATCTCATCATTACATTGAAAGCCAAGAGAATTAAAGCCTTTGGGGTTCACTGGAAGCAACCTGAAGGTGGACTTAATGTCCGCCTTTGCTAACAGCGCCCCACGCCCAATTGATCTCAGTAAAGCAAGTGCATCATCAAAAGAAGCATAACTAACAGAAGCTTCAGACTCACCATGTCATTAAGAGAATCATGTAGCGGGTATGACAAATGATGAATGAGCCTGAAATCATCCATCTCTTTCTTAGGAACAATGCCTAAAGGTGAAAGTCTGAAATTGGAGAACGGAGGGACCTTACAAGGCCCTGCAATTCTACCACTATCCAATTCCATTTGTAGTTTAATAGATACAATATTTTTATTTAAGGCAACAGATTTCAAATTCTCAACCCAACAACAGCCTTCACCATTAAATTCAGGCACTGCAAAGCCTTCACTGAAACCATCAAATATTAGCTTAGCCATCGCTCTGTTTAGGTAAATTTGTAGCCAGGGAAGCATTTCTTGCAGATTGCGTTGTGGCTTTTTGCCAATTCTTTAGTGCTTTGCTCTTGTTGATTTGACTGGTTGTTCGTTTTAAAGCGCTTTGTTATTGGATGAGTGCCCCCGCAAAAGGAGCACTCATGCTTATAACGGCAACCACTTACATGGAGACTCATAAGCGAAGCAGACTCTCTTCCTTGGAACTGCTTGGCCTACTTACCATTATTCTTTGTGGTAACATCAAATTTAACCACAAACCGGCGTCTTTCACCCCCCATTTCAATAAGGGGTGAACCGCCAACTTTTGTCTAAATAACTCATTGTAGTTAAACCACGCTATGGGTCCAAAATTGCAGTAAGCTTGTAGCAATGCCTATGTGTTGAAAAAGACCAGAGCATAAAGACATTCGCCTAAAACTGCAGAATAAATGCAAAATGCTTGCAACCAATTATTATATGACTTGGGCACTGAACGCTTTCTCTCTTCCTCATACTTCTCATCTTTTCTATCACTGCAGACTACGAGCTCTTTTGACTAGGGTAGCAATGATATAATATCAACAAATTCTTTTTTCCAAATTCTGTCTTTAACAACAGTAATTAAATGAAAACCTAAGGGAGATAACTCACAACTAATAGCCTCTTTAACCCTTTCCCGACATCCGCCGTAATAGTACGGTGGATGCCGGGTGCTTAAATAGCCGCCGGGTTTCTGCTGTATTATACAACAGACACCTGGTACGAATGCCCGCAATCAGTGCCCACAATGATCGTGGGAATTAACCCCTCTGGCACCTCGGTCAAAGCTGACCGAGGCACCATTTTACCGGCGGCGCGCGGGTGCCGCCATTTTGCCGGAAACCGCCGGCACCCAGAGCAAGCTCCAGGGCCGGCGTCCCGTTACTATGACAGCCAGCCTGTCTTTCATTAGTTTCTAATGCATTGCAATGCATTAGCATTGTAATGCATTGCATTAGTGATCAGACCCCCTGGGGTTCAAGAACCCTAGGGGGTTCAATAAATGCAAAAAAAAAAAAAAAAAAGTAAAAAAATATACTGTATAAAAAAAATAAAAAATATTAAAAGTTCAAATCACCCCCCTTTCCCTAGAAAACATATAAAAGTAGTTAAATACTGTGAAACACATATACATTAGGTATCCCTGTATCCAAAAACACCCATTCTACAAATCTATAAAATATTTTTCCCATACGGTAAACGCCGTAGCGGGAAAAAAAAATCAAAAGTGCCAAACCGACGTATTTCGCAGTTTTGCCTCTGATAAAAACTTAAACACAAAAAAGGGCTAATAGCTAAGCATGAAAAACTCTGTAGATCACGTAAAACCATAGAACACCATAATAGCATGACCACAAAAAAAATTATAATAAAATAATATCATTTTATTAACATAAATAATGAAACAAACATATATGGGGAGATAAATAATGAAGGTACACCATAATAACGATAGGGAGGGAAATGGCGGCCACAATAATAATAAATAGGGGGGATATACACCGCTGGTACAAATAAATATGTGTAAGGATGGTTGAAAACAACCTATATAGCACTATATATGCATAAACATACCACAAACAGTATAATAGCCCAAAGAAATCTAGTAAATAATAGAAAAATGGAAATAAAAATAAACATAATAAGCCACCATTGTAACCTCACCTAGTCACACTCCACCCCAACAAACGTTTCGCCAGACGGCTTCATCAAGGGGGCGTCCCTGAGAATTGTTATTGGTTTTCTATTTGAATTTGTTCTGGTGTTCTCTTGATTTTTTTGATATATCTTTATGATTATGAGACCTGGTATACTTTGTGGATTAATTCACATCCATATGAGTTACTATGTCTGAAAAGACATATCAGGTCAGGTACAGTATATTAATAATAATAATAATAATACATTTTATTTATATAGCGCCAACATATTCTTCAGCACTGTACAAGATGTAAAGACAAAAAGATTACATTACAGAGAAACATTACATAAAACATTAAAGAAACATTACAGAGAAATAGTTAATTCACACAATGGGACTGAGGGCGCTGCTCGCAAGAGTTTACAATCTATGAGGTAGAGGGCGTGACACAAGAGGTAGCAGGGGTGACATAGGAGGTAGCATTGCTTATACAGTGGTCCAGACATTTTTGTGATAGAGGTAACTTTCATTACACATAAAAAAAGCTGCATGAGCCGTCACCAGTCAGTGTCCTTTTACGTGCATATGGTGCCTAGACATATAAAGTTACAGTGTGATATGGCATCATATCCTGTGGGGTAATGCGGGAGCGTGAACAGAGGAGGGTTCGTTTTAGGGATTCTAACTGCGTAAGGGTTTACATTAGGAATTGTGATAGGCCTGTTTGAAAAGATGTGTCTTTAGTTTGCGCTTGAAGCTGTAGAAATTGTAAGTTATTCTGATTGTCCGGGGTAGAACATTCCACAGAAGTGGTGCAACTCGGGAGTAGTCTTGGATATGGGAGTGAGAGATTCTGATAATAGAGGATGTTAATCTTAGGTCATTGAGTGAACGGAGAGCATGGGGTGAGCGATAGACAGAGATGAGGGAGGAAATGTAGGGAGGTGCAGCATTATGGAGAGCCTTGTGGATGAAGGTGATAAGTTTATATTGTATTCTGTATTGAATAGGCAGCCAATGTAGTGACTGACACAGACCAGAGGCATCGCTGTAGCGTCTAGACTGATAGATGAGCCTGGCCTCTGCATTCAGAATAGATTGCCGAGGGGAGAGTTTAGTAAGGGGAAGACCGATTAGTAAGGAGTTACAGTAGTCAAGGCGAGAGTGAATCAGGGCGACAATAAGGGTCTTTAATGTATCTGTGGTAAGGAAAGGGCGTATTCTGGAGATGTTTTTGACGTGGAGATGACATGAGCATTCAAGTGATTGGATATGGGGGGTGAAGGAAAGGTCTGAGTCACACATAACCCCGAGGCAGCGGGCATACTGCCTAGGAGTTATAGTAAGGCCGGAGACTGCAATGGAGATATCAGGGACAGGTCTATTAGATGGTGGAAAAAGCAGTAGTTCTGTCTTTGAGAGATTCAGTTTCAGATAGAGTGAAGACATGATATTTGAGACAGCACAGTCACTGGTGTTCTGTATTAGTGCAGTGGTGATGACTTATATAATTGGTTGTCATCAGCATAAAGATGGTAACGGAAGCCAAATCTGGTGATGGTTAGTCCAATGGGGGGAAGAGCAGGGGGCTTAGGATTGAGCCCTGAGGAACCCCAACAGCAAGGGGAAGAGGGGAAGAGACAGAGCCCTCAAATGATGCACTGAAAGTGCGGTCTGAGAGCTAAGAGGAGAACCAGGAGAGTGCGGTGTCCGTGAGGCCGACAGAGCGGAGCATAGTGTGGAGGAGTTGATGGTTAACCATATCAAATGCTGCTGAGAGATCCAGAAGAATAAGACGAGAATAGTCACTACTAGATTTAGCCGTCAGGAGGTCATTGGAAACTTTTTTGAGGGCTGTTTCAGTTAAGTGCAGAGTGTGAAAGCCAGATCGTAAGGGGTCAGAAGAAGAGTTAGCAGAAAGATATTGGATAAAATAGACCAAGGGTTCCAAAATTTTGGAGATGAAGGGGAGGTTAGAGACAGGTCGATAGTTAGCAGCACAGGATGGGTCAAGGGAGAATTTCTTCAATAGACAGCATGTTTGAAAGAGGATGGAAAAATTCCAGAAGAGAGAGAGGTTAAATATTTTAGTAAGATAAGTCGCGACAGCAAAATAAATGTAGTAGCATGGTAACATTGATGATAAAAAATTAGACTTGAATCATGATTATACTATATAGAGATACATGCTATATCGTCATTCAACTTTGCATAAATTATTAGCAAATTGGTTAAAGATAATTTCTATATACTATGGAAGAAAACTCCCCTGTATTGGAGATGGCTAGGACGGCTAAGGAGTTATGGAGGAAGCTGTTTTTTTTTTTTGTTTCATGGGTGAACTTTAGCCAAAATACTAATAATTCATGGAAAGTATGGCAAGAAGGCATTCATTTTAAAATGCATTTTCCCCACAAACATTGTCAAAGGTCAAAACTATGACTTTGACAATGATGCGATTTTCTACCATTTGTCTACTGATGATAGGTCACCTTGATCTTGACAAATATATTATTTTTATTTCAGCAAATCATCCATACCTGATTATCTTTAGAGATGTAGTAATAATATGTTGATGTGTATAAGTTTCTCCGGTGAAATAAGTACCCGTAAAGATACCTGATCCAAGAGGTGGATGAGCTCTTTAGGTGAAGACCACATCCATATGAGTTCTTACATCTAAAAAGACATATCAGGTCAGGTACAGTATAAAATAAATGTTATTGTATAGTAATATTGATGATAAAAAATTAGATCTGAATCATGATTAGACTATATAGAGGTCTATGCTATATCTTCATGCATCTTTGCTGAAAACTTATTAGCAAATTTGTTAAAGATAATTTCTAACTACTATGATAGAAATCTCACATGTATTGGAGATGGATGGGGTGGCTAAGGGGTTATGGAGGAGGCCATTGTTTTTTTTGTTTCATGGGTGAACTTTAGCCAAAATACTAATAATTTTTGGAAAGTATGGCAAGAAGGCATGTGTTTTAAAATCCATTGTCAAGCATTGTCAAAGGTCATAACCATGACAATGATGTGATTTTCTACCATTTGTCTACTGATGACAGGTCACCATGTTCTTGACAAATATATTATTTTTATTTCAATTAATCATCCATACCTGTTTATCTAATCGGTTGCTGTTATTGTTTGTGTTGTATGACTTTCATATAGGTTATCTCAACACCTTTACAATTATCGCATGGCCCACTCGCTATTTCATCTTGGATTTTATTTTCAAAATCAGCACCACAGACAAAAAAAGGTTGCTGACCCCTGCTCTATGTTCTCACAATGTTCCCATGCAAATTCCATACACTGATGTATATCCTATACACTGGCCACACTGTACAGTAGATAGCGAAGAACAGGATTATGAGAAACAGGCATAGTTGAAACAGCCACAAATGGCCATGTAAAACAACAAGAATAAGGCAAAGAGGAAGTCAAGAGTCAAATGCAAAAGAAAATCTACTGGGAGCGAGTAATGGCAATGTAGTATAATTGGCACCTTACAACAAGCAAGCCAATGATCTAAAACATCAATGTACCTTAAAATCAACCTTGAACTTATTTTTTTTTTTTAATTAGCCTTCAGTCCTTGTTGGAGTAGCCCATAAATGTTGCCTGTAAGCGCACAACCCCAAAGGCTGAAGGAGGTTTTTTCCTATAACAAACATTTACCACCAATTCACTGGATAGGTGGTAAGAGTAAGATTGTTGGGGGTCCTTGGCTGAGAGCGGGCCTTTTTCGGTACGCTGACATCATTGATTATAGGACCTGGGCTCTTTTACCATTTGCTGATCTTCAGTCCGGATTTGGCCTGCCCCAGTCCAGTGAGTTCACGTATATCCAGGTCTCTCATCTGGCCTCCTCTATTTTTCAAGGCCCCACAGCACCCATCCCTATGCTTTTTGAGAAACTCTGTAAAACGGGTGTTGGGACAACAGGGCTTATTTCTGATATATACCGCCTTCTTTCGAATCCCACCCCAGATGTTTTGCCCCAACATACTTATATGTCACGGTGGGAGGCCTATTTGGGGACACCCATCTCGAGTAACGATTGGTCCCTCATATGGAATAGAGCACCCAGGACTTCTAGATGTGTTACACAAAAAGAAAATATTTTTAAGATGTTGATGCATTGGTATCATACCCCAGCTGCACTTCACTCTTTTGACAAGAATGTCCCGGACTGCTGCTGGCGGTGTGGCACCCGCCCCGCACATATTTTCCATCTCTTTTGGAACTGCCCCCTGCTCCAGCCTTATTGGCGCCAGGTCCGGGGTCTCCTGGAAGGGGTCCTGGGTGTTAGCCTTCCCCTGTCCCCTAGGACTTACCTTCTCAACCTCCCCCCCCCCCCCCTGATACTTTGCGCAGGCCCGCTCTCCAGCTCCTGTTACTCCTCCTTACCTCCGCTAGATGTCTGATTGCTAAACACTGGCGGCAACCAGCTCCCCCGGCCCTGGAGGTGTTATACGCTAGGATAAAAGATGCACGCTCCCTGGAGTACCTGACGGCCCTTCTTAATAATGAGGAGGAGAGGTTCTGCCTGATCTGGAAACCGTGGGATGAGTTCTGGGCGGCCCGGCCTCTCTGATCTGGCTGCTGTGTGGCCCCTTACTTCCTGGATGTCCTTCTGTCACCCTTCTGTCCTCCTGTCTTGTCTACCCCTGTTTGTTGTCGGATTCCTTGGCCTTTATGGGGCCATTTCTGGCCAGTTTGTTTAAAGCCTGGTATTTATTGAGAATGCTGAGTAATCCCCGTCTGTCCTTTGTTTGTTACCTTCAGTTGTCTTATTTTTCTTGTATATTGTTATTTTCTCTGTATGACAAAAACCTTTTAAAATAAACAGTTGAAAAAAAAAAAAAAAAAAAAAAGATTGTTGGGGATCTCACTAAGTATTAAGACCTTAGGTATCCCAGTTTTTGCACATGCTAAAGTATAGTGAAACCTCTTTGAGACAATCACCCAAAATTGTATTTAAAAATGGTCTTGTAGAGATGGTGGTCTTCTCAAATGACATGGTCATTATGAATAGTGTATGAAAATCTAGGGGTGGCATTTTGGAGTTAGATAGTATACAGCCAAACAAACAGTAATCCTGCAATAATGTTTTTATGTTTAACAAGTTTGTATTTTAAGAACGATATCCCAAACTGGGTAAAATTGGGAATAACAGTCCTGGTGTTTAGTGGGTTAATAAAGATATCCCTGCTGTCCAATTGGTAATTAATAAAATTATTCATGTCTTTTCAGTCAATAATGCCCCTGGTGGCAAATAGTTAAATAATTATTGTCTAACTCATCTGGTGGGTTAGTAATGTCTCTGACATCTACTATATAGAGTAATTGAATAATAGATCTCTTCCCTCGTGGGCCAGTAATTATACCCAATGGGTGATACCATGGATTAGTCTTGTCTACTGTACCTGGGGATTTAGTGGCGCCTTAAGGTATTCAAGGAAAATGAGCATATGACAAGACCAGACTTTGTACAATGACTGCTGTTGCTATAATTATAATAATGACAAAAGAATACACATGAGAAATGTACGGTCATTTTCTGCAGTGACTTTGAGGAATTCATATTTCTACATATTTTAGAGTTTCTGTTTATTTTTATTTTTTTCAAGTTTATATATTAAATACAAAAATCTATGAATAATAGAATATATTGATATTTATGTTTTGTTAGATTTACAATACATCCATGTAATATAATGGCATTAGGAATATGATGTTGGGCCACATCAAGAGTTTCCACCCACAATTCACATCATATAAAAGAAGGACCCGATCATTATTTGTCATTGATCTGCAGAATAGTGACAGAATGTAGCTATGGCCGGCTTATAGTTCAGTTACATTCCAGTGCTGGGAACGTCCTCTGCTGGATCCAGCTACAGGAGAAGAAGCTCTAGCTAGTCACTAGTGAACAGTGAGCATGGTCATTTATTATAGAATGGAGTTAGTCTACCTGTCCAGGGTTACCAATAACATTAGTAGTAACAGTTCTATGGATGGCAAGGACTCTGCTTTTTCTGAAGGCACACTGGTTTTCCTATACATTTTCATAACTCTTATTACTTCAGTCACAGTTCTTGGTAACACTCTTGTCATTTTAGCCTTTATTATTGACAAAAGACTTAGAAACCAGAGTAACTTCTTCTTTCTGAACCTGGCAATCTGTGACTTTTTTGTTGGTAAGTTTTTGTTCCTTTCTTTGTTGTTGTTGTTATTGCCACGTTGTGTGGCAGTGACCAGTATACTAGACAGCAGCATGTAAATCTTTGTGGTGTGCCTTGTTTTCAATGAAGCTCATTGCTCTCTAATGTTGTAAATACCTTGTGCTACTGTTTAGTACTGACCTTTGGGAATTTTTGCAGTGGGGCACTTTATGCTCACAAAGTCTCTTCATATAGGCTTTCATATGAAATTATAAACATCAGCTGACATACTGGGGGAAATTTACTAAGATTGGCGTTTTGTTGACTCCCCATACAACAGAAATTTATGCCCACTATTAGCTACTGGAAATTACAGGAAATCTTTTGGAAGGACAGTGTGCCCACCTACCCCTGCCTCATCCTGGCAACTTTTTCAACACATTCTAGAGCAGGGATGTTTTAACACATTGGTGGGCCCAGTGCAAAGGTTTCATAAATGGGCCCCCTATCACCACCCCTTACAAATACCTGACCAGCACAAATTATAATGCACCCTCAGTGGCACCCACATGGTATAATGTCACTTAGTGGCCCTCATACTGTATAATGTCTCCTTAGTGGTCCCATACAATATAATAACCTCAGTAGCCCATCACACAATCATGTGCCCCAAGGAAAGACATCACACATTAACAGGTCCCCACCAGTGTCCCCTCATACATTAACCTGTCACACCTTGGTGGCCCCCTCAGTATAATGTCCCCTTTCCAGGTTGACCCCCTCAGTATCTGTCCCCTTTCCAGGTTGCCCCCCACAGTATCATGTCCCCTTTCCAGGTTCCCCCCCCCCCCACAGTATCATGTCCCCTTTTCAGGTTGCCCCTCCACACTAATATGTCTCCTTTCCAGGTTGCCCCCATATCATGTCCCCTTTCCAGGTTGTCTCATAGTATAATGTCCACTTTCAACCCCCCCCCCCCCCCCCCATTTCATGTCCCCTTCCCAGGTTGTCTCCATCCAGTATCAATCAAATAAAGAAAAAAAAACCTAATACTCACCTTTCCCCTTTCCCCTGTCGTTCCCCGGCAGCTTCAGGGAACAACAAGCGTGATGTAAGTGACGTCACTACATCGTACCTTCTGAGCTGTACACTAGGAACTTAAAAAATTTAAAAATTTTAAAATAATCATCTATATGGAAATGCAGTAACAGACATAACACAGTATGGTTCTTTGTTAATTCATACACCACTATTTTATCTGCATGAATGCTATGCTGGGTAATTTATTTGAAAGAAATGCTATAAAATAAAAGTTAATACCAATCTTGCTTTTTTAACCTTGCTTTAGCCACCATCTGCACAATTTTTCGTTGAAATCTCTCGTCAATTTTTCTTTTCCGTCCACATCGAGGGAGGTTAGCCACAGTGCCATGGGCTTCAAAATTCTTGATGACACTGCGCACGGTAGACACAGGAACATTCAGGTCTTTGGAGATGGACTTGTAGCCTTGAGATTGCTCATGCTTCCTCACAATTTTGCTTCTCAAGTCCTCAGACAGTTCTTTGGTCTTCTTTCTTTTCTCCATGCTCAATGTGGTACACACAAGGACACAGGACAGAGGTTGAGTCAACTTTAATCCATTTCAACTGGCTGCAAATGTGATTTAGTTATTGCCACCACCTGTTATGTGCCACAGGTAAGTAACAGGTGCTGTTAATTACACAAATTAGAGAAGCATCACCTGATTTTTCAAAGGGTGCCAATACTTTTGTCCACCCCCTTTTTTATGTTTGGTGTGGAATTATATCCAATTTGGCTTTTTGACAATTCTTTTTGTGGTTTTCCATTGAAGACAAATTAAATGAAGATATTATTACCAAAGCAATTGTGATTGCCATCATTTTCTGGAAGAAATTGAGTATTATCTGACAGAATTGTAGGGGTGCCAATACTTTTGGCCAGCACTGTAGGTGCATTCTGTATCCCAGTGAGTGCTTCCTATATATTAACTGGAAAGTGGATACTTGGAGATGTTCTCTGCAAAGTTTGGTTGGTAACTGATAACCTTATGTGCACGGCCTCAGTTTTTAATATTGTTCTCATCAGTTATGACCGGTTCTTCTTCATCACTTTGGCTGTAGGTGCTTTACATTTCATTTGTATTATATTTTACTATTCTTTCTTTTTGTGGTTTACAACTTTAATTTTCTTTTCTGACATATCTCTGAAAAAGATCAAAAGTATTGTTCATGTCCACAACAGATAACAGAAGCAATGGATTGCGATTAGGCCAAATCCCCTTTGTGCCTGCTGGTGAACTCTACAGTATGTCCCATAATCTTGCCTAAGGCTAAGGCCCCACATAGTGAAGTGCAACTAAAAAATACTGCGGAAAAAACGTGGCAAAAACACCACATTTTTTTCCTCATTGTTTTTCATTGTGATTTTGCAGAGTTTTCCTCTGTGGACTTTGTGTCCCTGTTATACCTATACGGAAAATGCCCAACGTTTCCGTTGGTATATTTGATGTGGATTTTGTTCTGCAATGTGTGGATGGGATTAGCCAGAATCCCATCCATTTTCGCAAGGTGGGGACCCAGCTTTAAGTGGTTTTATCTATACCTGTTATCCTGATGGACGTCTGTTGTTACCAACTTCTCACTTTTGAATATGATGTATCAGATTATGGAAAACCTCGCAAGGTACAACCAGATCATATTGAAGATCTGCTTGCACAAAGTTAAATGTAGTTCTCCTTCATTGTATTCAGTAGTCACATGTACGTCATGTGTTTTCCTCTTTAAAATGACTTCATCTATATATAGTAAATAACTCTGTTCCGTTCTTTGCAAAACTGCTTGTGGGCTTTTGGATATGGATTTTACTATGGAAACTTGTGAATGAATGTTGTTATGTTGCTTTGTTGTCATTAGTAACCGCATGACTTTCCCAGTAGGTATAATACTTGAGATTTGAAACTGGTCTAGAAGTTTAGATTAGTGCATATTAAATGTTTGATAAATGTAATTTATGTTATACCAGTTTCATAAAGAAAAAGCTTTAGCCGTACATTTTATACTATTTTCAATAAAAAGTAGGGTTTTATATGAATGTCCATATTTGAAGAATGTGGTTTATCTATACCTTACATCTAGGTTTGCTGGAAAGTTCTAAGAAGAGAACCAAACCAGAAGTCTCAATATAATAAAGCGGGGTCACTATTAATGACCAGTTATATGAGAAAAATGTTATTTTTGTATATTTTCCCTCATATGGTAGTTACTTGAAAATGGCTACTTGTACACAACACTTAGCTGATGAAATTCGAAGTGTAATCAGACCACCATGGGCAATGACATTTACCCCATTCATTTCAGAGTTGTTGAATTTCAATACTGCATTTTGTGAAATATGGTGGAATAGGCTAATTTATCTTAAAGCAAACTTGTCATGTTGAACATGATACTCATTCTACAGAGCAGCAAAAGCTGAGCAGATTGATACATAATGTTGTGGGAAAAGGTCCAGTATAACTTGGAATTATTGGTCTAAATTCATGTCCTTTCTAGGCTTGGAAGTCCAATGGGTGGTCCTTCTTAGTGACTGACAACCTGACAATCACTAATAAGACCGACCACTGGACTTCAAAGCCCAGAATGGGCAGGTATTTGCCCAATAAATACCAGGTTATACTCAAAACTATATATCAGTTCCTCTTGCTCTATAACATGCTGCCTGGAGAAAGGAGGTTCCCTTTAAAATAGATATAGAAATATATCAGAAATATGTCATACCAAGAATTAAGCATTGCACAATTTCACATTAAACATATGGAATGCATACTCCAGACAAATCAAGTAAAACGGGCAGTATACTGTAACAGTAAGTGTTACAATTCCCTTCTTCCAAGAAGTTCTCCCTGAATGTGTGCAATTGATGTAATTTGCTGTTACTCTAGGTATGCTGCCAGTTTGCTTGGTCTGTGTAGTGTAACATGTGCTTAATGGAATTTTGTACAATGATCATATATTTCTGACCACAAAGCACCTTTTATTTAGTTGTCAATTTTGTTATGTATTCTTATAAAGATGATTTATTTATTATACAAATGATGTGCTAGGTGTTATAATTCAGTTATTTTATGCCATAGCACATTGTAGTGATGTGTTTATTTTAAAAGATTTTTTTTTATCACTATTTACTGTTTCACAGATTTACCTTCACTTATTCATTGGGGTCTAACTACTGGGACTACTACCAATGTTTATTGAAAGTATTCTCATCTCAGTACAGAAACTCCCATAGAAATAAGACAAGTTACAGAAACATCATAACACAGTGAGTTATGCTACTCCCCTAACTCCTGAGTTACGAAAGCAGTCCCATTCACTTTTAGGTCAACTATGGAAAAAAACGTACAATTAGGTTTTAGACAGATTATAAGTATAATACTAACTGCTATAATACACTGCATTACAGAAGTCTTGCAGTGTATTATAGAAGCAACCAGA
Source organism: Leptodactylus fallax (assembly GCA_947044405.1). Lineage (NCBI taxonomy): Eukaryota > Metazoa > Chordata > Amphibia > Anura > Leptodactylidae > Leptodactylus > Leptodactylus fallax. The sequence goes on from CAMRHE010000020.1 coordinate 10,445,496, forward strand.
CGTTTGTATGTCAAAGTCCTAATGTGGGACTTAAATAAAAAGTAAAAATAAACTTTTTTTTTAAGAAGTATTGAAAATAATAACAAAAATATACAGTTTTCATGATACTGAAACCTATTATTTCCTGTACAGTTATTTGCAAACTTTTAATGAAAAAATAAATAAATATATATATATATATATATATATATATATATATACCCAGTATATACATTAGCAAGTCAAGCTATAAAATGATGCATCTAACCCACAGAGTGAATGTTGTAATTTAAAAAAATATAAAATCTATGCCATCCCGCCTCTGGAGAAATGGTGTTAAATGTGATCAAAAAGATATATGTACTCTTAAATTATACCAATAAAATCCTGAACTTATACTGCAAAAAGCAAGCTCTTACACAGATCAATAAATGGATAAAAAAAATGATGGCTCTTAGACTATGGTAACATAAAAATAGATGTTTGTTTGCTTTTTAAAATGTTTCTACTATACAAATGTTGGAAAACATAAAAAACTATACACATTTGGTACTGAATCACAGAACAAAGGTAAAATTTTTTGTACTTCATGGTGAATGGTGCAGAATTTATAACACAAAAACCATGCTGAATTTGCTTTTTTCCCATTCCTCCCAAGAAAGAGTTAATAAGAATTAGCTAATGCATTATATGTATCCCGGAATTGGGCAATTAAAACATACAATTGATCTCACAAAAAACAAGACCTCATACAGCTATTTCAACTGAAAATTAGAATGGATGCATGGATGAAAAAAAAATGAAAAATTGCATGAACATTTCATCATAAAATAGCCACCAAGGGGTTAATAACAGTCATACAGTAATATTTGTCATTAAATTATCTATCCTGTACATCCCATCTGTATGGTGCATCAACAGTTAGGATTTATACAGTATATACAGATAGTGGACGTGAAAGGGTTTAAATAGATCCCCCTCGCAGAAGTGATTATATGAGGTTTCAGTTTATTTCTCAGAACAATGTTTTTGTTCACACATAGGAACCAGGACCATAAAAAATAAATAAAAAAATAAAAAACTATTTTCATATTTTGGGGCAAAATGTCACTTTTTACAATATCTATATTGTCTTTGTAAGATAGACTAAAGTCCCACGTAGTGAAATGCAGAGAAAAAAAAAAAAAAAAAGCAGCGGAAACGCATCACAGTTTTTCCTGCAGCATTTTCCATTGCATTTTCACAGAGTTTTCCTCTGTGGACTTTCTGCCCTTATTATACCTATACGGTAAACGTCAGCATTTCTGCAGGTTTAATTGACATGCTGCGATTTTCAAAAATGTGGGCATTTTTTTTTTACTGTGCAATTTTTTCTGCAATGCTTAGATGAAATTAGTCAGAATACTGTAAAATGCTACATTTTCGCAACTTGGGGTTTCAGCCTTAAGGCTGCATTTTACAGTACCTGCAAAGTGCAGGTACACATTGCAGAAAAAAAATCTGCAGCCGAAAAGCTGTGATTTCAAAAATGCTTCTGGTTTTGGAAATCGCAGCATGTCAATTATACCTACGGAAACACTGGCATTTTTTGTATAGGTATAATAAGGGCAGAAAGTCCACAGAGGAAAACGCTTCGGACTTTCTGCGAAAGATGCTGTGGAAAAAAACATGACACGTTTCCACTGCAGTCTTTTCTGCAGCATTTATTTGCGTTTTTCTCATAGATATAATCGTTGATTGTAATGTCAATCTGTATTCCCTTAGTCCAGACAGCAGCACAATATGGGGTATCTCTGCCCCTGTGTGTTGTTTAGGACAGGTGGAACCTTTAATTAGCACCAAAAAGGTGCCTCCTACTGGCCCTATAAGAGGGCACAAGAGACCTCCCTCCACTGTGTAAATTATAAAGTAACAGGAAACAAGCTTCTAGGGAGGGAAGCCTTGTGCTGCTGTCTGGACTAAGGGAATACAGATTGACATTACAATCAATGATTCCCCTTACGTCCGACAGCAGCACAATATGGGGAGATAGCAAGTAATTCCCCTAGGGAGGGTTTCCTCGCCTTACAACGTCAAGGACTGACTGACCAAAGGCAGTTGTCTGGAAACTGCGGATATCCAACGATAATGTTTAACAAAAGGTCAACTGAGATGACTATGATGCAGCCGCACAAATCTGGTCCAATGGTAAGGACCGATACTCAGCCAAAGAAGTCGACAACCCAGGTCGAGTGGCCGTAGAAAGACTGGAGGGAATAACTCCTGAATAAGAAAGGAAGACTTAATTGTCTCCTTGATCCATGTGGATAGAGTAGGCTTGGAAGCCTTGAGGCCTCTGTTTTTACACTGCATATCAATTAGTAGGCTTTCGGCCTTCTTAAGCGGTTGAGTGTGGAATAGGTAAATCCACAGACACCTTACCACATCTAAGGTGTTGAGCTTTTCTTCCTCCTCAGAGGTTGGAGTGGGGAAAAACACAGGTAACGAAATTAGCTGATTGCTATTATAGTATGAGGGGACCTTAGGGATAAACCCAGGCAAACCTAAGGTGCACCCTATCTGCAAAAACAAAATGTACGGTTCTCTAGAAGAGAGGGCCTGGAGTACCCCTACTCTTTGGCAGATATAATAGCCAACAAAAAAGTGGTTTTGTAGGCTAAATATTTTATCCCCGTAGTCTCCAAGGGTCCAAATGGAGGACCGCACAGGCCTGTAATGACTACCGCAAGGTCCCACTGGGGTGATACTGAGGGCTTTAGCCTCATTGCCCCTTTAAGGAACCTTGCAACCAGAGGATCCTGAGACAGACGTCTGTTCAAATGAGCGGAGAGGGCCGCAATCTGCACTTTCAAAGTGGCAGGGGCAAGGCCCTTATCCAAACCGTCCTGAAGAAAATATCAGCCGTTGAAGGTTGTAGATTATTAACACCCTTCTTGGAGCACCACTCCATGAAAATCTTGGCTGTCCTCTTTGGATTACCTACCGGACCCATGGGTCTCGAATTTTTTCCTGCCCGCAGTTGAGAAAGTGGGAGACACGACCTCCGACAGGAATCTCGGCCACAGGAAAACTGCTTCTGATGTCAAAAGCTAGGCTTGACTTTTTTATCATCAGACTTCGGAATCTCCGGCCGGCGCCTCTAGAGGAATAACTAGAGCCTCTCTGGACTGCCTTCCACGACGAGGCGGATAGCCTCTACCACGGCCAGAGCCAGACCTACCTCTGAAGGCCTGGGGTAAAGTTTTACCCTTCTTGTCGGCCAAGCCCTCTAGGATCTCGTCTAGGGCACAGCCAAAGACTCTACCCGGCTCAAAGGGTAATGCACACAAATTATACTTTGAGGGGAACACAGCTCTCCAAGGTTTTAACCATAGAAGTCTTCCTGCTGCAGTGTTCTTGGTAAGTGCCAGGGATTTGGCCGCCAGCCTTAATTGATGGTGGGAGGCTTCCGTTAAATATTCAGCTGCTAGGGAAACTGAGCCTAGAAACCCTAGCAGCTCGTCTCTGGAGACTCCAGAGTCGGTCACTTTCGAGGTGGACCAGGTCAGTACATAATTTGGCTGACACTTCACAGGACGCAACCGCCACAGCGGTCTTGGGCGAGGCAGCTGAATAAGCCTTCTTGAAGGTATTGTCGAAGCGCCTGCCATGGCATCGTGCAGATTTGCTCCATCATCTGATGGTACCTTAGTGCAGCAGGACAGTTTAGCCACCGCCATATCCACCTTGGGAGGAGGACCCCATTGATCCCATTGAGCAACTGGGAATAAAGCGCTGAACCTCCTAGGAACCACAAGAGGTTTTTCAGGACTTCTCCACTCTGAGGAAATTAATTTTTGTAATGTCTGGTCCACTTGGAAGACCCTAGGCCCTCTATAGGTGGACGCGGAGGCTTCCCCTGTCAACATTACGATCCTTAGACCGGATGGACTTCAGCAGCCGGCTTAATTTTTCGAGTGGAAGCACGGCCTGCTGGGATCTTCAGTGGAATAGTCAGATGAGAGTGTCTCGTCCACTATCTAATAATCTTCATCAGAGATCCGTAAGGAAGACTGTGTCTCAATCTGCGGTCTCTTGGCAATCTGGGCGATGGAAGAACGAATCTCCTTAAGAGACTCCTCATATAGTCCTTTACCCAAGTAACAACCTCTTATAGAAGGTACTTCCGGCGGAGGTCCGCGACACTGGTGACAGCGGGTAAAATCATAGCCGTCAGGTAAAGGGGTATTGCAATCCAAACACATTAGGTGTTTCAAGTTTAGAGGAATTTTTCCTCCTAAGCGCATCGCCATTACGTGCTGCAGAAGATGACATCTGAAACATCAAACAGCCACGTGACACTGAAACAGGGAAGATCGCCAAGCATCGCATAAAAACCCAAGGGGTACCTCTTTTTTTTTTTTTTGTATTGGTCACTTGAAGAGAGAAAAAAACCGTCAGAAAAAAACCAACCACCGCAACCCGCAGCAGAGGAGCTAGAAACCACTCACTCAACAAATAAAGGACTGCATTCAGACCTTTTAAATGTAATCCAGCAGCGAGGGGAGGAAGCCAACAAAGAAACATTTATACAGCACCAAAACAAGTCAAACGCCATACTGGAACATAGAGGAGCATAAGCCTAAGCCAGAGGCTCAAAATACAAGCAGCAAAAATCAATTCTATATTTTGTCTTTAAATTTCCAAACTTACCGCACTTTTTCCGAGAAAACCGGAAGTAGGGCGAGGTGGTGCGCAAAGGCTTCCTTCCCCTGGGAACACGGGACCGGAGAAAAGTTCCGGCCGAGGAGGTTCCCCCGCTTACTTCCGGGATCGCGCTGCCTGCAGATGGATGCCGGATAACGCTGCGCTGCGGTGCGAAGGCCCGGAGGTTTTTTCTTTGGGACCGAGGTACCCCAAAAAGGTAAGCCAGGAGTAACTAAAACCCCTAGCAACGGGAGGTCACAAGAGACCTCCGTCCACCTGTTCCACACAGGACAGAAAAAAACACAGTGGAGGGAGGTCTCTTGTGCCCTCTTATAGGGCCAGTAGGAGGCACCTTTTTGGTGCTAATTAAAGGTTCCACCTGTCCTAAACAACACACAGGGGCAGAGATACCCCATATTGTGCTGCTGTCGGACGTAAGGGGAATAAGGGCAGAAAGTCTGCAGAAAAAACACAACGTGTTTCCGCCGCAGTCTCTTCTGCAGCATTTTTTTGCTGCAGCTCACTAAATGCGGCCTTAGCCCAAGGCTAAGGACCCATGTGGCGTCCCAAAGCAAAAAAGCGCTGCAAGAAAAACTGTGGTAGCAACACATCGCGGTTCTTCCTACAGCACTATGCACAGAAAGTTTTCAGAAGTTTCCTCTGCTGACTTTCTGCTTCAATTATACCTATAGGGAAACCGCCGGTGTTTCCATAGGTATAATTGACATGCTGTGATTTCCAAAACCGCCACGCTTTTGGATATCGCAGCGTGCCCACTGCACATATTATACCGCAAAGTGGGGATGGGATTTGCTAGAATCCCATATCCACTTTGCTTTGACTGTAAAACGCCACGTGGGGCCCTGTCCTAAAGGGGTTTTCCCACAAAGATAATCATATTTAAATTTGTAGACAATTAAAATTCATATAAATATGAATAATGAAAATTGTTGCTGAGTTTTAAAGATTTTCTCTAATCATCATAGCGGTGACGGCCTTTTGTTTACATAGATTTAAAATTTTCAATTATTTATATTTGCAAAAATATTTACATTTTAATTGTCTAAAAATTTAAATATTAATTATAATTATGCTAGTGGGAAACCCCTTTAGTGATAAAATTGTTGTTATATCAATCCCCCTCATGTTTTTTAGGTCAAGTATCGCTCCCAACAGAGGAACCATAGTCAGACTGCAGTTAAGATCGCCTCCGTTTGGGTACTCTCCTTCCTTTTATACAGTCCTGCTATTATTTTATGGGATTATATTAATGGTGACTCTCCCATTCCTAAAGACATCTGTGTTGCGGGGTATTATTATAACTGGTATTTTCTTCTAGGAGCTTCAACCTTTGATTTCTTTCTTCCATTGATATGCATTATATTCTTCAATCTCAGTATATATTGGAACATTAGAAAGAGGAGTAGGAAAACCCATCAAGTGTTCACACCTTCAATTACTTATCCAAATGAGAATGGCATGTGTTCAGGACTAGCTGTTATATGCAAAGTCCGGAAAAGAAAAGAACGAAGACAAGAATCAAGGAGATGTGACCCTCAGTCATCCATAAGTATTGTCGACTTCTCCTCAGAATGCAGCGTCCAAGCTATGAAGCTCTCCAGGGATAAGAAGGTTGCTCAGTCTCTCATGGTTCTGGTCTGTGTATTTGGGATTTGTTGGGCACCATACACACTGCTCCAGACTATTCGTGCAGCTTGTCATGATAACTGTATTGAAACTTACTGGAACCAAATTAGAAGCTGGTTGTTATGGATTAATTCATCAGTCAATCCTGTGATCTATCCTTTGTGCCATAAAAGCTTTAGAGATGCTTTAGTAAAAATGTCACAGAAGTGTAAATTTACATTTTGATGATTCTTAATATTTTTATTTCCTGATCATACTTTTTATTGACTGAAATCCTAGGTTCAATGACAAACCAATTTGTGACTTATGTGACAGATACAACATGCAATGTAAGAACGACTGCAGTGTGACGTCCTCCTGTCTGTATCTGTCAATCCAATGACATCAGTTCCAGTCTCAGTGATCACAAAGGCTAGTCTCTAATAGCCCTAAGGCTGCATTCACATGTACTGCACTACAATTTTCTATACAAGAAAAAAAAACGAAACAAATATGTATCAGGCTGATGAATACCAAAAGAACTTGTTTGACCTCTGCTGGGTAAATAGAGCACTATGTATATATGCTGGGCTCTAACATGATTTGGGCCATAGATAGTTTTTGCCCAACTTTCTTTAAATGTGTAGAGATGGACGCACCTGCATGGGTCTCTTAGCAGACAGCCTTGGCTATTTTCAGAACTGTAACTTAGGTCTAAAGAGTATGGGAGTTCCATTAATAGTTGAGGCTGTCTGCTGAGACCTGCTCATTTCTGCTGGACAAGAATGTTTCTTCTATCAGTTACACCTTTTGTTAGTTGCTGCGGTTTGTTAATTTAAATGGGTTATCCAACTTCCACAAATTATCTGCAAATACACCCACAGCAGTGCTAAATACTTACTGATCCCTTGTGCACACTTTGCTTGGCTTTATTTTGCTTGCTGCTCTTTGTATAACTGTTATTTACATGCAGTGAATCTGTGGAAAAACTACACTTCCCAAGATCCATCTTCCTGCTCTCATGCTCTGTGTGCCCCTTCCATTTCCACCCCCACCTGGAATAAAGTCATACGACACATAATGGTAAAAAAATCAGTCCCACATCCAATGTTAGTATGAGTGGCTTCAAGCAGCAAGTAGGTCCCGTGCTACTGTGAAGTTTTGTATGCTTGCTGAACTGCTCACCGGGAGGGGTAATGAGCTTGTAAACAAAACATCACAGCTATGGTCAATGACCTGAAAATAAAACAGATAAACAGTACCGACAAACAAGATATATATTAGGAAGTGTTTTGTATTGATGAATCCTGTTATTAGGCCCATATTTTTTAAAAGCTGGATAACTTTTCATGATGTTTTACCATTAACTAATATATTGTGCCTTAACTATGCAACTGTACATTAAAAAAAACTTACACTATGAAGAATGTATGTGCACATAGCCTCTTTTACATGCTACTTACTTGATATATTCCGAAAAATAAAATTTAAATTAAACAAAGAGTTCTATGTGATTGGAGACTCGATGGGCCCTAACAAGTCCTTATGTGGTTTTACTTGAAATATTTGATATTTTTTTTCTTTATAACGTTTGCTAATAATTTTACTATTATACATTTGTTTAAGTGTTTTAGGGTTCTTTGTTAAGCTAGTAGTTTAATTATGCAGCGTTTTTATTAAATGTATTATGCTCTAGGTATGGTTTTTTTCTGATGTCTTTTTTCCAATGGACTTCCCTACAGGGTTTCAAAAACCCCAGAGAAAAAGCCGTCTTTAAAATGTAACAAAAAAAAAAACACTCATTAAACCAAAAATCCATTAAAATTAGTGGAATGCATGACATTTTTTAAAGGAAACCTGTCATCAAGAATTTACCCATCAAAAAATTACATTGCAGTGTAGGGCTGTTAGAAAACAATCCAAACATAATTTTTATCCCCCCAAACATAGCCTCATTCTGCATAAAATTTGTTATTTAGTAATATGCAAATGAGGCTGGAAGTGCAAAGTGGGCGCATGCAGAGCACTGCAAGTCACAAACTCCCCCACATTTATCCCACCCAGCGCCGCTCTGCACCACCTGCTTAGTCCAGGCTCAGACCTTCCTTCCTCTCCCTGCATAACTCCTCTCCTAGCTGAAATCTCGCACCTGCAGTCATCCTAGAGACTGGCACTGGGAAGGATTAGTGCACTTCCAGCCTATACTGCATATTAGTAAATAATACATTTTGAAAGCAATGCCCCAGACAGTGGTGTAAATACCGGGGTAGCAGCGGGAGCAACTGCCACAGGGCCCGGGACATTAGGGGGCCTGGTGGACCCCTGATGTTTTTTTTTTTTTTTTTTAATAGGCTGTTACCTGCTGGTTTAACACCAGCAGGTAACGGGCCCTATTTACTTGCTAATTCCCGTTCCTGCTCACGGCCGCCTGCGCTTCCCATTCTGCGGAAGCGGAGGTGTCTGTGAGCAGGAGCGGGGATTGGTAAGGCTGCGGGCCCATGAACCCCGCAAACACTGCTATCATTATACTCTGGGGTCTTCTCAGACCCCAGAGTATAATGATCGGAAGCCCATGGGAGGTGAGTGAACATAAAAAACAATGTTACTTACCTCTCCTGCGCTCCAGCAGGCTTCGGGCCTCCTTGGTGACGTCCCAGATGTCACCATGGGCCAGGTCGACTTCATTATGCATTGCGACGCATGTCTGGCTCACATGATGTCTGGTCCAACATTGAAGAAGGCCGAAAGTAGCGGGGAGTGCGACAGAGCCAGGGAGACGTAAGTAACACAGTTTTTTATGTTTGTATCCTCCCCTGGGTCTCCGATCATCTGAAAAGACCCCAGAGTATAATAATTGTTCATGGGTGGTCCACAATGGGGCATAATACTATGAGAAGGGGCCACTATGGGGCATACAGTGCTGGCCAAAAGTATTGGCACCCCTACAATTCTGTCAGATAATACTCAATTTCTTCCAGAAAATGATGGCAATCACAAATGCTTTGGTAATAATATCTTCATTTAATTTGTCTTCAATGGAAAACCACAAAAAGAATTGTCAAAAAGCCAAATTGGATATAATTCCACACCAAACATAAAAAAGGGGGTGGACAAAAGTATTGGCACCCTTTGAAAAATCAGGTGATGCTTCTCTAATTTGTGTAATTAACAGCACCTGTTACTTACCTGTGGCACATAACAGGTGGTGGCAATAACTAAATCACATTTGCAGCCAGTTGAAATGGATTAAAGTTGACTCAACCTCTGTCCTGTGTCCTTGTGTGTACCACATTGAGCATGGAGAAAAGAAAGAAGACCAAAGAACTGTCTGAGGACTTGAGAAGCAAAATTGTGAGGAAGCATGAGCAATCTCAAGGCTACAAGTCCATCTCCAAAGACCTGAATGTTCCTGTGTCTACCGTGCGCAGTGTCATCAAGAAGTTTAAAGCCCATGGCACTGTGGCTAACCTCCCTAGATGTGGACGGAAAAGAAAAATTGACGAGAGATTTCAACGAAAAATTGTGCAGATGGTGGCTAAAGAACCTCGACTAACATTGTAAAATAATAACTGTCCGTAAACTGTAAAATAGTCTACAATTGAATGAAATCCTTACTCACATGTTGACCCCTAAGGTAACATTATTGGAGGACTCGGCTTCATATAAAACATGGAGATTTATTGACGTCTTCATGGAAAAACAGATACATGGAAATCTTCCAGCATAACAGAAATATCAGTCAATGTCTTACATTTCTTAGGAGAAGTGTAGCGTTAGGTTTCTTCAAGGTGGTTCTCTTGCATCATCTTGGCTCAAGCTTATTCATCAATGTGTGTTGGTCTTCTGCAGGACGATTCCGCCATCCTTCCCAAGGTCTTAGAGGAAGTAGCCAGGTTTGGCGATAGAGACACCCAAAGTGAGAGACAAGGACAGATCCCCACAGGGAGAGGGAGACCCCCACTGAGAGTGAGACCCAGACATGTGTGTCTGTCAGTCATTTATATTCATGAAAGGGGGTGTTTCCCAACATCCTCATACTTTCTACTACTGTATTTGGAAAATACCAAAATAGTCATACTCTATCCACACACATGCACCATAAATTACAAGAGCTTTGTCAGCAAAATACAATTAACCCTTAAAGGTCTTGAATATTGTAGAATAATACTATTTAACAAACATCCAAACAAGTTCTAGCTGCCCTGCAGTCCGAGGGTACAGCAGTGTCAACCCGTACTATCCGTCGGCGTCTGAATGAAAAGGGACTCTATGGTAGGATACCCAGGAAGACCCCACTTCTGACCCAGAGACATAAAAAAGCCAGGCTGGAGTTTGCCAAAACTTACCTGAGAAAGCCAAAAACTTTTTGGAAGAATGTTCTCTGGTCAGATGAGACAAAAGTAGAGCTTTTTGGGAAAAGGCATCAACATAGAGTTTACAGGAAAAAAAAAAGAGGCCTTCAAAGAAAAGAACACGGTCCCTACAGTCAAACATGGCGGAGGTTCCCTGATGTTTTGGGGTTGCTTTGCTGCCTCTGGCACTGGACTGCTTGACCGTGTGCATGGCATTATGAAGTCTGAAGACTACCAACAAATTTTGCAGCATAATGTAGGGCCCAGTGTGAGAAAGCTGGGTCTCCCTCAGAGGTCATGGGTCTTCCAGCAGGACAATGACCCAAAACACACTTCAAAAAGCACTAGAAAATGGTTTGAGAGAAAGCACTGGAGACTTCTAAAGTGGCCAGCAATGAGTCCAGACCTGAATCTCATAGAACACCTGTGGAGAGATCTCAAAATGGCAGTTTGGAGAAGGCACCCTTCAAATCTCAGGGACCTGGAGAAATTTGCCAAAGAAGAATGGTCTAAAATTCCAGCAGAGCATTGTAAGAAACTCATTGATGGTTACCGGAAGCGGTTGTTCGCAGTTATTTTGTCTAAAGGTTGTGCTACCAAGTATTAGGCTGAGGGTGCCAATACTTTTGTCCGGCCCATTTTTGGAGTTTTGTGTAAAATGAGCAATGATTTGACTTTTTTTTTCATTCTCTTTTGTGTTTTTTCATTGCAAGCAAAATAAATGAAGATATTATTACCAAAGCATTTGTGATTGCAATCATTTTCTGGAAGAAATTGAGTATTATCTGACAGAATTGCAGGGGTGCCAATACTTTTGGCCAGCACTGTAATAGTGTTTGCAGAGGCCACTGTGGGGCATAATAGTGTATGCAGGGGCCACTATGGGGCATAATAGTGTGTGCAGGGACCACTATGGGGTATAATAGTGTGTGCAGGAATGCGGGGAATGTGGTTTGTGCGGGGGGCCGTTGCCAGAGGGGTGGGCGGTTGCCAGGGGGAGGGCCCCATGTCAGATGTTCGTCTGAGGGCCCAGCCATTCCTAGTTACGCCAACTTGTGACTTATGTTCAACTTGTGATATATGTCCTTCGTTTTATTGTGAATAAAATATGGTTAGACGAGATTTCCAAATCATTGCATTCTTGTTTACTTTACATTTTACGCAGTTTCACAACTTTTTTGGAATTGGGGTTGTAATTTTTGCAAGGGGGGGATTCTTGATGACAGATTCCCTTTGGATGTAGTTTAAAACTGAAAAAACAACTAAATAATTCTGATAGGAAATAAGCAATTAGCACTTCACAGCAAAAAGACAACAGCTGTTATAAAGAGCTTTTTTTCCCAAATTGCTTTTGGATTATAGATTTGGTACTTTTGTTCACATTTGCTTTTACATGTTTTTATGTTTTATACTGAGCATATACAATGCAAGTTTAAGGATATTTTCCATTACTGTGCACTGGTTGTAATCTTTACTTACTACAATTTATGTTTTTCAAAACCATTGCAATAATTCAGTGGAAGGCTGCAAGGTGTTTTTACTATTAATATCTAAATTATAGACTATTTCCAGAATGTCATCTATTACACTAGGCAATAATACAGAAATAGATTTCTCTGCCATGAATAACACTGGCAGTTTGGACCTGCTGTTTTCAGGAAGTATCAGAGTCACTATAGTTGTGCTTATATCTTTGCTTATTGTGATCACAGTTCTCGGTAATATTCTGGTAATGTTAGCTTTTCTTATAGACAAGAGACTCAGAACTCAGAGCAACTTCTTTCTTCTCAACCTGGCCATCTGTGATTTCTTATTGGGTAAGTCTACTTTCAGTCCTGTACTGAAATATATATATTTTTTTTTCAAAGGGGTCCAGACTTGTATAAATGAAGCTTACTAGTTGTATAATGTACAGCTCTACAACCATTTAATAGTGTTTTCTTTGCAATTCTTCACCATTTACATATTGGATGATCACTTTCTGGGGATGGAAACTGCCCACAGCAGGCACAATGTATGAGTCTGTATAAAAGCTACAGTATCTACCCAGTATTGGAGAGAAAGGTGTACTTAATCACAGAACGTTGCCTAGATAATGAAATGTAATAAAAAATTCAGCATCTGAGAGGAGCACAAAAATATATACATTTAATACAGCAACACCCCATTCAGAGTGTTGTTTCAGTTTGAGAAATGTCTGCTGTATGTGAACATCCTGCTTGCTGTATAGCAGATGAGTCTAAATGTTGACAAGAGCATTCACTTTTATTAAAAAAACAAATGCAGATATTTACCTAATGATATGTTATTGTATGGTATTTGTAAGACTGTCACCTCTTAGGACTATAGAAGTAGGTACAATGTTATACATAATGTTACTTTTATTGTTATTTTTAAGTGTTAATTCTCTGTTACCTGCTAATAAAAATATGTAGATGACTCCCACATTAAAGAAGACAGGATATGAAAGAGTAATCTTCGCGGCATCATCTATGGACTTCTTGGAATAATATTGGTTTGATATTACTTTGTCATGTAGATGTTACTATTACAATACATTACTAGTGCGACCATAAATGTGTACTCAATCTCCTTATCACGTAAATGCATTTCATTCTATGTTGTGTTATGTCTTTTTGGAACTGTTTTTATGTAAAAAAAATTAATAAATAAAAACTAAGAAATTAAAAAAAACAAATGAAGATGAATAAATCTGTACATAATTATGTAAGCACATATAACGGTGTCCTTCCTTACCTTTCTCCATTTTCAAAACAATGTTTTGCGGTATTATGCTATGTAGACCCACCAAGGGGGTTGTGTTTTGCAGCCTGTTAAGGGTTATGCAATCATGTCACATTATTGTATTGAATTGTTTCAATGGAAACTGGAGTATACCTAACTGTTCCAAAAGTTTTCCATAAATCAATAGTACCGTGGGTGTACATGAGAAGTAACACTATTTGTGCTATTGGGTGGAGACTAGCTGCTATGATGTCTGCCATTCTGTGCAGACAGAAAGTAGAGGAGACTCTGCTCATTTAAGTCTGACTCAGAAGCATCAGCAGGATCATATACGCCATTTTAAAAAAGCACTCAAGATTGTTGATGTGAACAAGCACTTGGGATGAGATAAAAACTTACCAATTTACCTCTGGCATCCTATATATGTGACTGTTTTTCCCCTCTCTCCCTCAAACTCTGATCACCCCCCTCCATAGACATCTATGTAAAGTTGTAATATGATTCTAAGCTGCAGAAAAGGAGCCAAACAAGTGGTGAAAGTTGTTTTTTTTTCTGATAAAATACATTACAATGTTTCTTATATTTACTTGTACTATTGATTTATGCAAAGTTTGTTGAATAGTTAGTGACCACTTCACTAAATGCAATGTAAGGGTAGACATATCTGTAAATGTAAATGACTGATATCATTAGGGTACATCCATACAGCTCCATACAGGAAAAAAAAGAAAATTGGACATTTTAGTCTTTAATCTTAACCACATGTCAATTTCTGTGCAGACATTTTTTTAAAAATGTGTGTGAGAATAGTTAAAATATCATCCACTTTGCTGCTAATTTAATATACAATTCTATAGTATAAGTTGACCAATGCTGGAATCCTACATGCAGCAAAAACTGCATCAAAGTCTGCATGTGTAAATCCGGCCTAACAAAATAATAACATCCGAATACAGTAAAATTATTCTGTTACATTCAAAAAGGACCCCGTAGTTTTCATATTCTCAAATGTACATAGTGAAATAAATATCTATTATATTAATTGTGTTTTTAGGGATAAGAATCTTCCAGTCTGTTTTTTTTTAATGTTTAATGAGATTCAATATTGTATTTTTTATTTACTGTTGTATTTATGGAATTTCTGGATTATCAGACGTTACATGTGTTTTTTTTAGGCGCAGTAATTTGCGTTTGGATATATTTATAACTGTACCACATCCTGTAGACAGAGACACTGGCACACACATATACTATAATTACTAATATGGCAGTTGTGAACTATTTCCATATTTATTTCATTTTATCTTTATTAATTAGTATCTCCTTTCTTGCCAGGAGCAGTTGCCATCCCTTTGTATGTTCCCTATATGCTGACCGGAAAGTGGATGTTTAGAAGATTCTTATGTAAATTATGGTTAGTTGTCGACTATACAATGTGCACAGCATCAGCATTTAATGTTGCTTTAATAAGTTACGACAGATTCCTTTGTGTTACTATGGCTGTAAGTATCACACAGATGTTACAATAAAATTTTTGGGGGTGAATATTCAAATTATTTGAATATATCCTTTGTCAATATACAGTACTGTGCAAATGTTTAAAATGGGTATGGAAAAATCTGCAGAGTAAGAATGCTTTCAAAAATAAGAGTCCTGATCTAAACATCGTCCAGTCTGTCTGGGATTACATGAAGAGACAGAAGGATTTGAGCAAGCCTACATCCACAGACGATCTGTGCTTAGTTCTCCAAGATGTTTGGAACAACCTCCCTGTCGGGTTTCTTGAACAATTGTGTACAAGTATACTTAGAATTGATGTAGAAATATACTAAGAATTGATGCTGGTTTGAAGGCAACTGGTGGCCTCACCAAATATCGATTTACTTTCTTACTTGCAGAATTTTTTTCCACATGTGCTTAAAAAGTTTGCACAATACTGTAGACTAAAGACTAAACATGCACTCATTGACAAAAAAAAAAATTCACCAAGAAGAAGTTGGAATCTAATGATGAATGTAAAGGTATGGATAAGTGCATTGGGGAAGATTGTACACGAGTAGTTGGAAGTTGGAATCTAAGTATGAATGTAAAGGTATGGATAAGTGCATTGGGGAAGATTGTACACGAGGTAGGAGGCTATAGTACCTTATTGGACCACTTCTAGCCTGGATACAAAATGAGATTCTGTTGGGCATGGAGCATACAGGTTCTGTATGGTATCCTGCGGCAAGTTTGTCTACAGATGTTGCAGCTGAGCCTGTAGATCCAGTACACATGTGAAATGCCATAAACAGTCATCCCAGCTGGTAACATGAAAGCTCAATTGGTGATAAATCTGACAATTAGGCAGGCCAAGGAGCACATTCCATGGAGGCATTCCTGGGAAACCCTGTGTGGGCAAGCATTATATGTACTATATAATGTAAATGGCTGAGAATTATGACAACAGTTGTGACCTTGCTATGTAATAGCATGTAATTCTTTATGTAATACCATATTATAGTAGATACATTATTTAACTGGAAGTAGAATATCACAGACATAGCCCACTGCTGTAAACCAGATGAACACATTGCCTTCAAAAATAGAAAAAAATACAGTTCAGGGAATAATAATAATAGAATTCTTTATCTAAAGCTACAATGAATGAACTGTGTGTTGTTCTTTTCAGGTGTTATATCGTTCCTTACAGAAGAGGCACAGTCAGACTGTTCTTAAGATGCTCATTGTCTGGATACTATCATTCCTTCTATACAGTCCAGCTATTCTTCTGTGGGAAAGCATTGTTGGTTACACTAACAGTCCTGATGACCTCTGCATTGCCGGATTTCATTATACGTGGTACTTTCTTCTGGTGGCATCATCCATTGGCTTTGCCTTCCCCTTCATCAGTATCTCATTTTTTAATCTGAGTATCTATTGGAACATCACGAAGCGTAGTCGGAAGAGAAGACAGTCCTCGGCAGTAGAGAAGGAGAACAATGTCAGCACATATATCATAGCAACTGATCTCATTCTAGCTCCTGAACAGTCAGATGGACAACAGGACTCTAAGTGTCCTGTAAAGAGAAAGGTTCATTTTCCATTTCACCTCAAACAGAAACAATTGGGAAGCCGCCCTGTTTTATCTAGTAACCAGAATGACGGTGTATATAGAGGGGAATTACATATCATAAAACTCTCCAGGGACAAGAAGGTAGCTCAGTCTCTAGCAATTTTAGTGTGTGTTTTTGGCATCTGTTGGGCCCCCTACACATTTCTCATGAGTATCCGTTCTGCCTGTCATGGCTTCTGTATTGATTCTTACTGGTATGATATCACTTTTTGGCTTCTTTGGATCAACTCAGCTATCAACCCTGTACTTTATCCTCTGTGCCACAAACAATTCAGAAGTGCTTTTCTTAAGGTCTTTATACACATGTGTTTATGGAAAACTGTACAATAAGGCCTCATACACACAGTAGAGCCATGTGCACACACCATAAAGCAGTCCTGCCATATGTTACCTCTATATTTGTTAATATTCCCATCTGCTTTGCAGCTACAGTATTATGCTGCAGAATTTCCACTTGTATAACCAGATGGAAAATTGGTAGCCTATCCACAACGTGTAAATATACCCTAAATGTTACTTGTGTTTTTCACTGGAAATAAAATAAGTAAAGAATATTACACTAAATATGAGAAATGAAAAATAAATGTGTGTTTGGGAAATCTGCTTACTTAAATACTCTCCAAACCTTATGCAGATTTTGCATCTTTTGCAGATTTGCTGCAGTGAAACAGACCTCAAATGTGTTCTGAAGTGCATTGTGGGAGATTTTATGGGATTTTCCTGGACGGATCAGGGATGGGTCTTAAAATGTCCTATGAATTGGGATTCAAATATATGTATGCAGTATATGTAAAAGTACATTCACAACATTCTTTGTCTATTTAGTGGATGCAAGCAGATGTCAACATAAGGGCATCTGTTTTTCATTGTTAAAAATATATAATAATTTGTTGCTGTTTCGTACCATTATTTTGTGTCCAATAAAAAAAACAGACAACAGGTATTTTATTTCTAACATGAAACGTACATAACAGATGCCCTTTTGTTGGCATTTATTTTCATCAATTTTAGTAGACTAAAATGAAAAAACTAATTTAAGGCTAGTAACTGTTCCTAGGTCTTAGAGGGGTTGTCCAGAACACATTTTTTTTTTTAAATTAGGCCAGGGGAGGAAAAAATAAATAAATAAAACATACTCACCTGTCCCTGGTGCTCCAGTGTCTCCCAGCACAGTCCCGTCCTGCAGCTCCATTTTTTTCTTCCTGCAGAAGTCCTCACAGCACGTGACCACTGAGGCCAATCAATAACCTAAAGGAAGAGACTCGGGACGTCACAGCCAGTGAGCAATAAATAAGAGAAATAAATAAATACATATTTTACAATCATTGACTTCCCCATACACATGTACACTTGGTATGTCCACTGACTTTCCCATTCACATGAACACTGGGCTTGTTCAAGCGGTGCGGTGCACGTGTACCTAGCTGCCAGCGTTTTATCTATCTGAGAACAAATTATGGAATTGCATCTTATATTGTTGGAGTGAAGGCTAGCTGCGGCTGTTTTTAAATTTTTACTGTGTAATCTATTTCATGTGTTAATAAAGTTTTGTTATGAATTATTAATTTTTGACACTTCGGTGTATCTTTTTGGGTAAAATTTGCAGGATTTCTTTATTAATGTTTGTCCCATAGTTATTGTGTTTGGAAATTACAGGTTTAACTAATGATAGATTTAGGCTTTATTTGTGCTAGTGTTATTCACTTTCAAACATTGGATGTATAATAAATGTTATTTTAATACATATTAAAGGGGTTTTTCATACTTAACAATTGAAGATCCATTGGCGTCTGACACCTGGGCCCCCAGCCGATCAGCTGTTTAGAGAAGCTGTGATGTTTGTTATATGGCCTGCTATGGTTATCTAGATCTCTGTGTGATGTCATTCTTTGTTTAGTTTGTGTGGATAAAAATCAGTCCATGGTCATGTGATGAGCACACAGGTGCACAGCTCGTTACCATACAGAACTCTAATTACTGTGCTGTGACTGTAACGAGCTGTGCACCTTGGTGTACATCACATGACCATGGACTGTATATCACATGACTATGGACTGATTTTTATCCACTGGAAGTAAACAATAAATGACAGTAAGCAGAGTTTTGGGGGTCTACAGAGGTGTTAGGGACTAGACATCGATTTAGTCTAGGCAGGTTATATATAGGTGGTTACTAGCCAGTGATTACACAATATATTAGACACCTACCTCAGACTCCAGATTTTTATTTATTGAGCAGGGTAATCTCTAGCTGTGTTATATAAGATTGGTCTTGGTTTCTACAAGCGGCTGTTCTGGGACATATTTTATTTTGTAACCTGAGAGGGTTTTGAGCAGGGGTACTTAACTACTTTCAGTAAAGGTCCGTTGACTGGAGTCAGCAATCAAGTGAAGGTCCGAGCTGAACAGTAGCTGGAGATGTCCAGTATTTACGGTATTTTTCTGACAAAAAGACATGTCTGACTAAAAGACGCAAAAGAAAAATTAGGAAAAAATACTTCCTAAGGTGGCATTATACTGTGCAGGGGATGAATAACGTGGCATAATACTGTGCGTGGAGGCACTAAGGAGCATTAAACTGTGCATGGGGGCACTAAGGAACATTATACTGTGGATGAGGGCCCTAAGGAGCATTATACTGTGCATGGGGGCACTAAGGAGCATTATACTGTGGGGGGCACTAATGGGACTAATGCCCCAACACAGTATAATGCCTCATTATTGTGCCTCCACACTGTATACTCCTTACTGCCACTACTATACTCCTTACCAGGGGCGTAACTACCGGGGTAGCAGCGGTAGCAGCTGCCACAGGGCCCAAGACATTACGGGGCCCCGCGGGCCCCCGATTTTTTTTTTTTTTTTTTTTTTTTATAGTCCGTTATCTGCTGGAGTAACCCCAGCAGGTAACGGGCCCTATATACTTACCGTTCCCCGAGGTCCCGCTCACGGCCGCCTGCGCTTCCGATTCTGCAGAGGCGGCTGTGAGCAGGAGCGGGGAACGGTATGTGAGGCCGCGGGCCGAACCCCACAATCTCTGCTATCATTATACTTCGGGGTCTTTTCAGACCCCGGAGTATAATAATCGGAGGCCCAGAGTTGGTGAGGGAACATAAAAAACAATGTACTTACCTGTCCTACGCTTCTCCAGGCTTCGGGCCTGTTTGGTGATGTCCCAGACGTCAGCCGACGTCATTTTGCGTCGCGACGCAGGCCCGCGTCACGTGACGCCGGCCTGGTCCAACATTGAAGAAGGCCGGAGTAGCGCACGGGCATGCACCGGAGCGAGGAACAGGTAAGCAGCGTTGTTTTTTTATGTTTCTATCCTCTCCTGGGTCTCCGATCATTATACTCTGGGGTCTGAAAAGACTCCAGAGTATAATAATTGTTCATGGGTGGTCCACAATGGGGCATATAATAGTGTGTGCAGGGGCCACTATGGGGCAAAATACTCAGTGCAGGGGCCACTATGGGGAATAATAGTGTGTGCAGGGGCCACTATGGGGCAAAATACTGTGTGCAGGGGCCACTATAGGACATGATACTGTGTGCAGGGGCCCCTATGGGACGTGATACTGTGTGCAGGGGCCACTATGGGGCAAAATACTGTGTGCAGGGGCCACTATGGGACATGATACTGTGTGCAGGGGCCCCTATGGGACATGATACTGTGTGCAGGGGCCCCTATGGCACATAATAGTGTGCGCAGGAATGCGTTTTTTTGGGGGGGGGAAGGGTTGGAGGGGGCGGTCCGGGGGGAGGGGGGAGGGGGGCGGCGGTTCGGGGGGGGGCCCCATGTCAAATGTTTGCCTTGGGGCCCAGCCATTCCTAGTTACGCCACTGCTCCTTACTACTATAATTCCCCATTTATTCCCCCACACATTTAGCATTAACAGCAGCCGGGAGAAACCTTCATAATACAATACATAGATAATATAGTAAGATGCCCTCCTAAACCAGTGGACATCCTGGGGACGGGCATCAAGATTGTGAACACCTATAAGTACCTGGGTTTGCTCCTTAATAATAAGCTGGACTCGGCAGATCACATGGAGGTCCTGTACAGGAAGGGCCACAGCAGACTCTACCTGCTTAGGAAGCTGAGAGCCTTTGGAATCCGGGGGGGCACTTCATAGAACTTTCTTCAACTCGGTAGTGGTATCAGCCATCTTCTTTGGAGCGGCCTGCTGGGGGAGCAGTATATCAACCAGGGACAGAAATAAACTTGACAAGCTGATTAGAAGGGCCAGCTCTGTCCTGGGGAGCCCACTGGACCCAGTGCAGGTGGTGGGTGACAGAAGGATACTGTCCGTGGTGAGCTCCATGCGGAAGAAGAAGTCCCATCCCATGCATGAGACTGTGATAGCGCTGGGCAGTACTGTCAGTGACCGACTGCTCCACCCTAAGTGTGAGAAGGAGCGCTATTGGAAGTCTTTCCTCCCCACCACGGTTAGGCTGTACAACCAACACCGACCTAAGCGGAGATCAATACACACAGAGAACTGAAATATCTTTCTGCCTGTTAAATCCCCCCCCCCCCCTCCTCTGCTACTTCCTATCTGTCTGTCTACTATCAATGTAATGCCTCTTACCTTGGAACATTCCTGTACATGTTGCATTTGTATTTGTATCTGCTTATCTTTGCTGCTGTAACACACTGAATTTCCCCATTGTGGGACTATTAAAGGACAATTATTATTATTAATATGAATCTCCACCAAAATAGCTTGTTCGGCCTGGGAATCAGGGCCCCAAGTATAGTCAGGATATGCTGACAGCCTTAGTGCCCTCCTGATATTCGCTGTGCATACAGCTCCACTGAGAGCCATAGTGCCCCCAATGCACTGACACCTACAGCAAACTTCAACTCTTTGTTTGGGTTAAACTATATATTGTCTACATAGCAAGTCCAGCATCATCAATATACAAAACAGAGATGGGGTTTAGGCTACTGCTGAAGAATACAGTCCCAACAGCCCCATAGAAGTGAATGAAGCACTGGTCACACAATTGCAAATAGATGGCATCATGAGGAAAGAACATTATGTGGCAATACTGAAGCAACATCTCAAGACATCAGCCAGGAAGTTAAAGCTTGGGTGCAAATGGGTCTTCCAAATGGACAATGACCTGAAGCATACTACCAAACTGGTTACAAAGTGGCTTATAGATAACAAAGTCAATGTTTTGGAGTGGCCATCACAAAGCCCTGATCTCAATCCTATTGAAAATTTATGGGCAAAGCTGAAAAGGCAGGTGCGAGCGAGGCGGCCTACAAACATGGCTCAGTTACACCAGTTCTGTCAGGAGGAATGGGCCCAAATTCCTACCAACTATTGTGAGAAGCTTGTGGAAGGATATCCAAAACATTTGACCCAAGTCATACAGTTTAAGGGCAATGGTACCAAATACTAATGAAATGTATGTAAACTTCTGATTTTGCAGAAAGTAATAAAAATGCCTTCAAAAATTCTCTCTCTCTAATTATTCTGGAGTTTGGTAAATATAAATAATTTTGATAATCCTAATTGACCTAAAACGGGAAAGGTTTATTCTGATTTCATATCAGATAGTGAGAAAAACATGCATATGTGTTTTTTTATATACTGTATGTAAACTTCTGGTTTCAACTGTAATTGGTGCTGTTTCAACAAAAAAAAAAAAAAAGAGACCCTTTGTCTGCATTAACTTCTGTAACATAATATAAGTTTTCTTTACTAAGTTTACTTTTCTGTCCTACATCAGAAAATAGGTTAGATAGCAACATCAGATTGTAGATTATATTAATCTAAAGCTATGTATGTACTTTTGTAACAGAAGAAAAAATCTTGCATGCAGGACAGATGAGCCCAACGGACTGTAATGCCGGTCATGTGAACTTCTCAGACAATACCATTCACAGCATTTATATCTGTGTAAAACTTATGCTTAAAGGGAACCTGTCAGGTTGATTTGGGACACTAAACCACCGCCAGGTCCTTATGTTCCAAATAGCACTCTTTTAATGTCATCTATGCCAGCACTAAAAATAAAAAAACAACTATACTTTCCACGCTCTTGTACTCATGGCGCCTGCGCAGTTCTTCAGTGAATCCTGGAATGTATACCCATGCGTATGTGCATTGAAGCTGAGGTGTACTCCTCTGGCTTCAATGAAAAACTGTGCAGGTGCTGGGTGTACAGGGGCTGGGTGCACCAGAGATGAGCCCAATGTGACTCATCGGACTTATCTCTAGGTAAGTATAAAGGTTTTTTTTTTTTTTATGCAAACATGAATGGCATTGCTGCAGGCCTATAGGGATCAAAAAGCCACATACATAATGATCCATGGGTGTTTTAATGTCCTATATTGATCTGACAGGGTTCCCTTTAAGAGTTGTCAGTGTGGTAGCCATGTTTTTAACGGCTAGCACACTGGCCCGTTTTCTTATGGCTCCATACACACGAACATGTATTATCACAGGACCGTGTAGAGGGCAAAACTCAGGACAGCTCCTATTCCTATCCGTTTTGCAGTCCAGGCTCAATAATAAAATGTCTGGGTAAATGGAGGTCACAGATGGCACATGGTTATCATCCATGTGCAGTCCCTGCAGTTTTCTTGCAGATCTGTACAATCAAACATTTGTGTGCATGTAGGCTAAGTTCACATCAGACAGACCCCATTTACTTATAATGATATCTGTCAGGGTTATGTCCATGTTTTAATACATTTTGAGGGCAAGAGAAGTGCTAGATGTTGCAATATCCTTACTGTTACAAGTTGTGGGAATGCCCAGACAGCAGTGTGAACATAGCACTAGTTATGTTTGTTTTATCTTGATCTTGTTTGTATCTTTAGTTTTAGATGGTGATACATCTGTGTATAGTTTTGTAAGAGGTTAGGGCTTTTAGATAAGCTTACAATTACATCTGCGCTGGAGTTTCTTTTGGAGACTCTGTTGCAGTGTCTGTCGTAAATTGGTGGAGGAATTATTACTCTTGTCATATTCAAGTTATTTCTGTGACCATTGTGGGTGTTTCTTTCATTAAACGAGGGGTACTAACAATTTTGTCCACGTGTGTATATTATGTGTACTGATTCCGAAAAATACTATAAGGCTAAGGCCCACGAAGCAAAAAGCAGCTATAAAACACTGCGGAAAAAACGGCATCCCATTGTTTTCTGCAGCGTTTTTAATTGCGTTTTTCGCAGTGTTTTACTCTGCTGACTTTTTGCCCTATTATATCTACAGGAAAAATGCCAGTATTTCTGCAGGTCTGCAGAATTGACATGCTGCAATTTTCAAAAACGCTAGCAGATTTTTCCACTGCGGATTTTTTCTGCAGGTACTGTAAAATGCAGGAAAATGTCAATGTTCTGTATGCTATACATAGAAAGTAATGACTACATTCTGGGAGAATGAATTGACTAGAAACTTAAATTCAATCTTTATTTTGTTGCTTTTAATAACTAGGATATACAATAAATGTGCATATAAACCGAGAATAAAAAGTGAAATCACCTATTTGAAAGTCTTAGAAGTTATTATTTGTGTTTAGGTGGTTGTGAGCAGCAGCCAGACACTATAGGATCTTAACAATGGAGGCTACACCTATAGGAATATGCTTCTGTACTGTTTAAACTGCCACATACTGCAGTATACAATTGAAACCAGAAGTTTACATACACTATATAAAAAGACACATATGCATGCTTTTCTCACTATCTGATATGAAATCAGAATAAACCTTTCCCGCTTTAGGTCAATTAGGATTACCAAAATTATTTATATTTACTAAATTCCAGAATAATTAGAGAGAGAGAATTTTTTAAGGCATTTTTATTACTTTCTGCAAAGTCAAAAGTTTACATACATTTCATTAGTATTTGGTACCATTGCCCTTAAACTGTATGACTTGGGTCAAACGTTTTGGATATCCTTCCACAAGCTTCTCACAATAGTTGGTAGGAATTTGGGCCCATTCCTCCTGACAGAACTGGTGTAACTGAGCCATGTTTGTAGGCCGCCTCGCTCGCACCTGCCTTTTCAGCTTTGCCCATAAATTTTCAATAGGATTGAGATCAGGGCTTTGTGATGGCCACTCCAAAACATTGACTTTGTTATCTATAAGCCACTTTGTAGCCAGTTTGGCAGTATGCTTCAGGTCATTGTCTATTTGGAAGACCCATTTGCACCCAAGCTTTAACTTCCTAGCTCATGTCTTGAGATGTTGCTTCAGTATTGCCACATAATGTTCTTTCCTCATGATGCCATCTATTTTGTGAAGTGCACCAGTCCCTCCTGCAGCAAAACAACCCCACAACATGATGCTGCTACCCCTGTGTTTCACAGTTGGGATGGTGTTCTCAGGTTTGGCCATAATGACCATTGTTACGTTTGGAGGAAAAAGGGAGAAGCTTGCAAGCCTGAGAACACCATCCCAACTGTGAAACACGGGGGTGGCAACATCATGTTGTGGGGTTGTTTTGCTGCAGGAGGGACTGGTCTATCCTACCGTAGGGGTCCAAATGTATGTGATAAGCTTGTACATAGTCATTTTTCTGTGAATGATATGTGGTTACATCAGGCACAGCAGAGCTTAACGGGCAATTTTCCCTGTGGTTCCTGCAAATTATGTGGTTTCATTAAGAAGGGGAGTGAATTTTTGAGTGGTGTGACAGGGAGATCTTTTAAGATCAAACAGTTCATCAATTGTAAGACTAGTGGTATCGTGTACCTAATCACTTGCTCCTGCGGACTCCTGCGGACTCCAATATGTTGGGAAAACAATCAGAGAGTTCCGCAGGAGAATTAGGGAATACATTAATGACATCACAAGGGAGGAATCGACCTCTGTTTCTAGACATATGTGGGAAAAGCATAATGGGAATGTTGAACATCTTAGTTTCCAGGGCATGGAGATTGTGTTATGCCCCCCTAGGGGGAGGGGATTTTGACAGGAAGTCATGGTGAAACCTTTCTACTGGACACTGTGCATCCCAGGGGTCTGGATGAATGTATTTCATTCTGATCATTTATTTTAGTTAATTATGGTTGGGGACCCTCGTTCCGGTTCCCCATCCTTTTTTTCCCCTTTTCCCCCCTACCTGCTTTTTTTCCACCTCACATGCTCTTCACCTAGTATACCAATATTCAGAATCTTTGTCTCCCTTTCCCCCTCCTCTTCTTCATCTAACTTTTTATCCCTCATCATGTGTCCCTATTTTTGTTTTCATGTTATGTAACTATCCTGGTTGGGTTCATTTATTGTTCTATATGGATCGGTGTGGTATTTAACTTTACTGCTCCTGTGTGTGTCTTTTAGCCTACTCCCTTGGTTGTTAATTATCTCTGTGTCTCAATCTTTATATTTACCGCAATTTTTTGTCCGTGTGTTACTATGGATGTGGTTGGGCATTACTAACCTATTGAGGGGAACACCTTGACTGGGCGTTCCCTTTTGAGATTGCCGCTCGCGTCATCTGAGCATTGGTGCATGGTGATTGGGCACACCTCCGGTGACGTGGATGCTAAGGGGTGTGGCCTAGGTTATATTACTCTGGGCTTTGCGCGCTGGCATTCACGGCCATACATCACAGCTGGCTGGGCTAACAACTAGGCGCTCGTTATTATACTTGGCAGAATGTACACTATCAAGGTCCACTCTGCTTTTGCCCCGTTCTGTATGCCTCTAATGAGCTGGTTTTCCCAGCAGAAATGCGTCAGCTGGGTGTTAAGGCAGTATCTACATGTGCCGTCCATTGTGTGTGTTGTTGTGGACATTAGGTAGTCAATTGCGGGAGTGTAATGTAAGCTCCTAAGGTAGTGGCTAGTCAGATGCATTGGGTCGGTCTTTTACTGATCTACTAGCCAGAGTGTGTGTGTGAACGATTTATCTGAGTATTCTCTGCCTATGCACTTGATCCACACAGTTCACATTGTGGCAGTGTGTGATCACATTTTGGGGGGTGGTTCTCCTTTAGTAAATCATTGTGCATCACAATACATCCGTCTGTTTGGTGCTATCTTTTACACTAACTTTAATGCCACTTCTGACATACATATACACTCCACCTCCCTTCTTTTTAGTCCTGTCTTTGCCAAAAGAGTCTAAAATCCTGAATATTAATAGCCCAGTCATATGCGGAAACTAGCCATGTCTCAGCCATACTAACCGCATCAATATGTTCCTCCTGGACCAGGGCCTCAAGCTCCCCCAAGTTTGCCTGCTAGGCTTCTGGCATTTGTGAACATACACTTTAACTTGCCATTGAAGTTCACACATTTATTTCCACAAATGTCCATTCTTGAAGTTTTATGGCCAGATTTGTCTATAATGTTCGTTGTAACAAATGGATCTCGATATAAACTGTTGTAACCCCCACACCACAATCCACTTCTCCACCAACCCCTAAAGCCTGTCCCCTCTTTGAACTATCTACCCCTAAGTCTGCCTGTCCTTCCCTGGGGCATAACTAGCAAAGACTGGGCCTCATAGAAAACATTTGACTTGCCCCCCCCCCCCACGGCATAGCGCCCCCTTTCCTGGCCCCCACCCCATTTACACACACTATAATGTCCCAAAGTGGCCTCCACACAATATAATGTCCCATAGAGGCCGCTCCTCACAGTATAATGTCCCTTAGCAGCCCCTGCACACAGTAAAATGTCCCATCGCGGCCCCTGCACTCAGTATAATGTCACTTAGTGGCCGCTGAACACAGTATAATGTCCCATAGAAGCCCCTCCTCACAGTATAATGTCCCGTAGCTGCCCCTCCACACAGTATAATGTTCCATAGTGGCCCCTGCACACAATATAATGTCCCATAGCGGTTCCTTCACACAGTATAATGTCACATAGTGACCCCTCCACACAGTATAATGTACCATAGCAGACCCTACATGCAGTGTAATGTCCCATAGCAGCCCCTGCTCACAGTATAATGTCACATAGTGGCCCCCTCCACACAGTATAATGTCCCATAACAATCCTTCCTCACAGTATAATGTCACATAGTGGCCCTTCCACACAATATAATGTCACATAGTGGCCCCTCCACACAGTATAATGTCATATAGTGGACCCTCCACACAGTATAATGTTCCATAGCAGCCCGTCCACACAGTATTATGTCCCATAGTGGCCCCTCCACACAGTATTATAACCCATTGTGGCCCCTACGGTGTTCGTTACAAATATTGCAAAAATGTCGGGTTCAGCAGAACCCAGAATTTTTGGGGTACACCACCCACAAAATATTATTATACTCAGTGGTCTTTACAAACCCCAGAGTATAATAATCAGAGGTGCAGGGGATGTGACAATCATAAAAAACAATGTTACGTACCTCTCCTGCACGCCGGTATAATTCACTGCTATTTTCGGTCCTCTTCAATGACGTCACAGACATGGGCTACGCCCGTGTCATCATGTATCGCAATGCCAGCCTGACCCATGTGACATCTGAGGCCCGAAGACAGCAGGGAGTCATGCCTGGTTTTTATGTTCGCTCACCTCCCCTGGGCCTCCGATCATTATACTCTGGGGTCTGAAGAGACCCCAGAGTATTTTAATAGCAGTATTTGTTGAGGTTCACTCAAAAAAAACTCTTGGCCTTATTTACAGATCCTTGCTCCTGCTCACGGTCGCCTCCACTTCCTCTATTCCCTCTAGGGGGCCCCAGTGACATTATATAGGACATACTCCTAAGCTTTTCAGAACTAAAACAACTAAGTGAATCTTTAGATGTAAAATGGGTTAGAAACAGATGCTAAGCTATTTATATGACAATATAGTCAGATAAATAGCAGTCAGCGGTCAGATGCGGGAGGTTGGGTGGACCGCTGCTTCAGAGGAACCAGAATCTCTTCAACAATGACGTATCTGACCACCCACATGTGACCATTGAGGTCAATGATTGGCTGTAGAGGCCAAGTGGTGGGTGAGACACATCATTCCTAGAACAGACAACCAGGAACTAGGGAGCTGCAACTGGGATAGCGGAGCTTATTACAGGTTAGTATGGTTTCTTTTGTTATTTTAACCCCTTCCTTTAATTTTGATTTATGAGCCAGAAAACTTTAACTTTCTTTAGATGTTGGCGAATCAGAAATGCTATAAAATATAATGCATATGATTATCTGACAGATTAGACTTGTCGCACCATTTTAACGTTAAAGGGGTATTCCCATAAACATAATCATATCTATATTTGTAGATAATTAAAAGTTAAACATTTTTGAAAATATAAGTAGTTAAAAATTCTTCAGAGTTTTAAAGATTTTCTCTAACCATCTTAGTGCTGACATCTGTTGTCTTGATCAGTTGCCAATGGATACGACCACAAATGCAGAAACTTTTTATGGTCTGGGACTTGACAGGAACCCAGACATGATTTTTTTATTGTAGCTGGGTTATCAGTGAGGCACACTACATGTATCAGAAGATATCCCGGCCACAATAAGGAAGTCATGGCTGATTTTCTGACCTTAGAAAGGTGCTGCATTGATGGTCGTATCCACTGGCAACCGATCAAGACAACAACTTGTGACCACAAGATATTTAGAGAAAATCTTTAAAACTCTGAAAAATGTTTAATTACTTATATTTGCAAAAATGTTTAACTTTTAATTATCTACAAATTTAAAAAAGGTTATGTTCATGGGAATACCCCTTTAACTACTTTTTAGCATTTTTTTTCTCAAAAAGTACACAGCTAGGTAGTTCCAACATTAAGCCATTTATATCATACATTGATGGGCATACACTGTCATTCTAGCCTTCCTCCAGCTAGTAGTTGTATACACATCCTACAGTAACATGTTTATTATGTTTGTTTGGTAATATATGCACATGTTGTTATTATTATGTGGGAGGTTTCTTTTTAGAAATGTGTTGAGAAAATTGCTATTACTATTACTATTCATGACCTTTCTTCACTGGAAATATAGACTGCTCTGGGACAACATTTAATAGCTTTGCAATATGTCTTTCCTCTTCTGGGGACATTACCCAAGACGTTTGCTGCTCCCTTAACAAATCTGTCATTATTGTTAATTTGCAATTTCCATTGACTGGGGGAAAGGAAAAAGAGTGAAAGGAGTAGAAGATAAATTCCCTTATGTGACCACTCATATGTAGTTACATTCTTTTCTCCTGTGGCATTGATCTACAATATTCGGTGCCATGTCCATAAAGCAACAATACATATATAATACACATATTATGTGTATATATAAAAATTAAGTAACTTATTTATTACCGATTATGTAAATATATAATCAATGCTTATAGTGGATCAACATAAAAAGTCATTTTTATTTCAGATGTATACACAGGGTTTTGTAGTTTATGTTTAGAGTTTAGAGTTGCTGAAATCGAATTAAACTTTCTGTGTGTGAATGTAATGATGATATATGTAAGTGATAACAATATTAGTGCAAAAGGATACGTTTATTGGGGGAAACTGTACCATTGAAAGGGGGCTCTAGTACCTTGTTGGGCCTCCTCAAGCATGGATATAAGATGACATAAGGCATACAGGTTCCCTATGTTATCCTGTGGCACATTTGCACACAGATGATTCAGCTGGGCCTGTAGTTCCTACACCCTCATAGGTTGTTGAAGCTAGCTTCCCAGTTGATCTCATAAAGGATTGATTGCTGATAGATTTGGCGACTGGACAGGCCAAGGAAGCGTTGCAATCTGTCGGAGGCATTACTGGGAGCCCCTTGCTATGTGTGGTTGAGCATTATCCTGCTGAAAAATGCCTGTTGGAAGCCCTGCCATGAGAGGCAACACATGTGACTGCAGGATGTCCTGCACATTTTGCTGAGCTGTTAATGTCCCTTGTATCACTACTAGGTTGACTGACTGTTATATGTGATGGCCCCACAGATCATCAGACCAGCACTTGGGGCTTCATAGCAAAGGCAGGATTGAAGGGCTCACTATGAAGCCTCCATACTGGAACCCAATCATCATCGGATCCCAAACAGAACATGGATTTGTTGCTAGAGACCATACAGTTCTGGTCCATAGCAGTCCAGGTTTCTTATTTACAACACCACCGCAAATGAAGTTGGTGGTGGCTGGCTGTCAATGGCAGGACATAATGGGTACCGTAATAGCAAATTTCTTTCTGTTAAGCGCCTGGAAATGGTCCAGGCAGAGACAGGGGTGTGTAATAAAGGTGCCACCTGTGCATACAGTAAATGGTGGACAAGGAAACTTTGAGAGCTGCTTGTGCTTGTTGGCAAATCAAATGATCCTCTCTACTGATGGTCTGTCTAGGCCACCCAGAACCTGTTTGACATCTGCATGTACCCCCATGTAATCCCAACATCTCCTAAAAGCTAGGTCACTGGCGTTTCATCAAAATGAGCATCCTGCTTCTTAATGGTCCATTCACATGTAGGAATCTGCCATGGATTTGCTTTCAATGGGAGGCAGAGATCTCTACAGAAACTAAAAAAAAAAAATCAGCGCCCTGCTTGATATTGCTGTGGATTCCGCAGCTCGAGGATCCCTGTCAATTAGGACCATTCATCCAGGCCTAATCATCAGAGGAAAACTGTGACGGAATGCCAATGCCCTGCATCAGCATTCCATCACAGCAATCCTGCGGCCGTATAAGGCGACAGAAAATGAAGAAGAATTTCCCATCATTTTCTGCCATGTGAATGTAGTCAAAGTCTGTCAACTGGAGAAAATGTCTTTGAGTACATTGTAGAGGCATTTCTGGCAGTCAGTGATCTCTCACCAAGAGGTACTCAAGCCAGAGTAGCCTCTGAGAGCCTTTTTATAGGGGGGAAAGGAAGCACTTTTATACCCTCTTGTGGCAAGACCCAATGTTTAATAAGACCACACCTGCAATCGATTACATATCTGCCTGAGACATAAATGCATGCAGAGTTTTGCAGCAATTGCGACATACATCACGTTTGTATGTCCAGAGCTATTCTCTCCTTCAGTCATCAGCTTTAGGGAGAAAAAATATTTTTATACACAGAGAGTTGAAAGAGCCTGTATGGCAGTGCACAGAGTGTGCATGGCTCCCTACTATACAGCCATATCAGGTTTATGTGCATGTTCATGTCCATGAACTGTACAGGGACTCAGGGCTCTGTGCATTTGTACAACCAGCTGTATGTTGGTAAGCCCACATATGTCAGGTTTATTGCAGAATTTAGTGGGACTGAAAAAAGCCTGTTCCAACAGATGCATAAAACAGATTTTTTCAGTCACAGAATTTTATCATTGTAACTAATCTGCCAGGTGTGAACATACCCTAAAACTT
Source organism: Leptodactylus fallax (assembly GCA_947044405.1). Classification (NCBI taxonomy): domain Eukaryota; kingdom Metazoa; phylum Chordata; class Amphibia; order Anura; family Leptodactylidae; genus Leptodactylus; species Leptodactylus fallax. The sequence continues at coordinate 10,477,283 of CAMRHE010000020.1, forward strand.
TAGTCCGAGAGCTGTATCTGTTGCTGCTGATGCTCTGGATACATCTATGCTTATGAATAAAAGTTTGCTTATCATGGATAACATTTATAATGATGACTAAGAGTATTAGATTTGGCAAACAGCACATAGATAAATACAGGTACATCTCAATAAATTAGAATATCTTTGAAACGTTCATTCATTTCAGTAATTCAGTAATACAATTCATAATCAGCGTCTTCCATGATTGTGTGTCCTACTGAACCAGACTGAGGGACCATTTAAAGGCTTAGGAAACCTTGGCAGGTGACACACTGAATTTACAATACTGAACTTTTTTACAATATTCTAATTTTCTTAGATTTTGGTTTTCATTACCTGTAATCCATAATCAACATTTACAGAAATAAAACACTTGAAATAGAACACTCTGTGTGTAAAGAATCTAGAAAATATAGGAGGTCACTTTTCTAATTTAATTAAAAAAATAAATCGTTGATTATAATGTCAATCTGTATTCCCTTAGTCCAGACAGCAGCACAATATGGGGTATCTCTGCCCCTGTGTGTTGTTTAGGACAGTGGAACCTTTAATTAGCACCAAATTTAAGGTGCCTCCTACTGACCCTATAAGAGGGCACCTGAGACCTCCCTCCACTGTGTAAATTATAAAGTAAAAGGAAACAAGCTTCTAGGGAGGGAAGCCTTGTGCTGCTGTCTGGACTAAGGGAATACAGATTGACATTACAATCAACGATTCCCCTTACGTCCGACAGCAGCACAATATGGGGAGATAGCAAGTAATTCCCCTAGGGAGGGTTTCCTCGCCTTACAACGTCAAGGACTGTCTGACCAAAGGCAGTTGTCTGGGAACTGCGGACGTCTAAACGATAATGTTTGACAAAGGTCAACTGGGATGACCATGATGCAGCCGCACAAATCTGGTCCAAAGGTAAGGACCGGTACTCAGCCCAAGAAGTCGACACAGCCCTGGTCGAGTGGGCCGTAGAAAAAACTGGAGGGAGTAACTCCTGAATAAGGAAGGAAGACCTAATTGTCTCCTTGATCCATGTGGATAGAGTAGGCTTGGAAGCCTTGAGGCCTTTGTTTTTACCCTGCATATTAATTAGTAGGTTTTCGGCCTTCCTAAACGGTTGAGTGCGGGATAGGTAAATCCGCAGACACCTTACCACATCTAAGGTGTGGAGCTTTTCTTCCTCCTCAGAGGTTGGAGTGGGGAAAAACACTGGTAGCGAAATTAGCTGATTGCTATTATAGCATGAGGGGACCTTAGGGTTAAACCCCGGCAAAAATCTAAGGTGCACCCTATCTGCAAAAAACACAATGTACGGTTCTCTAGAAGAGAGAGCCTGGAGTTCCCCTACTCTTTTGGCAGATGTAATAGCCAACAAAAAAACGGTTTTGTATGCCAAATATTTTAGCTCCGTAGTCTCCAAGGGTTCAAATGGAGGACCGCACAGGCCTGTAAGGACTACCGCAAGGTCCCACTGGGGAACTGGAGATGATACTGAGGGCTTTAGCCTCATTGCCCCTTTAAGGAACCTTGCAACCAGAGGATCCTGAGACAGACGTCTGTTCAAATGAGCGGAGAGGGCCGCAATCTGCACTTTCAAAGTGGCAGGGGCAAGGCCCTTATCCAAACCGTCCTGAAGAAAATTTTAAATATCAGCCGTTGAAGGTTGTAGATTATTAATACCCTTCTTAGAGCACCACTCCATGAAAATCTTGGCTGTCCTCTGGTAGTTCTTATTGGTAGAGTCTGCTCTTGCAGAAGAAAGGGTCTTCAGGACGGCCTCTGACAGTCCTCTATCCTGCTGTAGGGACTGCTCAACCTCCAGGCTGTCAGGTTGAATCTCCAGAGATCCTGGCACTTCAGAGATCCTTGGGAAACCAGGTTCTGGATGGGGGGAAGCCTCCAATATATCCCTCGACTCATCTCCATGAGTTGGGAAAACCAAGCTCTTTTTGGCCAGAATGGAATGATGGCTATCACAGAGACTTGGTCCTGTCTGATTTTCATCAATACCTTCGGTATTATTGGAATTGGAGGGAAGATGTATGCCAGCCTGGACCTCCAAGGGATGGACAGGGCATCCACTGCCAAGGGATTGTCCTCCTGGTAAAGGGAACAGAACGTCTCCACCTTGGCGTTGAGTCGGGTTGCCATGAGGTCTATTTCTGGAAGACCCCACTTCAGGGTAATCTGATGAAAGACTTCTGGATTGAGTGACCATTCTCCTGATACGGCATGACCCCGACTCAACCGATCTGCTACTATGTTCAGGGAGCCCTTGATGTGAACTGCGGATAAATGGGTTAGATTTTTCTCTGCCCATGTAAATATCAGATCTGCCTCCCTGAGGAGGGTTGGTGATCTGGTGCCTCCCTGTCTGTTCACGTACAGCACTGTGGTCATGTTGTCTGACCGGATTTTGACTGCTCTTCCCTTGAGAAGAGGCGAGAAATGAAGTAAGGCACGATATACAGCTCTGAGCTCCTTCCAGTTGGACGAGGTCCTTCTTTCTGGAGCGCTCCAGACTCCCTTTATGGAGTTTTCGTCCAAATGGGCTCCCCATCCCGAGAGGGATGCATCTGTAGTCAACAGGGTCCAAGAAGGTTGGACCGTGGACCTTCCGTCTTTCAGGTGCAACCACCACTTGAGGGAAAGACGGGTCCTGGGGGAGAGTCGAATCTTCTTGCTGAGTGTAAGAAGGGAGCGATCCCAAACCTCTAGTAATTCCTTCTGGAGGGGACGTAAGTGCCACAAAGCCCATGGGACTGCCTCCACTGAGGAAGACATCAAGCCCAGGATCTTCATCAATGTTCTGATGGAGGCTATCGGCTTTTTGAAGAGGTGCCGGACTGCACCGACCAGTTTCTCCTTCCTTGCTGGTGTCAAGGAGACCTGCAGGCGGACTGAATCCAGGAAGTAGCCGAGGAACTGCCTTCGGGTTGAAGGGATCGTTACCGACTTCTCCCAGTTTATAAGCCATCCCAGACTCTGAAACAGGGACACGGCTGTCTGTAGATGCTATAGCAGAACAGACTCTGACTGGGCTTTTATCAACCAGTCATCTAGATAAGGCACCACGAATATCCCCTGAAGTCTGAGGGCGGCCGCTATAGGAGCCACTTCCTTTGTAAAGGTGTGGGGAGCAGAGGAGATCCCGAAGGGTAGTGCTGTGAACTGAAAATGCTTCGTGTGGCCGGAAACTACTATGGCAATCCTTAGAAACCTTCTGTGTGGAGGATAAATAGGAATATGCAAATAGGCGTCTTTTAGATCCAAAGTCACGAAAACATCGCCTTGGAGGAGAAAAGTGGTGACAGACTTTATGGTTTCCATACGGAAGTGCTTCTTTTTGATGAAGCGGTTGAGGTACCTTAAGTTTATGACCATTCTCCACTTGTCTGCCGGTTTTGGTACCAGGAAGATGGGAGAATAGACACCGGATCCTTCTTCTAGAGAAGGGACTTCCTCCAGGGCTCCCTTGTGAATGTACTCTCGGATGGAGCATTCCAATGTAGTCTGCTGCATTATAGGGAGGCTGCGAGTTAACACAAACCGATCCTGAGGAGGATGGAGGAACTCGATTGCATATCCTTTTTGGATTACCTGCAGGACCCATGGGTCTTGAATTTTTTCCTGCCAGCAGTTGAAAAAATGGGGGAGACGACCCCCCGACAGGAATCTCGGCCACAGGAAGACTGCTCCTGATGTCAAAAGCTAGGCTTCTCCTTTTTATCATCAGACTTCGGGAATCTCCGGACGGCGCCTCTAGAGGAATATCTAGAGCCTCTTTGGGACTGCCGTCCACGACGAGGCGGATAGCCTCTATCACGGCCAGAATTAGATCTACCTCTAAAGGCCTGGGGTAAAGTTTTACCCTTCCTATCAGCCAAGCCCTCCAGGATCTCGTCTAGGGCACTGCCAAAGACTCTACCTGCCTCAAAGGGTAATGCGCACAAATTATATTTTGAGGGGAAATCAGCTCTCCAGGGTTTTAACCATAGAGGTCTTCTTGCTGCAGTGGTAAGTGCCAGAGATTTGGCCGCCAGCCTTAATTGATGGTGGGAGGCCTCCGCTAAATATTCAGCTGCCAGGGAAACCGAGCCTAGAAACCCTAGCAGCTCATCTCTGGAGACTCCAGAATCGATGTCCCTCTCGAGATGAACCAGGTCAGTGCGTAATTTGGCTGACACTTCACAAGACGCAACCGCCACAGCGGTCTGGGCCGAGGCAGCTGAATACGCCTTCTTGAGGGTATTGTCGATGCGCCTGTCCATGGCGTCGTGCAAATTTGATCCATCATCTGATGGTACCATAGTGCGGCGGGACAGTTTGGCCACCGCCATATCCACCTTGGGAAGAGGACCCCATTGATCCCATTGAGCAACTGGGAATAAAGCCTTGAACCTCCTAGAAACCACAAGAGGTTTTTCAGGACATTTCCACTCTGAAGACATTAATCTTTGTAATGTCTCGTCCACTTGGAAGACCCTAGGCCCTCTATAGGTGGACGTGGAGGCTTCCCCGTCAACATCACGATCCTTAGACCGGATGGACTTCAGCAGCCGGCTTAATTTTTCGAGTGGGAAGCACGGCCTGCTGGAATCTTCAGTGGAATTGTCAGATGAGAGTGTCTCGTCCACTATCTGATAATCTTCGTCAGCGATGCGTAGGGAGGACTGTGTTTCAACCCGCGGTTTCTTGGCAATCTGGGCGATGGAAGAACGGATCTCCTTAAGAGACTCCTCCATATAGTCCTTTACCCAGGTGACAACCTCTCTTATAGAAGGTTCTTCTGACGGAGGTCCGTGGCATTGGCGACAGCGGGTAAAATCATAGCCGTCAGGTAAAGGGGTATTGCAATCCAAACACATAAGGTGTTTATGTTTAGAGGACTTTTTCCTCCTAAGACCATCGCCGTTACCTGATGCAGAAGATGACATCTGAAACATCAAAAGCCACATGACAATGTAGAATAGAAGATTGGCAAGCATCACTTACAAGAAGAAAAAAACCAAGGGGTACCTTACTTTTTTAAATCGGTCACTCGAAAAAAAGATCCCGTCAGGAAAAACCCAGACACCGCAAACCGCAGCAGAGGAGCTAGTAACCACGAGCTCACCCAGTAAAGGACTGAAGCCCTTTTAAATGTAATACAGCAGCGAGGGGAGGAGCCAAACAAAGAAAATATTCATACAGCGCCAAACAAGGTGAAATGCCATAATGGAACATAGAGGAGCATAAGCCTAAGCCAGAGGCTCCCCCATACAAGCAGCAAAAAACAAATCTATATTTTGCCATTAAAATTCCAATTTTCAAACTTACCACACTTTTCCGAGAAAACCGGAAGTAGGCCGCGGTGGTGCGCAAAGGCTTCCTTCCCCGGGGAACACGGGACCGAAAAAAGGTTCCGGCCGAAGAGGTTCCCCGCTTACTTCCTGGATCGCGCTGCCTGCAGAGCGATGAGCCGGGTAACGCTGCGCTGCGGGGCGGAAAAAGGCCCGAAGGACCGGAGGATCTTAGGAACGTAGGAAAGGACCGAGGTACCCCCAAAAAGGTAAGCCAGGAGCTTTTTTAGGAAAAAAAAAAACCCTAGCAACGGGAGGTCACCAGAGACCTCCGTCCACCTGTCCCACACAGGACAGAAAAAAAACACAGTGGAGGGAGGTCTCAGGTGCCCTCTTATAGGGCCAGTAGGAGGCACCTTAAATTTGGTGCTAATTAAAGGTTCCACTGTCCTAAACAACACACAGGGGCAGAGATACCCCATATTGTGTTGCTGTCGGACGTAAGGGAAATAAACGTTTCAAAGATATTCTAATTTATTGAGATGCACCTGTGTATACATATATGCAATTCTTCTTAGTTTTCTATTACTTGTAGGGCACAGGTAAATACAGCTGTAACTACAATTAACAGCAATTTCTGTCTTCATTCTCTGAGGATGATACATATTTATAATAATCCTTCTGAATGTAATTATCTGCAAGAACAACAAAGACCAGTTGGGAGAATCGTTCCTTGAAGATAACTGTACAAGAAAAATCTGGTTTATCAGAAACACAAATTGTTTTTTTTCTCAATAGACTCATGTCTTTTCTGTTTTATTGAAAGGGCCCCATGTTAAAACCCCATGTCGCATCATGTTTTTTTTCCACAGCGTTTTTCATTGCGCTTTTTCTGCATTTTTATTTTCAGTTTTTCTTCCTCTATTAAATCTTTAGGGAAAATTCGAGCATTTCCGCAGGTAAATTGACATGCTGCATTTTTCAAAAATGCAGCTTTTCCGTAGCATTTTTTTTCTGCAATGTGTGGATGGGATTTGCCAGAATCTCATTCACTTTGCTGGTACTGTAAAATGCAGCATTTTTTTAGGCTGCGTTTCCGCAACAGGAATAACACTGCGTTTCTACAACATGGGGCCTTGGCTGCAAAGAAACGCTGCAAAAAAAGACAGCTGCAGAAACGCATCGCGTTTTTTCCACAGCGTTTTTCACAGAAAGTCTGCAGTTTTCCTCTGCAGACTTTCTGCCTCTATTATACCAATATGGAAGATGCCTGCATTTCCATAGGTATAATTGACATGTTGCAATTTACAAAAACATGAGCATTTCTGCTGCAGATTTTTTATTGCAATGTGTGGATGGGATTAGCCATAATCCCATCCACTTTGCAGGTAATGTACAATACAGTGTTTTTACATTACCTGCCAATAGGAACTAATAGGTACCAATAGGAAATAATGTTCTTCGGCAAGTAACAAGCCCACACACAGCTCTGAACAAATAAAAAAAAAGAATCTCACAATATGGCAACACTAAAACAAATTTAAAACAAAAAATGGTGAAACTGACTTTTTTTGCATCCTGCTAAAAAAGAGTTAATAAAATTGAACCTATAAGTTAGATTTTTAACAAAATGGTGCAACAGGAAAAATAAATTGATACACAAAAAAACAAGCCATCAAAAATGAGAAAGTTATGGCTTTTAACATGTGAGAACAGAATAAAAAGGTGCGTACTTCAGTATCACACTAGACCACACGTTTAAGGTGTTAAGACTTTAGCAATGGCTCTAAGTGCCAATGATACACCGATGGGTCACTGGAGAGACACAGTGATACAACTATAAGTTATGCATGGGCTGTGTATGGACACCATGAAGAGAAATTGTTGGGCAAATAAGGATGACCAAGCTGAACTTTTCAGTCAGGGCCCATGAGCCTTTAGCTATAGTATGTTCCTGACTGTTTTTCAGCTTTGCAATGGGTCAGGTGTCTAATTTATAATATTCCTGCCATTTTATCAGGTGAATAAAGGAGCAGACATGAGCACTAGAGAACAAATCACCCTGTAGGGCATTCATTGGTTCCCTACTTCTTGGTAATATACATTTGGTAGATTGGCACATAAAAAAAAAAAAAAAAAAAAATGTAATATTTGGAACTTTGCTGTCATTGATTATAATGCAAGGTGTGGTTGTGCCCAATAATTATAGTAGTAGACACTAGGGAAATAAGTAAATGACTATGTAATCCTCTATGTATTGACTATGTAATGACATGTGTAAATTAGATTAGAATAGGCTTTGGGGATTCCTAGTCAAGTAGAGCATGTATAAAAAGTGTAAGAAAGACCTATGTGTACTATGAGTGCTGGATGTGATATACCTTATGTAGCACTAAATGCCCCTGACACAATCTGAGCACTTTCTCACTTGCTGATCATTCAGGATGCTATATGGTCCTTTATATAATGAGACTCATCTAATGATTCTTAATAAAACCGAAGACGCTGAGATACAATATTCCCCGGCTATGAAAGCTCTTGTAGTGATTATATTGTCTGTATTCATTTGTCTGACAGTCCTTGGAAACACTCTGGTTATGATAGCATTCATTGTAGACAAGAGGCTTAGAACTCAGAGCGACTTCTTTCTCCTGAATTTAGCTATCTGTGATTTTTTTATTGGTAAGTGGTCTTATTTCTCATCTTAGTTTAGCCTTATTTATGTTGCAGACTGGTACGGAGAGCTCCACAACTTTTTAATGCACTTTGTGTTTCTATTTGTCACCATTTTCAAGACATCCGGTTTCTGTGAATTGAAATATACAATGTATCATTTTAGATGAAATGTATCTGTATACTTGCTTATATACTGAGGCTAAAACTCATTCAGACTGCCATTGTAGCATTCATTGTTTGGACTTTCCGTTCCCTTTCTATCCATCATCATTGACAGCAATGTTAAAATAAAACAGAAGGCCCTCATATTTCTGCTTTTGTCAGCAGTGATGATGGGTAAAAACTGAACGTCTTCCTTTATATCCTTCAATCTAGCAAGTTTAATGTCTGTTGTTCTTATCTGAACCATGATGGCAGCTTGAAAGTAGCCTCAGAGCTACAACTTCTCACAGCATACAGTTTGCTACAGATGGATTTCCATTTAGGTAATCCTCTATATGCTAAATAGCTGACACTATATGGTAATACTTTTTAGTTAGACACATACAGTGAAACTTTGGATCTTGGGAGCAGAATTTTAAAAATCTCAATATTATATGCATACTTTCCAAACAAACTGTAAAAGGCCTATGAGAAACGGTGACCTGTCTGAGTGGAGTAAGAATAGTGACATGCTGGATTCATTTACTGGCCTTTAATTGTATACAATGCAAAAACTAGGTGCAAAAATGAGGAAATCCAGAGAAAACCCAGCAGGAAGAAGAAATGTAATTCAGGCCAGGGCCCCATGTTGCGAAAATGTGGCGTTTTGGCCGCGGCGGAAACGCTGTGGCAAAAAATGCTACATTTTACAATACCTGCAAAGTGGATGGGATTTTGGCTGAGAAAAAAAAATCTGCAGCAGAAAAGTCATGTCAATTATGCCTGCGGAAATGATGGCGTTTTCCGTATAGAAAGTCTGCATTTTTTTGCTGCGCTTCTCTGTGTGGGGCTTAAGCCTTAATGTGTTTTTATCATTTACAATGTTGTAGTTTACACGACTAGATGCAATTCCACTAATTCCTCTTTAGTAATGGCACTTGTCTACCATACACCTCTGTATAGGAAACACAATGGAATCAACAGCCTTGAATAGAGTAATACTGCAAGATTCATGCTCCTTAGTGCACAACGTTTTAAATAAGGACATCAATATAAAAACAGCAGGGACATCCGAAATCCACCATACCACAAGCCCAACTCAAGTTGTCCAGTTTGACTTCACCTGCAGCATAGTATGTCTACCATAAAGCCTGTAAACCTAGCCTATAAAAGGTGGATTTCTTCACTAGAAATAATCATCCTCTTTTTGTTATTTTCAGGTGCTTTTACTACACCCATATTTTTACAGTATATGTTGACTAAAAAGTGGAGACTTGGAAAATCCCTCTGCAAAGTATGGTTAGTTGCTGACTACACAATGTCCACAGCCTCAGTGTTCAATATTGTTCTAATCAGCTATGACAGGTTCTTTTCTGTAACCCAGGCAGTAAGTATAACGTATTCTATTTTTTTTATATCTATCTATCCATATATAAAGTACTGTCCAAAAGTGGTGGGCAGGTGTGGAAAAAATTCAACATGGTAAGGCTAGGTTCACATCTGCGTCAGCGTCTCCATAGAAGGCACCGCAGCAGATTCCACTTAAAATCGGCAGAGAGAAAAGTCCTGCAAGAGGACTTTTCTCTCTGCCAGTTTCAGTATAAAACTGGTGGAAACCTGGTGGACCCCAATAGTTACTGGAACAATCCAATAGGTTCTACCTCATTTAAAAAAAAAAAAAGGTCCATAATGCAACTCACTGCTGCAGGGTCTCTCTGATCTCTGGGGCCCCACTCAATATTTAATACTAAAATATCTCAACATATGAAAACAAGCTTTTGGTTGTTCATCAGCATTGTTCAGGCATGTAATGATGTCCATTGAATTTCGTGCCATTCACTGTGTCACTGTTGTCCTCATGTTCTGAGATCCAAGATGCTTATGATTGTATCTACTATAGAGGGACACTAAATGGGCTTTGGCATATAGTGGATTAAATTGCACTTGCAATATCAGTGTAACGTCTCTGCCTGTTCGGGTCTCTGCACCACCCTCTGCTTGCACGCTGCGGCGAAGGAGGCGTGTTCAGTTTGATTCCTTGCGTAGGGTTCTTGTTGCTCAGTCTGAACACTGTCCTAGTACCTCTTGTCTTTAATTGAATTTCTACCATACCTGTCTTCTGCACCTTTGTTTCTTTCTGCTCCTCAAATAGTTAACCTCAGCCTTGCCTATGTGATTGACAGACTATCGTTCTATCAAGTCTGAGATGGGTTCTTCCTTCCTATTTATTCTTTGCTCACATTCACATTGGTGCTTGCTATTGCTTCTGCGTACTGGCCTGTACTCTGTGCTGTTTTGTTACCTGTATTCCTATTCCTGACCTCTGGCTTACACTTGGACTATTCTCTTGGATTGTGATTTTGTACTGCATTGCTCGACTGTTACCGACCTCTTGGCTAGCTGACCTCCCTTTGTTGTTGTTTGTCCTGTCTGCATTCTGTGTTGTCACCTATATTAGGAAGGGTCTGTCGACCAGTTGCTGCTGTCGCCTAGGACAGATCAGGCAAGTTAACCAGGGACAGTGGGGTGTTTCAGCTTTAGGGCTCACTGTCTTGTTGTGCCCCTCCCCCCAGGGTTCTGCAGCAGCACTAGGGAATTGCTCAACTGACAATTCCCTTATAGAATAGCAAGCCCAAAAATAACCTTCTGCCATTGCTTCCCTCTGGATCAGCATGGATCCTATTCAGGGCCTTGCAGCCAAGATGGAGGGTTTGGCAGGCCTGGTAGCTGAGCTAGCTAAACAGACTCATACCCTGACTGAGGCTGCTGCATCTTCCCCAGTTGCTTCTGCCCCTTTCAAGGTTAAGATGATACTCCCGGATCGTTTCTCGGGGACCGAGAAAAATTTGAGCCTTTCTGGGAGTCTTGTCACCTGTATTTTCGGATTAACCCTCATGTATCCCAGGCCCAAATGGTGGGAGTAGTAATATCCCTCCTACAGAGGGATCCACAAGCTTGGGCACTTAAACTCCCTCCTGGGACTAAGGAGTGGTCTGACTTTGAAAAATTTTTTTTTGTCCCTGGGGTCTATCTATGCTGAGCCAGGCCACATTGGGATTGTGGAATCGCAACTCCAAACTATGCGGCAAGGTAAACGGTCTGCCGAGGAGTATTACTCAGAATTCTGTAAGTGCAGTGTAACTGCAGGTTGGTGTGAGTCGCCTCTAAAGGCTCACTTTAAGCATGGCCTGTGTGACCGTGTTAAGGAGGTCTGTGTTGGTCAACCAGATCCCCCTACTCTTTAGCAGGCCATGACTTTGGCTGTCTGTATTGACCGTAGAATCCGGGAAAATGTTAAAGAGAGAGTAGGGTCTGTTTCCTCCAAATTTTCTGTCTCTTCCCTCTCTCTCTCTCTCCTGATAAACCCACCTTTTCTCCCATCACTCCTGGTGAGGAACCCATGCAACTGGGAGCTATGGACGCCAAGACTCGACGAGATCATCGTCTCCAGAATAACCTCTGCCTGTACTGTGGTACTTCAGGTTATATCATTCAAGACTGCTCTATCAGACCCCACACACCAGCAGAAAAGCTTCAGTGCTTGAGTGGTAGTCGGAAGAACCACTCAAGCAACCAGGTATTTGCCGGAAATAACAATAAGATGTTGTTATCTGTGTCTCTGTCCTCTGGGGACAGATCTGTTTCTGGCCAGGCCCTAGTTGACTCTGGGTCTGCGGCAAACTTTGTCAAACTTTCATTTGTCTCAGCTCTAGGCATTGAGCTTTTGCTGCTCAATACTCCTCTGGCGGTTACTGGAGCAGATTTTGCCCCACTGGCCAGGGGTAAGGTCCGATTCAAGACCCCTTTAATCACGTTGCAAGTGGGTTCTGCACATTCTGAGGTTATAAGCTTCTTTGTTATGGAGCATCTGTCTTCCGATATTGTTTTGGGTCTTCCCTGGTTGAACCTCCATAACCCTATTTTTGATTGGGGTAAAAGGGAGTTAGTAAAATGGGGAGATCAATGCTCAAGCCACTGTATTGCTTTGCACAGCTTAGATTGTGTCAGTGAGGAGACAGTCTCGACTACTAAGGGTTGGAAACGCCAGGCGAATAAAAAACGTTTGCCTGGTCCACCAGCACCTCTTGTTGTTCAGGGAGATCTAGAATTTAAGACAGAGAAAATACTGGGTACTTCTAAAACTGGTTTGTCTGGTGAGGGTCCAGTGGTTCCTTATAAAAAGGGGGGTTACAGTAACGTCTCTGCCTGTTCGGGTCTCTGCGCCACCCTCCTCTCGCACACTGCGGCGAAGGAGGCGTGTTCAGTTTGATTCCTTGCGTAGGGTTCTTGTTGCTCAGATTGAACATTGTCCTAGTACCTCTTGTCTTTAATTGAATTTCTACCACACCCATCTTCTGCACCTTTGTTTCTTTCTGCTCCTCAAATAGTTAACCTCAGCCTTGCCTGTGTGATTGACAGCCTATCGTCCTATCAAGTCTGGGGCGGGTTCTCCCTTCCTACTTATTCTTTGCTCACATTCACATTGGCGCTTGCTATTGCTTCTGCGTACTGGCCTGTACTCTGTGCTGTTTTGTTACCTGTATTCCTATTCCTGACCTCTGACTTACACTTTGACTATTCTCTTGGATTGTGATTTTGTACTGCATTGCTTGACTGTTACTGACCACTGTCCTGTCTGCGTTCTGTGTTGTCACCTATATTAGGAAGGGACTGTCGACCAGTTGCTGGCTGTCACCTAGGACAGATCAGGCAAGTTAACCAGGGAGAGTAGGGGGGGTTCAGCTTTAGGGCTCACTGTCTTGTTGTGCCCCTGCCCCCAGGGTTCTGCAGCAGCACTAGGGAATTGCTCAACTGGCAATTCCCTTACAATCAGCTTCCTTATGACATATTTTCCATTGCGCAAATCTATCTACATTAGAAATAGGCAAATAAACTTTATCACAAATGTCCTAATGCTTTGTGTATACAGCTACTATCTAAATCTTTGTGTCTCTTTGATCACAGACTATAAGCAAATCCTGTGAAGAAATAAAAAAAAATTATTGCAAAAGTGGACATGAAGTGGACTCTCTCATGAACTGCTCCGTATGTTCCCCTCTAGTACACAGACTGCTCCCCATGACTTCCTTTTTTCACAAACTGCTCTCTGTCAAGGATTGTGCTAATGGTTCACCATCTCGCAAACTGGTTTCTCACAGACTGGTCCTATGGTCCTCTATCTCTTTCAAAGACACTGCTACCTGGCCCCCCTCCCATTACATAGAGTGCTCCTTATGCTTCCTTTCACAAACTGCTCCTTAATTCCTCTGTCGTAGACAAAACCCCTAATGTAATCCTTTGCAAAGACTCCTTCCCCTCTGTTCTCTTCCTCACTACCTTCCTGCTGGCTTCGGTCCATTGCAGGAAGCTGAACACTGAAATTCATATTGGCAAATTCTTCCCTGCACTATTCGTAGAAATGACTGCAGGAAGGGATACAAGGACTGTGCAGCTACACAGTGCATCCCTATACAGCTGCGCAGTTCCCTCTGTGATTGGGCAAAGTAATTCACCATAGCTCTGTCTGATCTTGTAAGCTTTTAAGTTGCACAGCCATACTGTCATGTAGCTTAGAGATAACAATGCTCAAGACTCCTTTCTATGAGCTAGAATGAAAAGCATCTCTGTAGGAGTGCTCCTACTCTGGCACAGTCAAGCATATTTGTATTATGTATTACATTTGTATCTGGCTCCACAAAAAAAAGATGCCTTATGCATCCCCGTACACGGAAATATAAAAAAGTTACAGGTGTCACAATATGGCAACTCCAAGAAACAATTTTTTTTTCTGCAAAGTTTTGGATTTTATTTAAGGAGCTAAAATGTAAATAAAACTATATAAATTCAGTATCATCAGAATTGCATCAATCCATAGAATACATGTCATTTTGGCTGCACAGTGAATGCCATAAAAAACAAAGCCTGTAAGGTATTTGCACAAACTCAATTTTTCTCCAATTCCACCCCATTCTGATTTTTTCCAGCTTCCCAGTACATCACACAGAATAATAACTGGTATCATTACAAAGTACAATTTGCCCCGCAGACATTAAACCCTCATATGGCAGGGACTCAAAAACAAAAATCGAAAAATGCCTGTGGCAAGAAGGGGTTAATAATAAAAGTTATATTTTAATATAGATTATATAGATTATTTCTGCAGTGAGATTTTTCTGTTTGGGATCCCTGTGGTTGTATTGTTTTGTATTTTGCAGTAAAGTATCAGGCTAAGTTACTTCTAAAATAAAAGACTATAGAGAATTGAGGGGGGAGGCTGCTGTAAAAAACATACATATATTGCAGTAGCTAAGCTTTGCTACACTAACATAGTTCTTTTAACTCCAATACAGTATATCTTGTAAGATAATGGTCTACCACTGTTCAGAATTAGGCAATAAATCAAAAAGCTGGCAGCTTCCCCCTTCTGCCATCCCCTTTCCAAAGACTTCCGTGTTTGAGGCTTGATACAGACACAGGTGCTATTACAGATAAAAGTCTGAGTGAAATAGCAACAAGTAACAATAGTAACAAGTGGAGAAGGAACATTATACTTTAATAAGATTTAAAACAAAGTTTCTTATACTATATAAATTTTATACTGTATAAAGTAAAAGTAGAAAGTAACGTATAAAGTGTATACTGTATAAGGTTGATACTATATACAGTTTCTTATACTGCTCTATACTATAGTTTATATTGTACTATTTATTTATGAAAATGGTTTTATAATTGGAGGCAAATTTATTTGTTACAAATTAATACAGTTTTGCAACAGTGATTTACTCTAGTGTCTACTGAATCATATAAAAGTAATTATCACATGTAGAAGAAACATATCGTAAGGAAACATAATTCCTTTTTACAGGTACATTATCGCTCACTTCAAAAAAGGCACAGCAGGACTATTTTTAAAGATGACTGCAGTCTGGGTAATGTCTTTCCTTCTCTACAGCCCTTCTATTCTCTTTTGGGAAAGTGCTTTTGGTGAAAGTCACATAGAAGAGGACATATGTATGACTGGATTCTTTAACACGTGGTACTTCCACCTAGCAACATCAGTCTTTGATTTTTTTCTTCCATTAATAAGTATATCATTTTTTAATCTGAGCATTTACTGGAGCATCAGTAAGCGGAGCAGGAAGAAAAGACACATTTCTGCTCATCAAAAGGCAAACCATGTGAAGCCATTCATCATAGAAAATAATCTGGCGCTGCCATATATACATATAATACAAATAGAGAACACTACTTTACATGTAAGGAAGAGATTTGAGAAATCACAAGGCCCGATAATCTCTTCCATCTCCCAAATAAACAATATTCCCAATACCATTCATGTCATTAAACTCTCCAGAGACAAAAAAGTTGCAAAATCTCTCGCAATTCTGGTTTCTGTGTTTGCTGCATGTTGGGCCCCCTATACTTTCCTAGTCACCATCGACAGGGCATGCCACAACAACTGTGTTGCCCAATATTGGTATGATATCACAGTCTGGATATTATATGTGAACTCCACAATTAATCCTGTATTATATCCACTGTGTCATAAAAGTTTTAGAAAAGCCTTTAAAGTACTTTTACAAATGTGTCTCAGGAAATGGACAGTTTAATCATAAATGTCATTTTATCTTATTTTAGAATATATGAAAAAATTCTGAAAAACAAGTACTTTACAACTAAACCATTTAAAGGGGATGTGTGAGATTAAATACACAACTTCTTTTATTTTAGAAACAACACTACTCTTATCCAAGTGAATATGGATAAACTTGGGGTTTGTATGTTCTTCCCACACTCCAAAGACATACTGATAGGGAATGTAGATTGTGAGCCCTATATGGGACAGTGATTGATGATGGCGTATGTAAAGTGCTGCAGAATATGTTAGTGCTATATATAAGATAATAAATACACACATTTCCAGACTCTGTTATATTTAATTAAAATTATAATAATGTATATACAGTCAAAAATGAAAACTTGACAAGTCTCTGAATTTGTAAGTGTAGTCTTTTTTACTGTAAGCTAGGTTGTTCGTATCATCTTATAATAAAGTGTACAACAAAAAATTGCTTTCTGACAGTTACTATTATCCATATAATTTGTTATGAGGAGAAGTTTTACATATAAAAGGTCCTTACTATAACAGGATACTTGTACAGTCTGTCCTGTAACTTGTAACAGAGAAGTCCATGTAATGCCCTTGTAATTTTTTTTTTTTTTTTTACAACAGGTTAAAAATAGGATGTGTGTTTAAGGCCGGGGCCCCATGTTGCGTAAACGCTGTGGCACAAACCGTGTTTTACAGTATCTGCAAAGTGGATGAGATTCTGGCTAATCACATCCACACATTGCAGAAAAATATCCACAGCGGACATACTGCAATTTCAAAAACCGTTGCGTTTTTGTAAATCGCAGAATGTAAATTATACCTGCGGAAACGCTGGCGGTTTCCCTATAAATATAATTGAAGCAGAAACTTTCTGTGAAAAACTCTGCGGGAAAAACCATGCTGCGTTTTCTACGCAGTTTTTCCCACAGTGCTTCTTCGCTGTAGCTCGAAACATGGGGGCCTTAGCCTAAAGGGGTTTTCCCATGATGATAACCATATTGATATTTGTAGACAAAACGTAAACATTTTTGCAAATATAAATAATTCAAAAATTTTCAGGGTTTTAAAGATTTTCTCTAACCATCTTAGTGGTGACAGTCTTTTGTCGTGATAGGTTGCCAATGGATACGACCAGAGGTGTAGCTAGGGGTTCAGCACAGGGGGGGGGGGGGCAAAATGTCGCTGGGCAACACGGACTTTCAACTCCCTCCAAAGGTTTTCTATGGGGTTGATATATGGAGACTGGCTAGGCCACTCCAGGACCTTGAAATGCTTCTTACGAAGCCACTCCTTCGTTGCCTTGGTGGTGTGCTTGGGGTCATTGTCATGCTGAAAGACCCAGCCACGTTTCATCTTCAATGTCCTTGCTGATGGAAGGAGGTGTGCACTCAAAATCTCACGATACATGGCCCCATTCATTCTTTCATGTACACGGATCAGTCGTCCTGGTCCCTTTGCAGAGGAACAGCCCCAAAGCATGATGTTGCCAACCCCATGTCTCACAGTAGGTATGGTGTTCTTTGGATGCAACTCAGCATTCACTCTCCTCCAAACACGACGAGTTGTTTTTTTACCAAACAGTTCTACTTTGGTTTCATCTGACCATATGACATTCTCCTAATACTCTTCTGGAACATCCAAATGCTCTAGCAAACTTCAGACGGGCCCGGATATGTACTGGCTTAAGCAGGGGGACACGTCTGGCACTGCAGGATCTGAGTCCCTGGCGGCGTAGTGTGTTAGCCTTTGTTACGTTAGTCCCAGCTTTCTGCAGGTTATTCACTAAGTCCCCCCGTGTGGTTCTGGGATTTTTGCTCACTGTTCTTATGATCATTTTGACCCCACGGGGTGAGATCTTGTGTGGAGCCCCTGATCAAGGGAGATTATCAGTGGTCTTGTATTTCTTCCATTTTCTAATTATTGCTCCCACAGTTGATTTCTTCACACCAAGCTGCTTGCCTATTGCAGATTCAGTCTTCCCAGCCTGGTGTAGGTCTACAATTTTGTTTCTGGTGTCCTTCCACAGCTCTTTGGTCTTCACCATAGTGGAGTTTGGAGTGTGACTGTTTGAGGTTGTGGACAGGTGTCTTTTATACTGATAACAATTTCAAACATCTTAAAGTCCACACTATAGGTCAATTTCTGCATGATAAATATCAACATCATGTGCACGAGAAATAGAATTTATCATTGACTTCAGTACTAATAGATTATGATTCAGATTTTCTGTATTTACTGGTAACAATAGTGAAGGAGAAAGCAACTTTCCTTGTACTTTATAAAAAATTAGGTACACTACTTGGAAAAAAGAGTTGAATTTCACAAAATACAACATACAACTTGTACATTTTTACATCTCTGTAATGGTTAAGACCATTGTTTGTTTAGTTTCTGACATTTTTATGGCCAGTTATTTTTTTTTATACATAGCATGCTGAAAGTATGGTGTTTTTTCTGGCATTTTTCTCAATAAGCTTCTCATTATACCTTTAAAAGTGAAAAATAACGAAGGTACAAAATACATTATTGAAAAACATCAGTAAAAATAGCATAAAAACCCTCATACTTCCTAAAATACTACTGTAGGTGGTTTCTTTAGGTACTTTTAAATGCAAAAAGAAAACCACTGTCTAATCCTACCTGAAAAAAGAACTTTAGTGAAAAGAGTGGGCAAATAGAAACCTCTGCCGACTTTCTGCGAAAAGTGCTGCAGGAAAAACCGCGAGGCATTGCAACCACGGGTTTTCTCCCGCTGTGCTATATTTGCTGCGACCCGCTATGTCGGGCCTTAGCCTTAAAGTTGATTGATTGATTGATTAATTAATTAATTAATTAATTAATTAAGGACACTCCCCCTAATAGAATATAAGAAGATAAAGACCTTCCCCTTAATATTTCTATACTTATTTTCCTTTCTTCTTACCCTGGGATTGGCATTTTCATTCTCCGATTCCTGTATTTTTCTTTAATCCTTCGGCATTATTTTTCTTTTCCTCTTGGTTGGCATATGTTTTTTTCTTGGTGGTGCATGAGTCTCACATGCCACAAGAAGTGACGTGACGCACCTTAGTCGAGCCCGATGTGACACGGTGACCCTTGGATGCGCTAGAAGTAAGGCAGCACTAGTTGGATGCACTGGAAAGGTCTCAGTGCACCCTGGATACACTGAAAATGACACAACGCACCCTGGATAACATGTGCTGACTTAAGGCGCCGGAAGTGGCGTTTCCAAAACTTGAACTTGCCACGTCATTGGAAGCATGTGGCAGCTGGGCGCTGGATGTGGCATCTAGATTTAGTATGCCATATCACTGTAAGTAAAGCGGTGTAACAGGACAAATTAACACCTACACAGATTAAGCCTGGGTATAGTTTGGCCCAGGCCAAAGTATACCCTGGGGATAAACTGTCCTAGGCCAAACTATACCCCGAGGTGTAAAATATCCTAGGCCAAACTATACCCCAGGTATAAAATAGCCTAGGCCAAACTATACCCCTCCAGGCCAGAATATACCCCTCTAATGTGGAACCCGGGCATAGTCTGGCCCAGGCCACAGTATACCCCTGGGGATAAACTTTATACCTGGGGGTGTAAAATAGCCTACACCAGGAATATATCCCTCCAGGCCATTATGTTATCACTTCACTGGTTTTCTCACCCTGTCTCTAATTTGTTGAAAAGTGTGCAGATCTTTTTTTTATCATACTCCTACACACAGCTGCTTCCTCTTGTTGGAAAATACAGTACAGTGCTTACATTGAACTGACTTTAGATGGCACTGTCCCAACAGTGCATGGTAACTTTTTATATATGTTTCTTTCTGCTCTCTATGATTCCAAACTTTTGACAACCATGAAAGACCAACTGTATGACCAGCTTTTGAGATTCTACATTGTAACACAACAAAAGGACACCCAGTGGATCTACGATCTACCTCCAGAGAAACGTATAAATGCCAAGTCCCAGTTCAGACAAACAGCTAAGCCATATCGAGCAGACGGAGGGATTCTTTACCATGGGGAAAAGGAGGTTCTCACTAAAAGTCGACTGTCAAATATCCTGAAGGCCTGTCATGACAACTCAATTTCTGGTGGCCATTTTGGCAGAGATAAAACGTTTGTCAAAATCTCTGACTGTTATTACTGGAAGGAAATGAAGAATTACATTCACCAACATGTCAATGCCTGTCAAAACTGTTTTGTCATAAATCCCAAAATCAGCAAGGAAGCTCCACCACTCAACAGTATACCAGTGCCAGGAAAAGTATGGAGCTTAGTCGGGATTGATATGATCGGTCCTCTTCAGGAAACATCAAATGGCAACAAATATATAGTTGCTGCCACTGATCATTTCTCCAAGTGGACTGAAGCAAAAGCTGTTCCAGATCTGAGTGCCAAGTCAATAGCAAATTTGTACTCTGTTATTTGCCGCCTTGGCTGTATGAACACCCTTATTAGTGACCAGGGATGAGAGTTTGTGAACTCGATCATCGACAACCTGATGGAGCTTTTTCAAACAGATCACCGCATTTCATCTGCCTACCACCCACAAACAAATGGCCAGCGGGAACGTGACAATCAAACACTCAAAGAATCTTTTAGTAAGCTTGTCAATGACCAAGGTAATAACTGGGATCAGTTCATCCCTGGTGTTCTGTTTGCCTATCACACATCTGTGCATGCCTCAACCAATTGCACTCCATTTGAGGTCACGTATGGACGAAAGGCCAAGCTTCCTATGGACCTCAATCCCTCAGAAAATTACACTGTGGACCCCATGCCCATTTCAGATGGTGCCAACCCTGATGTGCTAAATACACTGACAACAATTCTTGAAAAGCTCCGCTCAACCATCAGTACCAACATCCTCTCTGCCCAGGAACACCAGAAGCGCACTGTAGATCGCCGACACAACAGAAATCACTGCTGGCACCATCGTTTTTGTAGACCTGCACCAGGCTGGGAAGACTGAATCTGCAATAGGCAAGCAGCTTGGTGTGAAGAAATCAACTGTGGGAGCAATAATTAGAAAATGGAAGACATACAAGACCACTGATAATCTCCCTCGATCAGGGGCTCCATGCAAGATCTCACCCCGTGGGGTCAAAATGATCACAAGAACGGTGAGCAAAAATCTCAGAACCACACGGTGGGACATAGTGAATGACCTGCAGAAAGCTGGGACTAATGTAACAAAGGCTATCGTCAGTAACACACTACGCCGCCAGGGACTCAGATCCTGCAGTGCCAGACGTGTCCCCCTGCTTAAACCAATACATATCCAGGCCCGTCTGAAGTTTGCTAGAGAGCATTTGGATGTTGCAGAAGAGTATTGGGAGAATGTCATATGGTCAGATGAAACCAAAGCAGAACTGTTTGGTAGAAACACAACGCGTCGTGTTTGGAGGAGAGTGAATGCTGAGTTGCATCCAAAGAACATCATACCTACTGTGAAGCATGGGGGTGGCAACATCATGCTTTGGGGCTGTTTCTCTGCAAAGGGACCAGGACGACTGATCCATGTACATGAAAGAATGAATGGGGCCATGTATCGTGAGATTTTGAGTGCAAACTTCCTTCCATCAGCAATGGCATTGAAGATGAAACGTGGCTGGGTCTTTCAGCATGACAATGATCCCAAGCACACCGCCAGGGCAACGAAGGAGTGGCTTTGTAAGAAGCATTTCAAGGTCCTGGAGTGGCCTAGCCAGTCTCCAGATCTCAACCCCATAGAAAACCTTTGGACGGAGTTGAAAGTCCGTGTTTCCCAGCGACAGCCCCAAAACATCACTGCTCTAGAGATCTGCATGGAGGAATGGGCCAACATACCAGCAACAGTGTCTGCCAACTTTGTGAAGACTTGCAGAAAACTTTTGACCTCTGTCATTGCCAACAAAGGATATATAACAAAGTATTTAGATGAACTTTTGTTATTGACCAAATACTTATTTTCCACCATAATTTTCAAATAAATTCTTTAAAAATCAGACAATGTGATTTTCTGGATTTGTTTTCTAATTTTTTTCTCTCATAGTTGAGGTCTACCTATGATGTCTATTACAGGCCTCTCTTATCTTTTTAAGTGGGAGAACTTGCACAATTGGTGGCTGACTAAATACTTTTTTTCCCCACTGTATATTGTATGGGTTGTTATGGACGCGGCTTACGTTGATAGACTAATCAATCTGGCCAGAGGCACTGCACTGATCAATGCGCTGGAGACACGGCCTGAGACAGATCTGACACTAACATTCGTAAAGACCAGGCTCATTGATGAATATCAGCGAAGAAAGGAGTTTACACCTGATTATACAGAAACTCACTCCAAGACAGCTCTTAAAGCTACAGAAACAAGGTCACACAAAAAGGAAACCAGAGTGTGCTTTAGATGCCACAGACAAGGACACATAAAGAAAGACTGTACTTTATGGAAAGCAGAGCAGATGAGACAGCATCCCTCTTATACTATGCAGAAAGTCAAAGCCACAATTTCTGATTTAAGTGAAGGGAAGTTGAATGCCACATTTAAAGTGACAGGCAACCATAAATTGCAAGGCTGGTGCATTGACTCTGGAGCAACCAGTCACATGACAAGTGATAGAAGTTTTTTCACAGAACTTGATCTGAATAACAAAGAGACTATTTACCTTGCAGATGGAAGTAAAATATGTGCAGAAGGATATGGGCATGGAACCCTTGTATGCCCCAATGATGCGGGACACAATTTAGCAATACCAGTAAAAGATGTACTTTATGTTCCTAATCTAGAAGGAGGACTCTTATCTGTGAAGCGCCTGACAAGCAAAGGACTCACTGTAAAATTCCAAGGTGACAAGTGTTCTATCCTAGAGGGCAAGCAGATGATAGCAAGTGCCAAGTTGGATGATCATCTATATCACCTCAACACAGTGAAGGAGCAGGTGAGACTATGCACACATAAGCACAATGACTGTATACACGTGTGGCACAGGCATTTAGGTCACAGACACCCAAAATGCATACAGGAACTACAAAAGAGGAATCTGACAAAGGATCTAACAGTATTCCCTTGTTCAGTTATTGTTAAATGTGAATGTTGCATCAAATCCAAAGCTACAAGAGCAACACTTCCTAAAGTAAGTCACAATAAAGCTTCAAGACCTCTTGACCTAGTTCACAGAGTTGTATGTGGTCCCCTAAACCCACCTACACCTAGAAGCAACAGGTACATTGTGACTTTCATAGATGACTATTCAAGATACACAGTCACTTACCTAATGCAACACAAAAGTGAAGTTTTTTGACAAATTACAGGACTATGTAGTAAGGACAAGTAACAAGTTTCAGAGAAAACCTCTCATACTTCGGATTGACAATGGAGGTGAATTCACAGGACATAAAATACAAGAGTACTTAAAGCAGAATGGAATAGAGCATCAAAAGACAGTCCCCTACACACCAGAGCAAAACGGGGTAGCTGAAAGAAAGAACAGAAATCTGACTGAAATGATCAGATGCATGCTGACAGACTCTGGATTACCACAAAAATATTGGGGTGAAGCAGCAATGACAGCCACTTATTTGCAAAACAGACTCTTTTCTAGAACAATGGAGAAAACTCTATATGAACTGCGGCACAATGAGAAGCCGAGTATAAAACATCTAAGAGTTTTTGGATGCAAGGAGTTCATCTACATTCTACAAGAAAAACGCACCAATCTTCAAAACAGAGCATTTGAAGGCATCTTTGTTGGATACAGTGACAATGTTAAGGGTTACAGAATCCTAAATCCCAAAACTGACAAGGTTACCATTAGCAACAGCATAACTTTTGTTGAAGATCTGTGAGACAATGTAATGACAACAGAGGAAGTAAGAACAAAAGAGAAAACGGACACTGATCAGCCAATATCTGTAACTTCCGAACAAACAGTTGAAGTGAGCGCAGAATCCATCAGTAATGAAGAACAGACACAACCAAGCTCACACACAGAACCAAGATGCTCGATGAGAGAGAATAAAGGTAAACCACCTGTATGTCTCTCATACAAGGCAAGCACTGCCAGTGCTAATGAACCTGCAACGTGGGAAGACATATCTCAGCTTTCAGAAGGGGAAGCCAGTAAATGGATAAAGGCTGCAAAGGAAGAGATAAAATCCACGCATGACACTAAAACATGGACACTTACAGATCTACCACCTGGATGGAAATCCATAGGTTGTAAATGGACTTTCAAAGTAAAATACAATGCAGATGGTACAGTGGAGTGATACAAAGCAAGACTCGTAGCCAAGGGATATTCTCAAAAATATGGAGAGGAGTATGATGAGACATTTGCGCCAGTAGTCAAACACGCTACAATAAGAACTTTGCTGACAGCAGCCGCAATAAGGAAAATGCAAGTAAGACACTTTGATGTAAATACAGCGTTTCTACATGGCGCGTTAGCAGAAGATATCTACATGGAACAACCACCAGGATTCAAAGATGAGCAAAGGCCAGACCTAGTATGCAAACTACAGAGGAGTATATATGGTCTAAAGCAAGCCGCCAGAGTATGGAATATGAAAATAAATGAAGTGCTTATACAGGAGGACTTTCAGAGGAGTAAAGCAGACCCCTGTTTATACACAAAGAAATTGGCAGACAGGTGGATCTATGTACTCATTTATGTGGACGATATTCTGATTTGTTTCAAGCAGGAAGGGGATGAAGGGGAAATACTCCAAACCCTAAATCAGCACTTTGAGACCAAAGATCTTGGCAACGTAAATAATTATCTTTGCATTCAGATTGAGAGATAGGAAGATGGCAGCTTCCTTCTGAACCAAAAGCACAAAATACAAGAGATAATTGAGACATTTGGAATGGAAGATGCAAAACCAGTAAAATCTCCTATGGAAACCAACTACCTGAAGAAGATAGGCAGCCAAGATTCACCACTACCAACTAACACTCAGTACAGGAAAGCAACAGGGAAATTGCTGTACATTAGCACCGCTACAAGGCCTGACATTGCAGCAGCAGTTGGAATCCTATGTAGAAAGACTTCAACACCAAGTCAGATGGACTGGAATGCTGTGAAACGAGTCATTCGCTATCTTAAAGGGACTTTACACTACAAGCTAAAGTTACCAGCAAGTGACGAAAGCAACCTGAGAGGATATGTGGATACCGATTGGGCCGGAGATACCAGTGACAGAAAATCTACAAGTGGGTACCTGTTTCTTCTATCAGGAGGTGCTATCTGTTGGACTAGTAGAAAGCAACTTTCTGTTACACTATCATCTACTGAAGCAGAGTATGTTGCAGCAGCACAGGCAAGTCAAGAAGTCATATGGTTGAGACAACTATTAAAAGACTTGGGTCAATCACAGATGAAAGCAACAAGAATCTTTGAGGACAATCAAGGATGTCTTGCACTTGCGGAGATGGAAAGAGTTAGCTCGAGAACCAAGCACATTGATGTGAAGTTCCACTTTCTGTGTGATTTTCAAGAGCAGGGACTTCTTGAGTTACTTTATTGCCCGACTGAGGATATGACAGCAGATATCCTTACCAAGTCCCTGACCGCTGAACTCGAGGCTTACAAAGAAGATGGGCCTAAAAGGCTAAGCCTTAGCTGTTGAGAAGGGGTGTTGGAGATATGCAACAGCCAGCTTCGTCTCTATATTTGCTGGATTGACTGCAGTTCACATTTATGACACTAGATGTAGCTGTTACTAGATCTGTTATTCACCATGTGAGGAGAACCTTCTCTTACTGCATTCATGTTTCACTAAAGTCTGTTCCTGTTATATACAAATGTCTATCTGGTTTTGACTCTGCCACATCCAGCAATCACACTCTGCAACAGGTATTAGCGCCGGGTGTCTGCTGTATAATACAGCAGAAACCTGGCGGCTATGACGGCCGCTCAGCTCCTAAGCGGCAGCCATATTTAAATACCCGACATCCACCATACTATTACGGCGGATGTTGGGAAGGGGTTAAAGAAATATGAGGTTCTTAGTACACTATTTTATAAAATTGTGAGAGCCCATTTGCAATCAACAAAACAACTTAATTTTGATGGGATCCTAACACTAAAAACACACACTTCTATTGGCCCTAGGTCTGAAAATCTAGATATACTCTGTTCTTATTAAAATAAGTCTTGGACAGATGGGAGGAATGCAAGTCCATAGTGGAGGAAGCTGGATAGAACCGGCCATTAAATTATTATACTCTGGGGTCTCTTCCCAAGTCATGTTCCAAAACTTCTTTCTAAATCAGACATGTAGTTATAGGAAATTACCTTTCAAAAGGTATTGCTGGAAGAGAACTAATTTGAAAAGATGTATAAGAGTATGAGGCTGGGCCTCCATGTGGTGTAAACACTGTGGAAAAAAAACACGGCGTTTTACAGTAACTGCAAAGTGGTTGCGATGCTGTGGAAAAATACGTGCAGCGGACACATTGCAATTTCCAAAACCATTGTGGTTTTGTAAATTGCAGCATGTCAATTATACAAGGAAACACTGGCAGTTTCCCTATAGGTATAATGGAAGCAGAAAGTCCGCAGCGCTTTTTTGCTCCAACGCGGTACATGGGGCCTTAGCCTAAGAAGTCACATATTCAAAGAGTCACATTAGTAAGGGATAGTAAGGCTTAACCCCTGCCACCTTAAAAGCTGAAATCCAAAGGAATACAGATGCTTGTAATCTTGTGGGCTGCAGCTGTCATTCAGATAGTGTCACTACAAGAGGTCTCAGTGTACTTCACCTGCACATTCTTATAAGGTGATTATGAAAGTTCAAGGTAGACAGGAGCTGAAGATCAAGTCAGACAGTTGGTTTGACAAGTTTGCTTTTGAATAACACTGTGCAGAATGGAATGCCAAAGGAACCATTTTCTAAAAAATGTTTTTTTTTTTTCACTCCAAAATACACGTAAATCAATCATAAAAAACGCTTCACATGTGTTCATAGCCTTTTAAAAACAAAAGTATATATAGTTGTATTATCTTAATATTTGTGTGGCTATATAGCCAAATAGCCAACATGTGATGCAATGAGTTTAATTAGATGCACAATGAATTCTAAATTGTTGTAATTATCTTCTGCTAAATTAAATTATATAACTATATATAATAATTCAGGCAACAGCAAGCAAATTCTGCCAGGTCATTACCTTTGATTGGATATGTCTCAGAAGGATTGATCCCTAGTTGAACCTTTGGGGTATATAAACATGTCAGACAAAGCCCTACCCAGAAATTATTAACAACTACAGGCTGCTCAAAGCTGTAAAATCTTAAGGTTCATTGAAATATGTGTATTTGTTTAGTAAGTTCTGCATGCTGTATTAACCTGAATAGTCTAACTTCACCATGTGTGTTTTACAGTCAAGAAGTGATATCCATACCATGCATGCCTATCGCAATAATGGATCCTGGGACTATGTTGGAGATAGTGTGATGTTCACCAGCAGTAACATTTCCAACCAAAGTCACACTATGAATAATGTGACAATCTTCAGAGCTGTTCTGATTTCTTTCATGATCAGTGTGACGGGCACAGGGAATGCATTAGTTATACTTGGGTTTATCACCAACAAAAAACTTAGAACCCCAAGCAACTACTTTCTTCTAAACTTGGCCATCAGTGACTTTTTTACAGGTAAAAAAATATATATTATATATACATATTTATATGTACTGTGGTTTTGTATTTTTTTCAGATACAATGTATATATAGGGTAAATTCACACAAAGGAATTTGGAACTGATTTTGTGGTGGATTCAGCTCCCAATTCTGTCCTGAATCTGCCTCTTATCATTTTCAACGGTAGGCAGAGACGGAATAAATAAGCATCCTGCTTTATCTTGCTACAAAATCTGCAGTTAATTCAGCTGAAGAACCCGCGGTGATACTCTTTGCTGAGTAGCCCCATTGTATCTAAGACTAAACAGTGAGTAAAAGCCACAGCAAAAAGCTGAAGCACTTCTTCGGCTTTCCGCCATGGGAAGCCAAGGGACAGAGAATTTAGAGGAATTTGAGGCAGAAGTCCGACTCAAATTTTTCTTCCTTTTCCATCATGTGAACGGCCCCTTAGTGCCTCTAAGGAAGGAGAATTGTACTATATTTACAGCTTGAACATTCACACATGCACTGATCCTTTTTCATTCCTGTGGAATGAAAAACAAAACAAAACTGCTAAAATAGTTACCATGTACATGTTGACTCTCTGCATTTATACTGATCTGAGTATGCATTAACTTTTATATGTTACACAATACAAATAGTATTACTTTCTCTACTCACTATGATTAGTTACTAGGACACAAGTGTTTGTGTAGCAGTCTGCTCTACATCTGCTTAGTGTAGTCCAATTTCCATAGACATCAGATGTCTTCCTGCCTGGATGATATGTATACATGTAGCCAGTGGCGTAACTAGGAATGGCTGGGCCCCAAGGCGAACATTTGACATGGGGCCCCCCCCAACCCCTCCCAAGTCGCCGCCCCCAACCCCCCCAAACCGCTGCCCCCAACCCCCCCCCACACACAAACCGCATTCCTGCGCACACTATTTTGCCCCATAGTGGCCCCTGCACACGGTATTATGTCCCATAGTGGCCCCTGCACACGGTATTATGCCCCATAGTGGCCCCTGGACAAGGTATTATGCAGCATAGTGGCCCCTGCACACAATATTATGCCCCATAGTGGCCCCTGCACACAGTAGTTTGCCCCATAGTGGCCCCTGCACACAGTAGTTTGCCCCATAGTGGCCCCTGCACACAGTAGTTTGCCCCATAGTGGCCCCTGCACACAGTATTATGCCCCATAGTGGACCACCCATGAACGATTATTATACTCTGGGGTCTTTTCAGACCCCAGAGTATAATGATCGGAGACCCAGGGGAGGAGAGAAACATAAAAAACACTGCAACTTACCTCTTCCTCGCTCCAGTGCACTCCCGTGCGCTACTTCGGCCATCTTGTCGGATCTCGCGCGATCCAGGCCGGCGTCGCGACGCATAATGACGTCGGCTGACGTCTGGGACGTCACCAAACAGGCCCGAAGCCTGCGGAGCGGCGGATAGGTGAGTTACTGTGTTTTTTATGTTCGCTCACCTCCCCTGGGCCCCCGATCGTTATACTCCGGGGTTTCAAAAGACCCTGGAGTATAAAGATAGCAGTGATTGTGGGGTTCACGGTAGCGACTGCCACAGGGCTCCGGGCCCCGTAATGTTCTGGGCCCTGTGGCAGTCGCTACCACTGCTACCCCGGTAGTTACGCCCCTGCATGTAGCTAAAAGCTCTGTAACAGTCAAAATAGTTTTATCTATTGTACAAGGCACTGGATCTCTGCAGTGCACAGTCTTGCTTCAACCTCAGCTGATAGCATTAGGAGATTGGGCAAGAATTCACTAAACTAAAGTGTATGAGGACTTTTGTGTGTATGAGACTTACTGTAGTGTATGAGACTTACTTTAGTGTATGTAGTGTATGTATGTAGTGTAGTGTATGTAGTGTAGACTTAGTGTATGAGGACTTTACTGCAGGCTTTGTCTTTTCCTTTAATGTCACCATTTTAGGCCACCATTATAATAAATGATATGTACCCCCCCAAAAAAAAAAAAAAACAGCCTGTTCTGCTATTGTTGTTTTGCTGTTAATATGACATGATAACTGAATTATGGGGGTCATTATGATTATGGAGATTCCACTTTTATATATTTTCTCTACTAATGCACATCAAAAATACTTTTATTCCAATCTGTTTATGTGTCACTGAATTCAGAGACCCATGACAGTTGTATTTTTCAGTCAACGGAGCTGGTATTTTTGTGGGATGAGCTGTAGTTTTCATTGATTCCATTCTGGTATTATACAGTTTTTGAACACTTTTTATTAAATTAACAAAAAAACATCACTTTTGGCATAATTTTTACTAATTTATTTTTTAACAATGTTCACTGTGCAGAATAAATAATGTATTAATTTTATTGCAGGGGTCATTAGAAATGCAGCAATATCAATTATGTAGAAGTTTGATTTCATTGTTCCCCTGCAAAATAAAGGACTTTTTACATAAAAAGGAAAACAAAAATAAAAGAATAGGGGATGGTATTGTCTATCTACAGGGACTAAACTATCAGATATTTATTGTGCTTTTCATTGATCATATACCGGTAAAGGTGCATCTCAATTTAAGACAACTCAAGGGTATTTTTTTCTCTATACAGAAGCAATGGTTTGTTTAGTAGTTAGGAAAAAAAAAGACATTCATTTCTGACAGTTAAGGGAAATTTTCCCAAATCTCTTAAACAGGTCCTTCCAGGGATTCACCTGGATATGTGGCCTGTAATTGAATAGATATGGTTATAAACAATTTTCAGAGTTTTATAGCATGAGGACAAATCCACCAGATGTATAACATGTCTGCTGGTGATGGCCAACACCTGAATCACTTAGTAGGGTATCCTAACACAGTGTGTACAATTCTGGTGGGCATAAAATACCACCTACACAAAACTTTAAAAGAGGTCTCGGCATCAGACTATCTTGGGTAGGACCTAAATCTATTTCCCTTTTAGAAATGGACCTGCAATTCTTATTTAAGCATTACTGTATCATCTCTCAGTGTACTTGTATCTTTCTGTATGTTTTTTTTCAGTAAAATTTAGAATTTTCAGCCAGCTAACAAATTTAACTTCAGATAAATTAAAAAAATATATTTCTGATCATACAAAATCATAATTTGCAATAAGGTATCTTTACAACCTTCTCTGTAAGTAAATCAGATGCCATTCAGTGGTTCTAACAATACTAGCCATAAAATATTTATTACGATTAGAAAGTTATCATAACAATAAGCTTGCTTATTATGTATCATATAGTATTATCTATGGTTGTCTAGTTTAATAAATCATAATATAACTTTGTGATTTCCATCTAATTCAATAAGCATTGATTCGTCCATTGTCTTAACAGACAGACAGAGTACCGATTAGATGCAGGTTTGGTTCTACTTACTGAAATGGGGTGCCAGATGACAGAACACCATACCTAAACAAATAGATCTGACAGTCCCTTTATAATACTTCCATACATATCCAATGGCAACACACTGCCATGCCTTAACAGTTGTCTAGTGCACCATCCCTCTAGCAATGTTGGAAATTTCCTATTAGCCATGTACTATATAGCCATTTTGTGTGATAATAATGTAGCATTTTTTATTCCATAAATGGAACAGTCCACTAACATATGAAAATAATGTGTTCCCTTCTCTTAGGTACTTTCACTCTTCCACTCTTCTTAGAGAATTTCATTATGAATAGAAGATGGATCCTTGGAAAAAGTATCTGTAAGCTTTGGCTTACTGTTGACTGTACGCTGTGCCAGTGTACTATATATAAAATTGTTCTCATCAGCTCGGACCGTTTTCTAGCGGTCACCAAAGCTGTAAGTATCTTCGATATACATTAACCATATAATAAACAGTACTTATTATAGTACAGTATAATATTAATGCTGCACATATACCACCATTAATAAATATTTTCTACCACACAAATCTGATGAGAGGATACCTGGTTTGTAGCCACCAGAGATTTATGAGGGTTTTTAAATCTGAATTGGGCCACTTTCACATGATCACTATTTGGGCAGGATTTTGCATCAGTAAGTGGAACCTATACAGAAAACAAGTAAGGTGTAAAGATTTGTTTTTTGTTTTTTTTTGGACCAAATCCTGGTTTCAACTTAAAAGTACAAATGCAAAATACTGACCAAATAATAACCGAGTGACCAAGTTATAAACCATTTGAACTGTTTGCAGAACATCTGCACCATTATAGATGCCACTATAGTAAACGTACCTGAAAGTGGTTGCCTTGGGTTATTTTTCTTCTTTTTTGCCTACGCTTTTCCTAGAAATAAAACTACTTGCAAATTGACTTATAAATTAAATACTCTCCTCATTTTATTATTTCTTACATCTCTTCGGCCACTACAGCTCAGCCCATACATGCCCCCCTGCCCATACATAACATGTTAACAGATCCAATGCTGTATAATTCCAACCCTGATCAATCTGATAATACAGAAATTTGACAAGGTGCCACACCAACTATATGGAGATGAGGAATGTACATCGTAGAGAAATTAGGCATGCATGGGCTGAGCTGCAGCTGCAATGTGTATGTGCCCCTGTGGAGAGCTTTTCCTCATATTTCATGCCTACTCACTGTACAATGTACAGTCCTCTCAAAAAAAAAAACATTGGCCAAAGTACACCACATATAATGGTCTAGATCAAAAGCGGTCTTCTCAGAGATTGTCTTTTGGAGCGATGTGAAGACACTATTGTGCTGTTTTTGAGGAGAATCCAGATTTCTCAATGTGGACGTACAGATGTAGCAGAGTTACCCAAAAACTCTGCAAACTGGTTACACAGTTAAAGTTGGTTAAAATTATATGTTGGGATATCTTATCACAGACAACAAACAAAACATATTTCAATGACTTTTTATTGTCTTTTGTTGTCTTCTGTGATAAGATATCACACTGCAGTAGTTTAACCAAATTACAGAAGTTCGGGTTAACTCTTCTACAACTTGAGTTATTTTGTGTTTATTGTCGCTAATCTCCCATTAAGAAATCTACATCCTCCAAGCACTGCAAAGACAAAATTTTTCATTAATTCAGAAAACCAAACATGAAACAGAACTTTATAAATTTTTAGCAGAAAAATCTTATTTTAAGCTTGGTGATGTGCTCTTTTACTTCACAGGTAAAATATAGAGATCAGCAACATAAACTGAAACCAGCTTTCATGAAAATGGCAGCAGTCTGGATTTTAGCCTTCCTAACTTTTGGGCCAGCAATCTTTATTTGGGAGTATGCAGTGGGTTATAGTGTGATACCAGATGGTGCATGTAGTCCAGAATTTCGCTTTGGTAGCCGATACTTACTCTATTCATCTGTTTTTGACTTTTTCACACCAATGTCTGCAATTGCATTTTTTAACTTTAGCATTTACTTTAACATAAGAAATCGAATGAGGAGTAAAGTACAAAACACTGATCATATCCCAAATGATTTATATGAACACAGTAGAAGCAATAACATATATACTATAGATTGCACAGGTGAACTTTCCAAATGTCCGCCACCTTCAACACAATGTAACCAAGAGATTGGTGCAGAAGAAAATAACAAATTGAGAAACGACAAGACAAATGGAAATGGAGCTCTCGATCTAACCAAAAATTCAGCATTAGCTAGGGATAAGAAATTGGCAAAATCTTTAGCAATTCTTGTGGGTACCTTTTGTATCTGTTGGGCACCAAATGCTCTTTTAACTATCATTTCAGAGGTGTTATGTGATTTTTGTGTGCCACCAGTTGTGTATGATATCACATGCTGGCTACTATTTTTTAACTCTTTAATTAATCCGTTCCTGTATCCTTTTTGCCATCCCGCATTTAAGAAAACCTTTCTACAAATGATCTGTATTAAAAAAAAAATAGTTGAAGCAAAGAGTAAGTAACCTTTTTGATTTTACATTGTATATTTTATGCAATGTTATTTAGGACCTGTAACCATTACAGATTGTAGAAAGTACTGCAACTAAGGGTATGTTCACATCTGCACTCGGTGAGCGCTTGGAATTCCGTTCCCCATTTCACTTTAAAAATGCAGAGAGAAAAGCCCTGCAAGCAGGACTTTTCTCTCCACATTTTTTGGGCGGAAACCCGGCGGACCCCATTATAGTCTATAGCCGTGATGGCGAACCTATGGCACGTGTGCCAGAAAGGGCACGCAGAGCCCTCTCTGTTGGCATGAGCGCCGTCGCCATGATCACTCACTAATGGGGAATCCGTTAGTGAACGATCGCTTCTTTCAGCTGTATGTGCATTTGCCGTGGTCAGTGTAAATCGGTAAAGGCTAAATACTGTTCTCTGGACGGACCTTCTGACGTCATAAGGTCACGTGACAGGGTAGGCGTGTCTTGTAAGAGGGTTCTTCTACATGAAGAAAAGTTGTATCCTGAGCATTGGAGGAACATGGAGAGATGTGGGGTGGGAGAGATGTGAGGTGCAGGGTGTACTGTGGGGTGCAAGGTGTAGTGTGGGGGGAGAGATGTGGGGTGCAGGGTGTAGTGTGGCAGGAGAGATGTGGGGTGCAGGGTGTAGTGTGGGGGGTGAGAGATGTGGGGTGCAGGGTGTAGTGTGGGGGGTGAGAGATGTGGGGTGCAGGGTGTAGTGTGGGGGGGGAGAGATGTGGGGTGCAGGGTGTAGTGTGGGGGGAGAGATGTGGGGTGCAGGGTGTAGTGTGGGGGGAGAGATGTGGGGTGCATGGTGTAGTGTGGGGGGAGAGATGTGGGGTGCAGGGTGTAGTGTGGGGGGTGAGAGATGTGGGGTGCAGGGTGTAGTGTGCGGGGGGAGAGATGTGGGGTGCAGGGTGTAGTGTGGGGGGGGAGAGATGCAGGGTGCAGGCTGTGTGCAGGAGGGGGGAATGGGGGTGCAATCTGTGGTGAGCAAGAGGGGGGAATAGAGGAGGCAGGTTAATTCAAGGTGAAATTGCCGTGTTGGCATTTTGCAATAATTTAGTGGGCTTTGGGTTGCAGTTTGGGCACTCGGTCTCTAAAAGGTTCGCCATCACTGGTCTATAGGGTCTGTGGGTAACCGCTCTTTAAGTGGATTAGGTTTCCATTTCTTGGGTCCCCAAGCAAACCCGAGGAATGGAAAGTCAAACGCAGGTGTGAACCTAACATACGCTGGTGCTACCCCAAGCCTACCCCATTCTCATATTATGCCAGTTTTTATTGGCTTTTGATAATATGTAGAAATCTTCCTTCCTGACATAAGAAACCTTGTTGCTCCCAGAATCCACCTGAAATCAGATGGCTTTCAGCCTTGAGACACATGACTCCAATACAATGGAACGCACTCCCCACCATAGTGTGTAAGTCTTTAGACATGGACATACAGTGAAAATTTTCCAAGAGACCACCTCTTTGTGACCACCCCCTTATCCTGACAGTTCCACCATATATTATGCATTTTTTGTTACACTGAGTTTTAAAAAATATATTTCCTTATGCAGGTCTATGGAAATCATCTGAAACTGCTTTCTAACAATGTTATATTGACTATTTACATATTATGTACAGAGATTTGGTTATTAGTAGAGAAAAACATCATGGAAATACTGTATTGTATAATAATGATATTATGTTTGTGATAATTGTTGTCACTTACTATAAAATATTTATTATAAAGAAGTTATTTGTCACATACGGGCCGTCTTAGCATGTGACACGAATGGGGCTGTCAGGGGTCAATTCACTCCACTCACTCAATCCTGAACTCACCCTTCTCTCGAGCTGCAAATTGAGCGAAAATCTCACCCCCACACAGTCCACGCACCCCCAAATACACGCTGCCTCCACCACTTATTTACCGACTTAGTGGAGACCTCGCTCACATATACACTTCAGAAAGGTAATGGGTTCATAGAGCATACACAAAGTAACCTTAAAGTTAACACTTTAATACCGAGATGGTACAGTGCTATAAGAAAAGTACAGATGACAAAGGACACACAATACAAACAGTTTTGAAAATAGACAGGAATAAAAACAGAATGATACTTAAGCTTTGTGGTTCTTGTAAAGGTGTAGGGGGTCTTCTTGTGCAGAAGGGAAACCCCAGCTATTCCCTAGCTGCCTCCTTGCTGAGTGACACAGAAGTTCTCTAGATGCCAACTTATATACAGTGGGGGGAAAAAAGTATTTAGTCAGCCACCAATTGTGCAAGTTCTCCCACTTAAAAAGATGAGAGAGACAAAGTTGGACATGCAGGACTTTGCGTCTGACGAAAAAAACTGGCTTTGCGGCGCAGAGGGTGTAAGCGCACACCCGCGCTTTGCTTTAAAAACCCAGAGACGTAGAATGGGTTTTTAAGCAATGCATCTCAAACCTTTGCCAATCCATTCCCTATCCTTTTTTCCGACATTTAAGTCGGATTCGCGGTGGACGGAGTGCCGGCGCAAGTGTGAACCCACCCATACTTACAAAACAACACAGATCAAAGAACACAGGAATAGCAGGAAACATGAGCTGAAGTGGGGTGATCAGCATAGGTAAACAACGTATGCACTAAAAGACATATGGCTTAACAGGACAAACATCTCTTACAAACAATACTGCCTCACACACTCTGTGGAGCCTGAATCATCAGCAACCTACATGGACAAACATCCCCCAAAAAGGGGTATAGATCACAGGGCCATCACACTATTTATCTCTCTATGTAAACTACAAGACCAAAAGGTATATGGACAGCCCTCCTAATTATTGAACTCAGGTGTTTCAGCCACTCCATTTGCAAACAATTGCACATAATCAAGCTCACAACCATGCAATCTCTATAGACAAACATTAGAAGCAGTATGGTTCCTAAGGTAAAGAACTTTAACCCCTTAGTACATCATGGGTACAGAAGCTCTACCAGTGCAAAAAACACTGGGAACCTGCTGGGACCAGAGAAACCCATGATCCTGAACCCTTTAGATGCTGCAGATAATAGTGACCACAGAATGTAAGGTGTTGGACAGAGGGATAGGGCTCCCTGGTCATGGAGTGTGTTAGCTTACCAAGGCAGCCTAAGAAATGCCAACAGGTCTGCAATTAGCATCAGTGTATTAATCCCAGAGGTATGTCATCAGTTTATAAAATAAGAATATCGCGATTCAGCTACTTGGATTGAATTTGACCCAACATATCTTCTAGGTGTGAATGTATCCTTACTATACCATCAGAACTGGAAGGTTATGGGCTCCACCCGAGTTGGTAATGTCAGAAAGTTTTTATAGACTTAAAGGGTGGGATACCTTTCCAGGGGGACAAAATATACAGGAATAGCGAACAGTGTAAACTTATAGTGTTATCCAGTGTCAGACTGGGGTGCCTAGCGCCAACCTGTAAAATTCATTATCGTGGTCCACTGTACATGCAAATATTACCTTACACTAATCCACAAATTCCTAAAACTGCATCAGATTTTGTTTCAATAGTAGCCTGCTGTCAGTAAGCCCTCTCAGTAGCCTGTTGACTGACCCTTGCCTTGAACGAGGGCCCTTAGTTCTGTCAGCCAGGAAAACCTGCTCACACAGCATCAGGCAGGGGCATAACTTTAAGGGTGTGATGATTCCACTTAAATATGGCTATAACTCAAAGCTGTATTTTGATCTCTGGGTATCGTATCTCCTTCTTACTTCCATTTACTCATAATGTGCGCAGCTATAATCCTAGATGTATGTTGTCAGTAGGGCAACATTGTAACAATAGGGCTTTGTATCCATCCCAGAATAGCTCTATTGAATTCCTGCATAGCCCTGGGTGATCAAATAAATATGCATTGTTCAGCCTGGGCTGTTGATCAGACATGGTTGATAACATTGTATCATTTCACTTGGTCCCATCTCCTTATAAAGAATCTGGACTTGAGTGCATTAATCAATCAGACTTGCCGTCGCCGGTGACCTCATTCTGGGTGGTGTAATCAAGGGTATAAAAGATGAGGTAAGAGGTCAGTGGGAGGAGATTGGGCTGAGACTACAAGATAATACTATGATGAGAATACTATGATGAGACTACAAGAGACTATTACTGGGAGACTGTGATGAGAGCATGCAGGCTGGAATGCTGTGTTGATGCTGCCTCCACTGGTTAGCCCCACATGCCATGTGTGAGGGTTGGATTATAGAGCCACATCAAGGAGATGTGTGGTAAAGTAATTATTTCACTTTTATTTTATTGCACTGTATATTGTAACTAGTAACTGTTTTAATGCTTGCATATATCTACATATCTGTTCTGAACTGCATGTGTTAGATGTTAATACCGACCCATTTAGGGGTTAATAAATATATCAAATTTAGAAAGCTTGTCTTGAATTTATCTTGTGAACCCAGCACTCACTGGTGGTGAGTGAGGTTTTTATGAAAGAAGTCTCAGGTGTGGGCCAAAGCGTTGTTGGCGCACTGAGGATCTTTCAGAAAGGGGTACATTGGTGCCTTATTGGGCAAATAAGGTGTCACTTCCCAATATGAAGAGACCAGTACTATAAAAATACAGATACAGATTTTGCATCGCAGCCCAGGATCTTTGTTATATCACTAGCATTAGCTCTTAGGCGGCAGCAGCAAGATGACTGGTGCCCCTATAGCAATTTTGACAACATGGAACCTGTCTCTGTGTCTAGATGTAATTTCAGTGTCTACATAATAATAAACTGGGTGCTTTGTTACATCATTTACCCAGTAAATTATATGTAGGACAGTGAGTGAACAGTGAGTCATGCACTGCTCAGGAAGGCAAGAGGGCTGGGAGCCTTTACCTGCTCAGGGACCCAGTCATCTGCTCCCTGCGAGTCAGTCCGATATATAAGTGGTCACTTTTCTGTGGTCTCCATTGTGTGTTTGTGGGGGAAGCTGTGACTATGTAAGGCCAGTAGTGCCAGCATTTACCTCTCCTGCTCTGACAACAAAAAAAAAAAAAAGTTTATACTCACTCCCCATTTCCCTAGAGTCCACTGCTGTCTCCACTGCCAGCAAGTTGGGGGAATGTCTACATTGCCCTTGCTGAATTTCAAGCTGCGAGCAGGAGAGACAGAGGCTGAATGGTGAAGCAGGGAGTGCATGGCTTCCTTTTCACCATAGCAGTCAACTCTATCTGCCTCCAGATGGTGTTGAATCTAGGACATACCTCCCACCGATCAGGACAGTACCCAAAATCGGTGCCTGTGCATCTGAATCAGGGATAGTTGGCAGGTATGTCATGCATACTCTGGCCAAGTAATCTTATGGTGGTATCGGGAGATGTAGTTAGGGCACATGTTTACCTTTTTTCACCTCTTCTTTCTAACCTACAGTTAACAACAAACAAAATGTAGATGGAAGACACATGTAACTGAAGACTCCAGTACCAAACTGCAGGGTTTATTTGTCATGTGCAGTTGAAGAAACATACTGTTGGTCTACATAGGAGCTATATATACAAGACAGAATATTTTAAATAAAGACTATTTGCAAAACTGCAGCAAAAAAAAAAACTCTGTCTGCAGTTCCATATTGTTGCCTGTAGATGATGCTGTAGCTATGAGAAAATAAAAACACTCATGAGATAGGCATAAACTAGCACAGGTTGTTCCCCAGTTTAACATGATCTAATGCTGACTAGTAAACAGCTATGGAAATCCCAGTCGCCAGCAATCCCACTTGTTATGCTGAAGTCACATTACCTTAATCTTGGCAGTAATCCCATTACAGATAATGAGTACCAGACACAGTCACAGTTATAACTCTACATAAATTCCATTACATACTATTAAGTTATAGCAATAAACAGTGTTGGTAAGTAACAGTTACTGAGTCAGAAAGGGTGTGTTAACAGAGAAACTGGAGCAAACGCACTAGAAACATGGTATTACCTAGAATAAAGGGCATGTCTTGTGTTTTGGGATCTCAGCTAAGGTCACACACAGTACTCAGAAGCTGCTTATGGGATAGCATTTTAATATATACCCTTTCAAAGTCCATTACGCAGAGTAATTTTCTGTCTGACACATATGCAGCAGAATCCAGGACTGACCCTCAGCTTTCTGCCATGGATTTTTACTTTGTCATGCAGTGGATTCCTCATACGGATTAGCTCCATTCAATAGGATGAATCCCAGCCTGGCCACCCAATGCAGTTTCTACACAGGATCTGCAAAATGGGACACACTACCATTTTTTTCTTATGACATGGTTTCAAGTTCGTGGCAGAAAAATCTGCAGCCTTAAGAACAGCAATAATGTTTAAATTAATGGGGAGAAATTCAATAGAAATTTGCATGAAAAAATGGTGGACAAATTATTTATTTATTTATTTTTTACACAAACAACCCTAAGCATTAACCCCTTAATGACCGGGCCATTTTTTGTTTTTGCATTTTCATTTATCCCTCCCCACATTCCAAGAGCCATAACTTTTTCATTTTTCAATTCACAGAGTCACATGATGGCTTACTGTTTGCGAAACAAATTGTACTTTGTAATGTCACTATTCAATATGCTGTGCAATGTACTGGGAAGCTGGAAAAAAATTCAGAATGAGGTGCAATTGGAGAAAAACTGCATTTGCGCCAAATTCATATGGGTTTAATTTTTACACCATTCACGGTGTGGTAAAAATGACATGTTACCTGTATTCTGCGGGTCAGTATGAACACGGCGATACCAAATTTATATAGTATTTGTAATGTTTGGATACCTTTTAAAAAATTAAAAACTATGCTAACTAGAAAAAATTTTTGCGTCACCATATTGTGTCACCTGTAACTTTTTCATATTTACATGTATGGAGCTGGGTAAGGCGTCTTTTTATGCGGGACAACATGACGTTTTTATTGATACCATTTGGGGAAAGATCTGATGGTTTGATCACTTTTTATTCAATTTTTTATAGGAGGCAAAGTGTTGAAAAAAATGCTATTTGGCCATTTTGATTTTTTTTTCCCCGCTACGCCGTTCACCGTATGGGATAAATATTTTAATAGTTCGGGCATTTTGGAGCGCGGGGATACCTAATGTGTTTATGTTTACTTTTGTTTATTTACTTTTATATCTGATCTAGGGAAAGGGGGGTTGTGATGATTCTGCTTAAATATGGCTATAATGCAGAGCTGTATTTTGGTCTCTGGGTAGCGTATTTCTCTCTAGTTCCATTTACTCATAATGTGCGCAGCTATAAGCCTAGTTGTATGTTATCAGTAGGGTAACCTTGTAACAATAGGGCTTTGTAGCAATCACAGCAGGGCTCCATTGTATTCCTATACAGTCCTGAGTGATCAAAGAAACATGCATTGTGCAGGGAGATCAGATATGGCTGATAACATTGTATCCTTTCACTTGGATCAGCCATATACAAAGAATCTGGACTTGATTGCGTTATTCAATCAGACTTGCTGCCGCCGATGACCTCATTCTGGGAGGTGGCATAAAGGGTATAAAAGATGAGGTAAGAGGCCTGTGGGAGGAGATTATGCTATGGGGATTGGGCTGAGACCATCACAGACTACAGAGTTGTTACAGACAGACCATGAGCAGATTATGCTATGGAGATTCTGTTGGGACTACAAGAGAACACCATGAGGAGATTTTTGTGATGAGACTACTGGACTAATGCTGAGAGACTGTGATGAGAGCATGCAGGCTGGATTATTGTATTAATGCCACATGCTAAACAGCCTCCACTGGTTATTCACACATGACAGAGCATGTGTGAGTGTTGGACTACAGAACCACATCAAGGACATGTGTGGTAAAGTAATCATTTCACCTTTATCCCTTTTATTTTATTTGTACTGTGTCTTGTAACTAGTAACTGTTAATGCTTGCATATATCTGCATATATGTTCTGAACTGTATATGTCAGATGTTAATACCAACCCATTTAGGGGTTAATAAATATATAAAATTTAGAAAGCTTGTCTTGCATTTATCTGGTGAACCCGACACTCACTGGAGGTGAGTGTGGTTTTTATATGAAAGAAGTCTCAGGTGTGGCCACAGCGGTGTTGGCGCACTGAGGATCTTTCACAGGGGTGATTTGAACTTTTGTGTTATTTTTTTTATTTTTTCATACTTTTAAAAACTTTTGTTTTTCAACTTTTACTTGTATGATCAGACTCCCTAGGGACCTTGAAACCTAGGGAGTCCGATCAATCATTCTATTCACTGCGATACTACTTCGCTGCTATTAGACGATGCCTCTGGCATCGCGTAATAGAGCTAATGTAATGACAGGCCTGGGAGCCTTCAATAGGCTCCCGGCTGTCATGGCAACTAATCGCCGCCCTCAGATGATGTTCTGGAGGGCGGCGATCAAGGAAAATGGCGGCGCCCGTGGCGGCTGCGCAATTTAGACGCCGCGGTCCTATTTGACCGCGGCATCTAAAGGGTTAACAGCCACGATCGGTGCAGGCACCAATCGCTGCTGTTAGTGGTGGGTCCTGGCTGTATTATATAGCCGACACACCCGCGGTGTATGGAGAGCGTTTAGCTCCTGAGCGCTCTCCATACATCGTCATGCGACTCAGGACGTACTATTATGCCCTGGGTCGTTAAGGGGTTAAAGAGGTTGTCTGGGTAAAAATATATTTTTGAAACTAGGCTGAGGGAGGTGGAAAAAAAAAAAATCATACTCACCTATCTCCGTGCTCCAATTTCCTCCCAGCGCGGTCCAGTCCTGCTGCTCCGGCGTCTTCTCGCCGGCTGTGACATCCCAGATCCCTTCAGCAGCCTCAGGAAGAGACCCCGGGACATCACAGGTAGTGATGTCACATGCCCTTCGTTGAGGCCGCTGATTGGTCTCAGCGGTTACATGCGGCGGGGACATCTGCCGGAAGATTGGATCGCGCTGAGAGGCACCGGAGCACCAGGGAAAGGAGAGTATGATTCTTTTTTTTAAATTTTTTTTCATCTCCCCTAGCCGATTTGAAAAATAATTTTTTTGTCCATTTTTGCCTGGACAACCCCTTTAAGTATTAACATAGTTCTCCGGTAGCCATTAGTAGATATTGTTTCTCTATTATTCCTAAAAGTACATTATATTTGAAGGGAGTCTGTCAGCAGGAAAATTGGTATGAAACTAATGACAATAACTTGTAGGGCGGCTTCTAGACTTTCCATAGTTTTCTTTCTTATTCTGCATTGCAGCTCTATTTTGATGAAAATCAGTTTTTTTTTTTCTTAAAGTGTAACTAAACTTTTAGACGTTTAATTTTCTGGCAGCATTTGTGTCATTAATACATTTTGTAATATACTTTATTAACCCTGTAAGGACAAAGGGTAATTTGTACGTTAATGCTCAGCGATTTTTTTCAGAATTTCCTTCCTCACCTTCCAAAATTCATAACTTTTTCTGTCAACATAGCTAAGTGAGGGCTTACTCTTTGCATGATAAGTTGTACTTTCATTTGGAGTACAAATAATGTTTTGATTAGCTTTTATTAATGTTTTTTGGGGATCCATGTAAAAAAATCCACAATTCTAATTTTTTTGCATTTGGTTACGGCATTCACTCTGCATTAATTATGACATGGCAGTTTTGTCTGGTGGGTCATTACAATTACGACGATACCAAATTTATTTTGCTTTTGTTATGTTTTACTGCTTTTACAAATAAAACGTCACTTTTTGAAA
This sequence comes from Leptodactylus fallax, assembly GCA_947044405.1. NCBI lineage: Eukaryota > Metazoa > Chordata > Amphibia > Anura > Leptodactylidae > Leptodactylus > Leptodactylus fallax. The sequence continues at coordinate 10,520,238 of CAMRHE010000020.1, forward strand.
ACTACCAATTTTCCTGGGGTTACTGGATGTGATGATTCCACTTAAATATGGCTATAACTCAAGATGTATTTTGATCTCTGGGTAGCGTATTTCCCTCTTAGTTCCATTTACTCATAATGTGCGCAGCCCTAATCCTAGTTGTATGTTATCAGTAAAGGCAACAATATAACAATAGGGCTTTGTATCCATCCCAGAATAGCTCCATTGAATTCTTACATAGACCTGGGTGATCAAATAAACATGCATTGTTCAGCCTGGGCTGGTAGATCAGACATGGTTGATAACATTGTATCATTTCACTTGGTCTCAGCTCCTTATAAAGAATCTGGACTTGAGTGCATTAATCAATCAGACTTGCCGTCGCCGGTGACCTCATTCTGGGTGGTGTAATCAAGGGTATAAAAGATGAGGTAAGAGGTCAGTGGGGGGAGATTGGGCTGAGACTACAAGGAGAATACTATGATGAGACCACTGTGAGACAGACTACTGGAATATACTGTGATGAGCATGCAGGCTGGAATGTGTTGATGCTGCTGCTAGAAGCCTCCACTGGTGATCTCCACATGCTATGTGTGAGTGTTGGACTATAGAGCCACATCCAGGATATGTGTGGTAAAGTAATTATTTCACTTTTATTCCCTTTTATTTTATTGTACTGTATCTTGTAACTAGTAACTGTTAATGCTTGTATATATCTACATATCTGTTCTGAACTGCATGTGTTAGATGTTAATACCGACCCATTTAGGGGTTAATAAATATATAAAATTTAGAAAGCTTGTCTTGTATTTATCTTGTGGACCCGGCCCTCACTGGCGGTGAGTGTGGTTTTTTATGAAAGAAGTCTCAGGTGTGGGCCAAAGCGGTGTTGGAGCACTGAGGATCTTTCACACTGGTGTATTCTGACACCTATAACATTTTACTGTTTTTTTTTTACAGAGATATGTCGGGACTCTTTATTTGCAGGACAAATTGTACTTTTTATTGTTACCAATGTTTGGTATGTATGACTTTTTGATCACTTTTTATTGCTATTTTTTGGGGAAAGTGAAGTGACTAAAATGTGTTAATTTGCGCATTGTTTTTTTTTTTTTTACGGCGCTCACCTTATGGGATAAATAGTGGGGATTTATATGCACATGGAGATACCCAACATGTTTATTTATTTTGCTTACATTATGTGCTTTTTAAATGTAAAGGTGTGTTTTGTTAACTTATTTTTTATTTTAAACTTTTTAATTTTTTTTTACATGTCCCACAAGGGGACTTGAACCTGGGATCTCAGATTTCCCACTGCAAGAACATCGCACATAGGTCCCCTATGGAAATTGTGCACAGGCAGTCAAGAGGCTGTTGCCAGGCCTCCTGCTTGCCATGGCAACCCCTCGGATCCCACAATCTTATTGTGGGGGATCTGAGGGGTGGCGGGGCGATCTAAAAAAAAAAAAAAAATTTTTAATTTGTGTAAACGTTTAGTTCAGCACCTTCCCTTATTTCTTGAGTGACATCTTCCTCTTTTTCACACTTTGTCTGCAGTTAGGGGTGATTATCTGAAGTGGAGAGCGAAGCCCCAGCAGGAGAGAGCGCACCCCTAAAGCCCTTTTCAGTTAATTTGCATAGAATCCTGATTTTCATTAAAAAAAGGAGCTGCAACGCAGAAGAAAAACATTTTTGGAAATTGTAGCAGCTGCCCTACAAGGTACTGTCAGTTCGATAGTGATTTTCCTGCTGACAGACTCCCTTTAAGCATACATATGATACATGGAGAGGTATTGTCCAAAAGGGTTGACCAAGATAAATGATAAAAATTATTTGTGACTTGTGGAGTACCCTTTTAATAACTAATACTCACCTTAAAATTCTTATTCTCATACATACATATTTTCCAGCCTGACATTAGAAACATTACCTATTGGGCACTCTCACCTGTGGAAATGTGTCAGATTTTTTATGACCACTTGGCACACCTTCTCACTGAATCAATATCTCTTTCCTTTACAAGTGATCAATGTTAAATAAAGTCGGGTAAATGTCATATGTCACCACCTCACGAGTAGTAACAAAATCAAATATACAAGGATGTTGTAAACTTTAAAGAGCAGGTCAGGGCTCAGATTACAGTGGTATGATACATAAGTCCTCCTCCAGACTCCTCCTCAGGCAGCATGGAAAGAAGAGAACTGCAATACTTATAACAGAATACATAGTAAATGCCCTGCTGTGGGACATATATGCTTTGGATTTGTATAGAATATCTGCAAATAGTAGCAGAAAAGTGAATTTAATTTATCAAATTTCATCCTCATGCTAAAAATATTTAATACACCACATGTCAATGTACACAGCTGATTTTCACCAAAGATAATATACTACATGGCTGTATATTTGGAATATGTGTTTATTCCACTATAAACTACACGTATAATCTGTTCATTCCATATCTAGGAAGCATGAGGAATTCACTACATACCTGTATATGTGGAATGTGTGTTCATTCCACTTTTACTGACACATATAACCTGTTCATCCCATATCTAGAAAACACAGGGAATTTAGTACATGCCTGTTCGTGAGAAATATGTATTTATTTTACTATAAATTACACATAAATTGTTCATTCCACATCTAGGAAGCACAGAGAATTCTCTACACGCCTGAATATCTTTTCATTCCACTATAAATTACAAGTATAACCTTTTCATTCCATGTCTAGGAAGTTCAAGAAACTCATAAAACTTGCCTTTTTAGTTTTACCAATTAACATTATTCATTCTTTTTCTTTATTCTTTTTTTTTATTACTATGTTTTTTTTTTCTGCTGGGGATTTTAGGCAGATAAAAATAGGAAAATCTGCAGCGTATAGCTTCTGGATATGTCCTAAATTTCTCAGAATCAAGTTAGAATTACCACTGTTTACTTGCTGCTATCATATTGCGTTTTTCTTTTGCAGCAAGGCTGTAGTTAAACCGCCCTCACATGGCCACAGTTTGTGAACAATCCTCAAAGAAAGCAGATCAATTGATAGCCAGGAATGGATTTAAGCTACCAACAGCCTTGGGTTGTACGAAGTTTGGGGGCCCCCACCAGCCGAAACTTTTTAAAACGTTCTGACCCTTGCTGCCTGGAACCAAAGTTACTGCATAGATAAAAATCCAGGATCCTTTCTGTTGGCTCTCACGTTGATTAGATAGAGAGAAGTGCAACCTACTGTGTTCTTTTCCATCAAAAGAAAAAAAAATCCAACAGAAGAGTCTTTCGGTTTTTACTTTAGAACAGAAGTTAATGATGACAGATGCAAAAGAATGTCTTGTGTTTGTATCCATTCATCTGGAACTTTTATGTCCATTGTTCTGAATGTCTGACAGATGAACCTAAAGACTGATGTAAAGATATTTTACTGTGCAGTGCCAATATATGCAGGATTAGAGAAGTGGCACTAGCCATGTATGCAGGAAAAGGGTAGTCATACTGTGACCATGTAAGCAGGATAAGAGAAGAGACGCTGTGCAATACTAATATATGGAGTATAAGAGTAGCGGTACTGTGCAGATGTGATCTATGCAGTGTAAAAGAAGTGGTACTGTGCAGCGGCCATATGCTGTATAGGGTAAGAGCTGAATTAGACATTCAGACAAGCACCCATATATACCTTAACACATATTCTGTCATCTCTCTCTGAGTTGTAAGCCCTTGCAGGCAGGGCTCTCTATCCCACTGTGCCAGTTGGTCACTGTTAGTATTGTATTTGTTTTGTATATCTTGTACAATATTTAAATCCTCACATGTAAAGCACCATGAAATTAATGATGCTATATATATAAATAAATAATAATAATGCAGTCCTACAGGGGCTTGACAACCTGCGAACAGAACCTGCATACATCAGTGTTATGAGTTGGCACACATGTATGCAGGAAGATTGATGTAAGAACCTCCAGTCTTGATAAATTCATCCTTAATGTGCTTAAAGAGGACCTTTCATGTCCTCAGGCACATGCGGTTTTACATACCGCTAGAAAGCCGACAGCGCGCTGAATTCAGGCGCTCCTGGGGGGGCGTTCCTCACAGCTGAGTGTCATCGCCGGGCAGTAAGGAACGCCCCCTCTGACAGTACAGGGCTATAGAAAAGTGCATAGAGAGGGGGCGTTCCTTACTGCCCGGCGATGACACTGAGCTGTGAGGAACGCCCCCCCCAGTACAAGTCTCTGAACGAGAATTGTCAGGGAGGGCGTTCCTCACAGCGCAGCTAGACTGTCAGGAATGCCTTTCTGACAGTAAACCGTGATACTACGACCCCCGATATCTCCAGCCCCGGGGAACATACCGGGAAATCTGGCAGTGCGCTGAATTCAGCATGCTGTCGGCTTTCTAGCAGTATGTAAAACCGCATGTGCCTGACATGAAAGGTCCTCTTTAAAAGGGTTGTCTAGGAAGTAGGCCATAAATATATGATTATAGAAGAGGGGGCCAACAGGCGACCCCTCACTATCATGGCAACCTGGAAATCTTTATTCATAGCAACAATCATAGTGTAGCCAAAGCACTAAAGGGGTTATCCAGTTTCTAAGATTGCTGGCCTATCCTGAAAATAGGCCATCAATATTGGATCTGCAGGAGTCCAACAGCCAGGACCCCCGCAGATCACCGGTACCGATAGACTGTTTGATCACCCCGTTGCCTCAATCAAAGCTGAGGTGCCATTTTCCCAGCATTTTCTCCCCCTTTGAGTAGAACACATATAAAAGTAAAAAAAAAAATGAAGTGGAACACATACACAGTAGGTATGCCTGTGTCTGAAAACGCCCGGTCTACAAACAAAAAAAATAATTTTGCCCATAAGGTGTAGCTGGAAAAAAAAAAAAATCTAAAGAGCCGAACCGCCCTTTTTCGCCTCTCTTAAAAATTTGAATAAAAAGCAATCAAAGCAATAGACATTCCCCAAAATATTGTAACTCAAAAGTACACCAGATGCCTTATGCATCCCTGTACACGGAAATATAAAAAATATTTGGGTGTCAGAATATAGCGACTCCAAGAATTTTTTTTTTGAAATTTTTTTTTAAATGGGTTAAAATGTCAATAAAATTATATACATTTGTCATCCCCAGAATAATACCGACCCATAGAATACAGATGACGTCATTTATCTACACAGTGAACACCGTAAAAACAAAGCCCATAAGAAAGCTGCACAAACGCAGTTTGTTCTGATTTTTTTCCCCAGTACATTATACGGAATATTACATTGTACCATTACCAAGTACAATTTATCCCACTGTAGGGAACTGCCATTTCTACTAGTATATAATGTATCTGGCTTCTTTGCCCCTGCAGTTTGGCTTCAGTGACCCCAGGCATTTAGTGCAAGTTTTGTTTTGTAAATACAGTGAGTCAGACACATGTGAGGCAGAGCTGCTGGGGGGAGAGATGTGAGCAGAGCTGCTGAGACAGACATGTTGTGTCTGGGGGGAGTCTAAGAGCCACTTGTTCCTCTTTACTTCACAGTATATAGTTAGGTATGTGTTACCCCCTATATACTCACAGGACCTAGCTAGTAACCGTAGTTAGGGATCCATATATATATATATAGTTCAGGGCAGTGATAGGTTAGGCTTCCGAAGGCCAACTAGCTAGTTAGAGGCCCGGTGGCACTAGTAGTTTAGCTGGCAGGTTAAGGACTCAGTGTTAGGGTAGTCAGGCCTGCATCTACTGCCGTCACCGTCGCCCTGTTTGCTGCCTGTGAAGAATCTCACCATCATCATCATCTCCTGATCGGCTGTCTGTCATCTCCTGGAAGAATCCGAGGATCCACAGTCATCCACAGGGGCCCCTGCATCTCTTCTGTTGCCTGGAGGTATTGTGCACTGGACTCTTGCTATATATTTATATATATACCCGGGTATATAACCTAAGACGGTTGAGGACTTGCTGGTTGTTGTAGTATTGCTGTGTTCTGAGTATATTTTATGTATGTATTATTACCCTGTTGATTCTTATAAAGCTACTGTTATAACCTTATGTGGTATCTGTATGTATTCTTCAGACTGTGAGATTAGTACAGTGATCCTTGTTAAGGCTACTAACTGTATTTCATGGGTAAGTCCCAGGAAGAGATCCTCCCTGTAATACAGAGGCTCTATCCTGGGTGGAGGCACTGATATATTTCATATATGTTCCCACTCTTCCCTTCAGCGAAGGCTTCAGGTCCCATTATACACACAGGTCAGCGCCAGAGTCTGTTGCGGGAGGGATAATACTCACCCCCCCCCCCCCCCCCCAAATAGGGCTACACCACAAAAAACATAAAACCCTCATACGTCTCTGTGAACAGAAAAATGAAAAAAAAAGTTGTGAGGTTTTGAAGATGGGCAGGAAGGGGTTAATATATACTGGCTGTAACAAATTGTGCGAGTCCTGCCACATGGCTGCCAGCTGCACAACACACCAGTGCCCTGCAAGCTTGGGCAGAGGATATCACCTGTGACAAGTCTGCCACATGTAATAAACTGGGGAAATGAGGGCCACAAGTGACAGAACACGCAAACAGGTTACACTTATTCATATGGACGGGATTATTTAAGCTTAGTTCACATATCGGGACACACAACATGCGGAAAAATGAAAAAATGCAAGAACGACAGAACGTATCACAGAGATCAAGACTGGTCTATACATCATCAGGAGTCCCACCTCTTCCCCACACACATAGGAGCGGGAGGAAGCCCCAACACCCAGCCCCACTCGCCTCAGCGCCGATACCACCCCGGTATCGCCCCCCTGCCCGGCCGCTCACCCCACCACTCCGCCTCCTCCACTGATTGGCTGAGGGCACTGTGACGAGGCAGGAGGGACCAGCTGACTGGACCGGAAGAGGAGGAGCGCGTGCAGTCCTGGTCTAGTAGCTGTAAGGACCGGCGCAGGGAGCGGCTTCCTGCTCACTAGATCAAGTACTGTCCTTGTGTCTGCTGTGAGTTGTGGTACTACACAAGCATGGCCGTCTGCAGGATCGTCCTGCTCACCCTTTGTCTGCTCACACTCCTACTTCTTCCTAGTAAGGTACGTGCTGTGTTATGATATCGGGTGTAGTGCGTATATGTAGTCTCTGCTATGTTACTGGGGGTAGTGCCTTTCTTTGGGCTCTGCTATGTTACTAGGTGTGTGTTTTTGGCTGCGGTCTCAAGGGGGGTTGATGGTGTTCTCTACTTACAGCAGCCTCCTGTTCTTACAGGTAGTCTCTTTGCTTTCTGTAGTCATAGACCCTTATCAAATATATAAATTAAAATATATATATGTTACCGCAGAATTCAGTTAAACTGCAGATTCACTAGGGCGATCCATTAAAGTGCGGAAAACTTCTTTCATTTCTGACATTACCTAGGTAATCTGCACATTACCTAGCTAATGTGCACATTATCTACTAGGCACTCGTTAAAGTGCAGATAACGACATGTTTTGCCGGAACAACAGCAGCAATGTTGCTGTGTAGACTTACAGCGAATGTAATGCTGGCAAAAAAAAAAAAAAAAAAAGGATCGGGGACAGTATAGGGAAAGGCTGAAGATGGTTTGCTTTCAAAACCCATACAACTTGAATGGGTTTTGAAAGCAAATGGGTGGGTGTGTGCGCGCATACACCCTCTGCCCTGCGAAAAGCCGTTTTTTAATTTTTTTTTTTTTTTCTGTCGGAAACAAAGTCCTTCGTGTCCGGGAAAAAAAAAAAAGCCGGCTGCTTCGCGGCGCAGAGGGTGTAAGCGCACGCACATACCCACCCGTTTGCTTTCAAAACCCATTCAAGTTGAATGAGCTTTGAAAGCAAACCGTCTTAGCTTATGCTACGCACTGGGCACACATATGTGACACATTAAAAAAACAAGAAAAACACCACAACCGGCGATGACGAGACGCTGCTGGCGAAAGAAAACTAACAGTGGAGGGAGAAGAAGAGGGGGGACGAAGTAGGGACAGCAGGACTACGAGGGAAACAAACTTCCGAACTTTATCCACAAGCCATGAATGTGCACATTAATTAGGTAAGGTGCGGAACACTCCTGATTCCGCACTTTAACAGAGCAAATCAGTTAATCTGCAGATTACCTAGGTAATGTGCACATTCACTGATTTTGCACTTTAACAGTAACATATATATTTGGGCACTTACAGTATATTATGTGTAGGTAATTTTGTTATTGCTGGGTTCTCATTAAAGGTAAGTCACTGAAAACAGGCTGAAACTTTGAAGAGTGGAAACGCAGGCCCTGTGCCGTTCACGCAGCATTGTACATCACTTTAAAGGGGTTGTGCCAAATTGGAAACTTATCATTTATCTGTAGGTAACTGGTGCAAGGCCTCAGATCGATCACAAGATTGGGAGTCCTTTGTACCCCTGTCTAAGTAGGGCTGCAGGCGTGATGCCCCATTCATTCCTATCCATAGGGCTGCAAGAGAGCTAAGCCTCTCCCTTAGCAAACTGATAGAGATGAACGGACAGTAGAGCACCTGCCCAGCTGCTGCTCCATTCAGATCGGGATACAAGGATCCACCATTCTTGTGATCATTCTCATAATCGGACATTGATCACCTATCCCAAAGAAGTGATGTGTTAGTTCCATAGAAGTGAATGGAGTGGTGGTCACACATGGGCAGTACTGCTCCATTCATACTGGGGCCTCTGGAAGCTCTGTTCTTGTTCTTCAGACCTCCATGTATGAGACACTTATTGCCTATCCTGTATTATATACTGCCAATCTTCCCATCATAACACAGCAAATGGATTTTATGTGAACAAAACTTTGTTACACTAAACAACTACAGTTGTTTGTTTGTTTTTTTAAGTGCAGTTTTTGAAATTACAGCTGGAGCCACATCAAAACTGAATGCATTTTTTTTGTTGCAGTTTTGATGCCCTCAGTAACACTGCCTAGTGGCTCCGGGCAAGCAGTAATGCCGCCCAGTGGACCCCCACCTGTAGTTGTGCTGTATAAATAAATAAAAAAAAAAAAAAAAAAAACAAAAAAACAAGCACCACTTACCCATCCTTGCTCCCTGGAGCTCTGTGATCCTCCTCCTCTGCAGATCGATGTAATAGGTTTTCAGCAGCCATCACTAGCTGACGCCTAAGTAATAGAACAGGAAGATAGTCCTGCTGCTCCATTGTATTTTACATTCTTGTATATGTTTGTATCTGTATTTGTATTGTTTATCTTTGCTGTAACACACTGAATTTTCCCCATGGTGGGATGATTATTATTATTGTTGTTATTACATCGGCATTTGGGCCTAATCGGCTACAGAAATCCACAAAGGAATGCCGTTGCCTTGCATCGCCATCCCATTGCGAGTAGCCCGAGGCTGAATATGGAGATGGAAAATGAAGAATTTCTCTTAATTTTCCACCGTGTGACTGTACCCAAGGGAGAATAGCTCTGTAAAGAGTCTGATCAAGCATGGTGTGCATATTTTTATTTTTTCTGTTGGATTTGTACAAAAGCAAACTGAAAAAAATCTTTGAACTGTATGTACCAAATGTAGCATACAATACATCAGCGGCTCATAATAATAATAATAATAATAGTCCCACAATGGGGAAATTCAGTGTGTTACAGCAGCAAAGATAAGCAGATACAAATACAACATGTACAGGAATGTTCCAAGGTAAGAGGCATTACTTTGATAGCCAACAGACAGATAGGAAGTGGGGGGGGCGGGGGGATTTAACAGGCAGAGAGATATTTCAGTTCTCTGTGTGTATTGATCTCCGCTTAGGTCGGTGTTGGTTGTACAGCCTAACCGCGGTGGGGAGGAAAGACTTCCGATAGCGCTCCTTCTCACACCTAGGGAGGAGCAGTCGGTCACTGACAGTACTGCTCAGCGCGATCACAGTCTCATGCATGGGATGGGACTTCTTCTTCTGCATGGAGCTCACCACGGACAGTATCCTTCTGTCACCCATCACCTGCACTGGGTCCAGTGGGCTCCCCAGGACAGAGCTGGCCCTTCTAATCAGCTTGTCAAGTTTATTTCTGTCCCTGGTTGATATACTGCTCCCCCAGCAGGCCACTCCAAAGAAGATGGCTGATGCCACTACCGAGTTGAAGAAAGTTCTAAGTGCCCCCCGGATTCCAAAGGCTCTCAGCTTCCTAAGCAGGTAGAGCCTGCTGTGGCCCTTCCTGTACAGGGCCTCCATATGATCTGCCCAGTCCAGCTTATTATTAAGGAGCAAACCCAGGTACTTATAGGTGTTCACAATCTCGATGCCCGTTCCCAGGATGTCCACTGGTTTAGGAGGGCATCTGCCTTTACGGAAGTCCACCACCATCTCCTTGGTCTTCCCAGCATTAATCCTAAAGTGGTTCCCCTGGCACCAATCCACAAAATCCCAGTTCAGTTCTCTGTACTCCCTGTAATCTTCATCTGTGATGAGGCCTACTATTGCAGAGTCGTCAGAATACTTCTGTAGGTAGCAGCTGGATGAGTTGCACCTAAAATCTGCAGTGTACAGTGTGAAGAGGAAAGGGGCGAGAACCGTACCCTGAGGTGCCCCCCGTATTACAGATCACGGTACCTGACACATAGTCTTGGGCTCTCACGTATTGAGGTCGATTTGTGAGGTAGTCTAGGATCCAGTTGGAGAGGTGGTGACCCACTCCAGCAAGGCCCAGCTTGTCCCTCAATAACCTGGGCTGTATGGTGTTAAAAGCACTGGAGAAGTCAAAGAACATTATTCTCACTGTGTTCCCTGGTTTCTCCAGGTGAGACAGAGCCCTGTGCAGAAGATGGATGATGGCATCATCTACCCCAATGCCCGGCCGATAAGCAAACTGGAGAGGGTCCATAGCGGGGCTCACTAGAGGGCGGAGATGTGTGAGAACCAATCTCTCTAAGATCTTCATCAGGTGGGATGTCAGTGCTACAGGTCTGTAGTCATTGAGGTCCTTAGGGTGGGGTTTCTTTGGAACTGGTACCACACAAGAAGATTTCCATAATTCAGGGACTATTTCCTGCCTCAGGCTCATATTATACATATATGTAATTCTACCACACAGCTGGTCCCCGCAAGTCTTAATTAGCCTTGCACTGATGTCATCTGGCCCTGCGGCTTTCCTCGCCTTGATCTTTTTCATCTCCTTCCTCACCTGGACCCGTGTGAAGGTCAGACTGTGGTCAGATAAAGACGGATTTCTGGATTTACTGATCTGTTGGGAAGTAGCCGTATGGGGTGAAGTCATTGTGGTGGGGGGAGCTGAAGGACATACTGGGGTGGGAGGAGCTGGTGTGTGATCAAATCTGTTGAAGAATAGGTTTAGTTCATTAAGCCAATTAACATCTGCCTCAATCTGGCAGACAGACTGTTTATGACCCGAAATTGACTTAAGCCCCTCCCAGACCCCCCTTATGTCTTTTCTTTCCATTTGCTTTTCCATTTTTTCTTTATAACTGGCTTTTCCCTGCCTGATTTGATGCCTCAGCTCCTTTTGTACTTCCTTCAACCCCTCCTTATCTCTTGTCCTAAATGCCATCTTTTTCTCCTTAAGTAGTGTTTTTATATCAGAGTTAATCCATGGTTTGTTATTGGAGAAGCATCTCAACACTTTTGTGGGTACTGTGTTGTCCATAGACATCTATGGATGACTTATTACACCTCTAAGTATTAATCCTAAATGTTATCCTAGTTGCCAGGCACTTCTATTGTCTATATTCTCCTGGTATGCCTGTATAAGTACATGTGTGTAATAACCCTGGACTATGTATACATATAATTGCTCTACTAGCTAACTCAAAATACTGGTTATGCCTGTAGTTCTACTAGCCTGCTGGTAGGTAAGGAGAAATTGTTGTCCTGGATTAGGATATTTGTTCTAGTGGGTCCGTATTTTGGTTGCTCATCACTTTGGTTCCTTTGGCTACATTCACATTTGCACATGGTCCTTCCGGCGTAGAAGAAAACATATATATTTTTTTTTTTTTTTTTTTTGTCCACTGATTTCACTTAAAAGAAACTCGCACCTAATGGACCCCATTTTAGTCAATTGGGTCCCTCAGGCTCTGTTCTTGTCTGTCATTGTTGGGATCTGTTTGTCCATTTTTTCCTTTCTCCTGGTCTTTAAATGTATATAAGGCAAAGGTTTAACCAATAAACAGGCTTAATATAGGGATATTTGGGACACTAAGTCACTGGTTTATAAGAATCTGATATTGGTTTTAAGTTCCCAGTTCACATGGCAGGTTCCCTTTAATGAAATCTGTAAACATGTTGGACTCAACATGAATCAGATAGGAAAAAAAAGTGCCATTCTCCATTTGGTCATTGTTTCAGTGTCCTTAGAGGAGACAAGATTCCCATGCACTGCCTCACAGGCTCCATGCCCCCTATGTGTTGGCCCTTAACCTGGGTATATGCATGAGATATGTCGGGTTTTGTCATCTGATTAATCCAGGTTTACTCAACTAATTTTAGTAACCAAACTCTGGACCAAACAAAAAGGGGAAAATGTTCAACTCTGTTAACCCTACAGTGTAAGCTTGCTTTTTTTTCTAGTACCATATAAAAATATACATATAAATCATGTATAAGTGGTGTTGTGATGGACTGCAGTGTGTTTGAGGTCCAGGGTGATTGTAATTGCAATATAAGCTGCTGGGAAATGAATACATGTATTTCAGCTGACAGTCATGTGCCCTGCTGTCACTGCTGACTATTAAAGCTCTGCAATTCAATGGGAGCAGTGTTTGTGCCCTGTCACTGCTTTCTCAGCCATGGCATGATGTTTGTTAACCATCCTTTAACCAGTTACATACTGTACCCTTTTTTTTTTTTTTTTTTTTTTTTTTTATGCAGCACATATTAATATTAGTGTATATGTGTGTGTGTGTGTGTGTGTGTGTGTGTGTGTGTGTATATATAGATATATATATGATATATTAGTATTGGCACATATAGTAATTATTTTGCATGCCAGGCATACAAATGTGGTTGTGTGTGTGTGTCTTTTTTTTTTTTTTTTTTTTTTTTTTGTATTTTGACACAAAAAAGGTATGTTCACTATGCCAGTAAATGGCCCTACAGCTTCATGTAAGTGGCTGTGAAGTAATTGCGGTGGGCTTAAATATCCTTTAAAGCTAAGGCCCCACGTGGCGGAAGCGCCGCCGAAAAAAATCGCGGCGTTTTACAGTCAGAGCAAGGTGGATGGGATTCTAGTGAATCCAATGTCAACTTTGCGGAAAAAACTGCGCTGTGGATACGTGGCGACTTTCAAAACCGGCACGGTTTTGGAAATTGCAGCATGTCAATTATACCTATGGAAACGCCGGCGGTTTCCCCATAGGTATAATTGAAACAGAAATTCTGCAGAGGAAAACTCTGCAAACTTTCTGTCTAAAGTGCTGTGGGAAGAACCGTGATCCTGTTGTGGTTTCTCCCGCAACACTTTTTTTGCTGCGGGATGCCACGTGGGGCCTCAGCCTAAAAGGGATTCTCTCAGGGTGATTTTGGAAACTAAATCACCTACAGGTTCTTATGGATTGGGGGTTTAGTGTCCTAAACCTAAAGCCGTCCATTCCCACAATAAAAAAAGCTTTGTACTCACGTTGCCGCTGTACTGCTCACGCTGGCTAAGTTCTTCACTGAAGCCAGAGGAGTACACTTCGCCTTAAGTGCACATGCCCTGTACCCCCGACGCTTGTACGTCCTCGGCTTCACTGAAGAACTGCACAGACGCTGAGAGAACCAGAGATCTAGGTGAACATGAAAGTCTATTTTCTTATAATTGCAGGCACGGATGGCTTTAAAACGGGGCAATTTGGGACACTAAATCCCAGGTCTATAAGAATCTGTGGGTGGTTTGCTGTCCCAAATACACCTGCCAGGTTCTCTTTAAGATACCGATGCAAAATACTGACCAGATTAGCAACGTGTGAAAAAGGCCTTAGGGAGCATTTTCAGTTCATAGTTCAGATGGCCTTTGAGCTTGCAGGCTACACCAGTCTGTGTTGGTTGCTGTTTTAGGCCGAGGCTACACATAGAAGGTCTGCTATGGGTATCTCTCCCCAGTATACCCACCCGTGGCAAAAAGCAGACAAAATTGATTATTATTTGCCAATGGTTTTAAGCCTTTTTATTGCAAAAGTTGAAAACCATGCTGAATGCACAGCAAGAAATTGAGATGCTGCAGGTTCAGCAGTTTTTGGATTGGATTTATTTACATCCCATCCACTACACTTGTATTGTAGGCGCAGCAGCTTAGACACCGACTGTTCATCCAGCAACAAACCTGCTGCGACTATGCAACGTCTGCCCCGACCTTAGGGTAAGGGCACACGGGATTGAAATACTGCACATTTGATGCAGCAGAAAATCTGCAGCCTTTCTACTGGAAACCTGCTCCTGAAAAAATGCACCAAGTTTTGCATTATTTGTTGCAAATTTTGTTTAGGTAAAATAGAAAAAAAAATCCATAGCAAAGGGTGAAATCCCTAAAAGGGGTTTTCCCATAAAACAAATTATCCCCTATCATCATAGGATAGGGGATAACTTGCAGATCAGTGGGGTACAACCGCTCAGACTTCAAGGGACCAAAGGAGCGCTGCCATTGAAATTAATGGAGCAGTGTGCACACTGCCCGACCATGACTCCATTCAGAGCAGGGGGACAAAAATCCCCCATTCTCCTGATCAGTGTATGTCTGAGTGGTTGGACCCCCAATGATCTATGGGTAGGGGATAACTTGCTTTAATGAAATTCCCTTTGAATGAAAATCTGCAGTATAAATCACCGTGCTGAAGATTTTAACTCTGTACCACAGCTTCGTTTTTGCTGCAGTTTTTTTTTTCAGAAACGTGTGGATGAGAGTTACAAAAGTCCATTCACTTTGCAGGGACTGTAATATGCTGTGTTTTTTTTTTTTTTTTTTTTTTTTTATTAAACAAGCATTTTTCAAGCGTCAAGAATATAGAAACAATAGAGAAGCAGACGCTCAGTGCATGTCGATACAGCCAGAAACCCAATAACTACGTTATAAAGCAGATCCTTACAGATTATAATGTCCAGTGTGAACAGACTGTAAATACATGGTCACTTCCAGCAAGATCAGATATGTATTAGGAGTATGAATGCGTAGTTTTATTTTGCTATTATTTCCCATCCTTAGTTACCCTGTATTTTTATTATTAACATACTGTCATTTTGCCTCTGTTAAGTATGTTGTTAGTAAGTATGTTAAGAACTTTTTAATGTACAGCACAATGTGGGCAGGAAATGTGCTCTAGTCTTCAGGAATGCTACTCCTACCATGTTTGTCTATTATTCATTGAGTATTTTGCATTGATGTGATACAATTATTTTCACTGTCTAATTTGTGCAGCCTCCTCTATAAATGCAGTCGTGCCGGGGATCAGACACATATTCTGCTGCTATTACCCCTGATATTACCAAGGTGAACAGTCGACGAATATGTAATATATGTCTTTGCCAATCGATCCAGAATGAGATGCACTATTTCCAGATAAGGACTTAGTATGATGTTATACTAAGAGGGTATACTTAAACCCTCTTAACAGCCTTCTACAATGCCTCCTGGTTCTATTGAGTCAGTAGGAGTCAGGGCCTCTGCTATTTCTGGGAGTATGTCACATGTAAAATGCAGGGATTGCTGGGTACTCTGATAATATGGTTTTGTGGAAAACATTATAGTATATTTACTTGTATAGCACCATCATATTCCACAGTGCTTTACAGACCTTGTCAGTCACTGTCCCATATAGGGCTCACAATCTACATTTCCCTATCAGTATGTCTTTGGAGTTCCCGTAGGAAACCCACGTAAACACAGGGAGAACATACAAACTCCTTGCAGATGTTGTCCTTGGCAGGATTCGAACCCAGGACTCCAGCGCTGCAAGGCTAACCACTGAGCCACCAATAAGTATAACGTAATTTGTTCACTCAAAGGGGTTTTCTGGGCAAATTTTTTTTTTTTTTTTTTAAAAAGGTCTGTTAGTGTTAATAATGGGTTAATAAGTGCACCCAAATACCTTTAGCAGTATTTTGAGTGAATTCTGGGTTTCTTTGTGTAAAATAGTATCTTGTCAATTGTAAAATACTTTACAATTGAATGAAATCCTTACTCACGTGTTGACCCATAAGGTAACATTATTGGAGGATTCAGCTTCTTATAAAAATATGGAAATTTATTGAAGTCTTCATGGAAAAATAGATACAGGGAAAACTTCCAGCATAACAGAAATACCAGTCAATGTCTTATTTAGCTTACATCATGGGAGAAGTTCATAGTTAAGTTTCTTCAAGTTGGTCTCTTGCAGACATCTTGGTTCATGCTTATTCCTCCATGTGTTGGTCTTCTGTAGGACAATTCTGCCGTCCTTCCAAGGTGTCAGAGGAAGTAGACAGACAGCAAGACAGGCCGAAAGACCCAGACATGTGTGTCTGTCAATCATTTATATTCATGAGGGGGTGTTTCCCCAACAACCTTATACTTTCTACTACTGTATTTGGACAGTACTAGAATAGTATACCCTAACCACACCCATGCACCATAAGATACGAATGTCAGCAGAATAGACTTAACCCTTACAGGTCATGAATATTGTAATCTAATAATATTTAACACTTTGGGAGCTCCTGCATTTGTTTACCTGGGTAGCTTCCTGTTCTCCTATCCTACAACTACCATGATGCATTGCTTTTCACTCCCATCTCTGTCTCTGTCTCTCCCTGTTTCCATAGCTGGCCCCCAGACTACTAGCTTTACCTAACTAACTCAGCCCACCCCATCATACTTGCCTGAATCTTCTGGGCATGGGAGATCCTTCTGTTCTTCTCGTCTGCCTACACAATAGAGCTGGCTCTATTGTGCAGGTGTGGGAAGCTGGCTCCTTCTCTTCACGTCTGCTGGGGCCTGCGCTATAGAGCAGTCTGCAGGCGCTGGCTGAAATGAAGGAAGTGACGATTCATGCGCAGAAGATCAGGACATGAAGACAGGTAAGTATGATGGGGTGGGGGGAGTACTGGTGTCATTCCGTTTCTGGAAACGGGGAAACGGAGCGTCACCGGGAAATCAGAAAATGTGCCTGGGGTCACATGACCACCCCGGCGATATGGGTAAATATACATTTTTGATAACGTAAGTTAGTTAGAAGTTGGACGGGGGGGAGGGTGTTTAGTTTAGTATTAAATTATCTGTTTATCCCTGACAACCCCTCTAAGTCGTTGTTCCTTTTATGCTTAGAAGCAGTCATCTAGTGATGAGGCGGTCCTACCAGTGATTGATAGCTATCTCTGTATGCACAGTTATATATTGAGGGCTGTCAGTCACTATATAGGATCACCCTCATGACTAGATTATGGCTTTTAAGGATAGAAAAAGCAAAGATATAAATAATAGGTTATACTGAATCTATTCCCACTCCACTATACAGTGCTGGCCAAAAGTATTGGCACCCCTGCAATTCTGTCAGATAATACTCAATTTCTTCCAGAAAATGATTGCAATCACAAATGCTTTGGTAATAATATCTTCATTTATTTTGCTTGCAATGAAAAAACACAAAAGAGAATGAAAAAAAAGTCAAATCATTGATCATTTTACACAAAACTCCAAAAATGGGCCGGACAAAAGTATTGGCACCCTCAGCCTAATACTTGGTAGCACAACCTTTAGACAAAATAACTGCGAACAACCGCTTCCGGTAACCATCAATGAGTTTCTTACAATGCTCTGCTGGAATTTTAGACCATTCTTCTTTGGCAAATTTCTCCAGGTCCCTGAGATTTGAAGGGTGCCTTCTCCAAACTGCCATTTTGAGATCTCTCCAACAGGTGTTCTATGGGATTCAGGTCTGGACTCATTGCTGGCCACTTTAGAAGTCTCCAGTGCTTTCTCTCAAACCATTTTCTAGTGCTTTTTGAAGTGTGTTTTGGGTCATTGTCCTGCTGGAAGACCCATGACCTCTGAGGGAGACCCAGCTTTCTCACACTGGGCCCTACATTATGCTGCAAAATTTGTTGGTAGTCTTCAGACTTCATAATGCCATGCACACGGTCAAGCAGTCCAGTGCCAGAGGCAGCAAAGCAACCCCAAAACATCAGGGAACCTCCGCCATGTTTGACTGTAGGGACCGTGTTCTTTTCTTTGAAGGCTTCTCTTTTTTTTTTTTTTTTTTCCTGTAAACTCTATGTTGATGCCTTTTCCCAAAAAGCTCTACTTTTGTCTCATCTGACCAGAGAACATTCTTCCAAAAAGTTTTTGGCTTTCTCAGGTAAGTTTTGGCAAACTCCAGCCTGGCTTTTTTATGTCTCTGGGTCAGAAGTGGGGTCTTCCTGGGTATCCTACCATAGAGTCCCTTTTCATTCAGACGCCGACGGATAGTCCGGGTTGACACTGTTGTACCCTCGGACTGCAGGGCAGCTAGAACTTGTTTGGATGTTAGTCGAGGTTCTTTAGCCACCATCCGCACAATCTTTCGTTGAAATCTCTCGTCAATTTTTCTTTTCCATCCACATCTAGGGAGGTTAGCCACAGTGCCATGGGCTTTAAACTTCTTGATGACACTGCGCACGGTAGACACAGGAACATTCAGGTCTTTGGAGATGGACTTGTAGCCTTGAGATTGCTCATGCTTCCTCACAATTTTGCTTCTCAAGTCCTCAGACAGTTCTTTGGTCTTCTTTCTTTTCTCCATGCTCAATGTGGTACACACAAGGACACAGGACAGAGGTTGAGTCAACTTTATTCCATTTCAACTGGCTGCAAGTGTGATTTAGTTATTGCCACCACCTGTTATGTGCCACAGGTAAGTAACAGGTGCTGTTAATTACACAAATTAGAGAAGCATCACATGATTTTTCAAAGGGTGCCAATACTTTTGGCCAACCCCTTTTTTATGTTTGGTGTGGAATTATATCCAATTTGGCTTTTTGACAATTCTTTTTGTGGTTTTCCATTGAAGACAAATTAAATGAAGATATTATTACCAAAGCATTTGTGACTGCAATCATTTTCTGGAAGAAATTGAGTATTATCTGACAGAATTGCAGGGGTGCCAATACTTTTGGCCAGCACTGTATATCAGTCTGCTCAGCTCCACCTGCTCTATAAGATGCTGTCTGCAGGTTGCATTGCATTTCCATGTGACAGGTTCCCTTTAAACTTTATCTGCTGCAATAGGGAACAGTTTTATGTACACCAGTTGTCAACAACCTTTTGCCCTCTAGCTGCTGTGGCCATGGTGGGTGGGAGTGCCAAAGGTGGCTGACTCTAACATACAATGCTATTAGAGACTTTTCCTAATCACAATAGCACCCTAGTGTTAGCATTGTGTAAAACTGGCACTAACACTAAGTTAAAGGAGTATTCCCATAAACCTAATCATATCTATATTTGTAGATAATTAAAAGTTAAGCATTTTTGCAAATATAAGTTAAAAATTCTGCAGAGTTTTAAAGATTTTCTCTAACTTTTAGTGGTGACAGTCTGCTGTCTTGATCGGTTGCCAATGGATACGACCACAAATGAAGAAACTTTCTATGGTCTGGGTCTTGTCAGGAAGCCAGCCATGATTTTCTTATTGTAGCTGGGTTATCAGGCAGGGACACTACACGTATCAGAAGATATCCTGGCCACAAAAAGGAAATCATGGCAGATTTTCTGACTTTAGAAAGGTCCTGTATTCATGGTCGTATCCACTGGCAACCGATCAAGACAGCAACTTGTGACCACAAGATATTTAGAGAAAACTTTAAAACAGTGCAAAATGTTTAATTACTTATATTTGCAAAAATGTTTAACTTTATCTACAAATTTTAAAATGTATATGTCCGTGGGAATACCCCTTTAAGTTATTACTTGATATATTTTTTACCATATGCTTTTCTACATAGGCCAAAGAATATTCTTTGTACGGCAGTGGTTGAACAGAGTCCTATTCATGCTTATGATGTACACTAGGACCTAATGCTGACATACACCATACAAACCATTATTATGGTGTCAACTGGGCCTAAGATTATTTTCAGGGCAGTGGAGTTGGAGTCTAAACCTGTTATTGACTCAGACTGCAGTTTAAAAATAAAATAGTTTTAATATGAAGCCTTAGGGTAGAGACAAACATTGCAGTGGCTGAAAACTGGGGGAAGATGGGTGAACATGGCTTCTAAATTGTTAGTTAATGGCTACATATATTATTGCCGGTTATGCTGTAATTTTACATGAAAATTTAACTATTTGAAAACCGCGGCTATTGCAGGTAGACATGGTTTTGTATCCATACTCAAAGCTTGTATCCATACTCAAAGCTATTCGTGGGCACTAATGTTTGGCTCAGTGCACACTGTAATCTTCTTTACTACCATATGTAAGGACAGTTAGTTCCTGCACGGGAAGGGGAAGTTTCCCTTTAAATATAGCAACCGTTATTGAAATTCCAGTGTTCTTTAGGAGGCACTTGATGCCTTGTTGTAGACACAAGTGCCTTGGGTAAGCATTTTGCAGTCAAAAGAATTACTGTTAAACATTAAGAAATTGTTTCTGGTGCCCATATCGTCTAGAAACCACTTTTTGATGTCTGAAGATCTCTAGGTTGTTAGACTTGGCTCAGTTTTAAAAATAAATGTTAAAACTGCACATTTTAACCCTGTAACCACCCATGAGCTCTTTGTAGTCAGACTCCTGCCTATCAGCTATATATCCTCTCTTCTATGGATAGAAGATAAATATTCTTTGTGGCATAACCCCTTCAAGACTAGTGACATATGGGATAAGTTAGCTGCAGCAGAATCACTGGTGGTTAACCCACTCTGAACCAGAGTAGCAGTCTGGTGTACAGGATTTAACATATCCACACACTGCAGAAAAAAACAAGCCAGTAGCATAAAGTGTCTTGTGCTGCAGGTTTAGGACATGGAGTATGTCAGATAATGCTGCACGTCCCCCCACCCCCGTGGTTTTTGCCATGGGACGCCGACTGTGGACATCCTGCACCAGACCCCATACATGGGGCCTAAGCCTTAAAGTCTTGCGCTTTCAAACCACATTTCACAGTTTACTTCTACATAAGCCATAGTAACTTTTCAGATACTGTGCTTTCCTGTCTTTGTTCCCTTTTTTTAGTTACTTTGTGTTTTCCATTGCTATCCATACATATTCTTAAAAATCTACAGATGTTTTATGCAATAACCATATTTTATACAGGATTAATAAAGCGATGTATTTAAATAGTGAGGGACTGTGAAGGATGGGATTTTCCCCCAAAAAAAAAAAAAAATGCAAGAAATTTAGTTTAGTAAGTCCAATCCTTACATTTCAGGCTATTGCAGTCCTACAGATCTTCACTATCTTAACTCCACCAACAATGGGGAAAAAAACCAACACCAACCCTGCTTGCTGTCTATTGATTCCTTTTATACCATAGACCTTTCCTATAATCCTGTGCAGTTTTCTCTATAAAACATTAGAGTTGCTGCAGACCGGGAAGAAAGGAAGAAAGGAATAAGAATTAGTAATAGAACATTCACACAGAGGATTTACCAGACCTGGGGAACTCATGTACAACAACCAAGGTTACACTAGGTTCACACTAGCTTTTGGCTCTTTGTTCTTCCAGTCCAATTGGGGACCCAGAGAATGGAAACCTAATCTGCATAAAAAGCGTTTACCTGTGGAGACCCGCGGACCCCATAGACTATAATGGGGTCTGCCGGGTTTCTGCCCGAATAATGCGGAGAGAAAAGTCTTGCTTGCTGAAAAACTCAAACTTTCCACAAGAGGGGGGGATGGTTGAGAGGAATCTGAGGTGGATATGGAGGTTTATGTAACTCTATATGCTGCTGAATGTTTGTATGGGGGGGTTAATATATACAGTCTTATATTATATTAAAAAAAAACCTCAATGTAAATGGAAACTAAGAAATCCTATCTCTGTTTGCTAGACCATGAGATGATTCTACACATGTACCTATATCTACTTATCCCCAAGTTTTCTGTTTTCATATGATCCCCATACTGAGCAGATATGTTGTGGTGCAGTTAGCACACCCACACAGAGTTGAGCATGCACTCATTCATAGTCATGTGTTTGAGCCATGAGTCACTTCTCATACGTTCTTATTACATACTCACTCATATACAGATGTCCAATGTGTAAGGAATTCATTGCAAATAGAGCCTACCCCATGGAGGTCAGTGACTTTTCACCTTATGGTGTACCTCAGAGGTTGCAGCCCTGACAATTGCACATACAGCCACTGTTGGGGATATATACAACGTGTGGCAGCATTTCTTTTATACAGTATGTGTCTGCTTAGTACACTACTGTTTCTTGGTGTTACTAACTTAGAACCCTCTGAAAAATGTTCCTTTCCCAGTATTCTACCATAAAAATCACCATCGGACACTCTGAACGATTTCTCTGAGCCCCAGTTGTTTTGATAACCTAATCACGGGTAAATGTGCGATTTATTCTGGGCTCAGCCTTTCTATGGAGGTAGGATCCCAGTGACTCTTTATTATATGCTTATACCGTATATCCTCCTATCCCTGCTGCTGTGCATCCCGAGAATCAGGGACGGATTTGTAACCGATTAGTTGGTATTTGATTTGACTTGGTTAACTAGTATGTATTTTGTGTAAAGACATGCTTTGTTCCACAGTATACTCTATTGTGTCTCTGCAGTGACAGATTCTGGCTTCTGCTGGCCTAAATTCATGGAAGGACAATGGCTGCGCACAGTACTTGTCTGTTCGAGAGGATAATAGCTTCACACAGTACATGTGTCGTCGTCCGCCCCCTCCCCTCCATTCAGTGATTCTCCCATAGAGCGCAATACAGGTTCAAGCCTTTTTAAATATATATAAAAATACAACCTCCGTACACAGAAAAATAAAGTTACAAGTGTGTGAAAAATGCCCAAGATTATTTAGTCTCCATATTCTAAGTTTAGGATTTTTGTAAAGCTGTTTAAACATGTCATTTTTACCGCACAGTGAACCGGGGAGAAAAAACTTTCTGCCCCTATTACCAGGGCTGTGGAGTCGGTACGCCAAAGCCCCGACTCCGACTCCTCAATTTCCCCTGACTCTGACTCCACCAAAATAGGCACCGACTCCACGACTCCGACTCCACAGCCCTGAGTCAAGCAGTCACTCTGTGTCCTCGGGCTGTGGGTGGGTCTCCAGCACAATTACAGATAAAGTCAAGCTTTTCAGTCCTCACAATCACAACACTTGTATCTTTTGCTTACTCCAGATAATGGTTCTAAACCTTATAGGTTCACTCAGAACTCAGTCCCATCATTATATGAGGAATAGAACAGACCTTTACAGGACATTTCATCATTTTCAACATTTCATCATTTTCCCAAATTCTTATGAAAATATATTCAGCACATACTGCATTGTACTACTAACTGTACCAATTTATTATATATTTTGGGAGTCGGAGTCGGTCCATTTTATACCGACTCCGACTCCACCAAAATAGGCTCCGACTCCGACTCCACAGCCCTGCCTATTACACCTACATGGAAAACCCTGGCGTTTCCACAGGTATAATTGACATGCTACGATTTACAGAAACACAAGCTTTTTTGAAAACTCAGCTTTTTCGCTGCAGGTTCTGTAAAATACAGCGTTTTGGGTTTTTTTGCCATGGTGATTCCACCGCGGCCAAAATGCTGCATTTTTGCAACGTGGGGCCCCAGCCTTACTGCGAACTTTGAATAAATTTTTCCAGCAGAAATGTGGCGCTGCCTCTGCATGTACAGTATTTCTTCTAGCATTATGGAGGGATTTACTGTCCTCATCTGGAGTTTCTTCTCGTTCCTATACTAAGTAGTTACGGTATGTGTATGTAAGGAATACATGAGGAAAAGCTATAACTATTCTCAGGAAACTGGTACACTCTGGCACTAGTAAAGCAATATGTAGGTGTATAATAGTTTACAAGCCTGTCAGTCTACATATGTTACACAATGCCAGCCTGTGTCAGGGCTATACATATAGATTAGGTTCCCATTCTGTGACTTATGGTCTCTCTGCTAGAAAACATTTACACAGGTCAAGTAGGTAACAAGTTAGGAACCAGCCACAACAGGCTGTAGTGCAGTTTCTCCTCACACAAAGCGCACCATTACTACTCCCGATATACGTAGCCTACATATTGGGGCAGTTTTGTCAAGAAAGGCTTGTAGTGTACCATTTCTGGGAGGTGTCTGGGTGCCAGAAACTGAAATTTACGACAGGCATAAATAGTAAATGAGTTGGTGTTCCTACTTCCTCTGTTATCGCCGTCCATTTTTTTACAACTTCCACAGCGGACCACCCACTGTTCACATTTCTCATTAGTGGGCCCAGCCTCCAATTCCTCTTCATTTTCCAGCCTTCAGGCTCCCTGTGGCAGAATAATGTAGTAGAGCTTTGGCTTTCAGTCACTGATGGAGCCGATCAGCTGACTGTCTTGTGCCATGGGGTCCACAGCAAGATTGAGCAGATTTCTAAGGGGTTGTCTGGGAAGTAATAATTTACCTACCTGGTCCCGGGGATCTCTGATGGACCTGGTCATGTGATCGGGGAAGATCACCCCCCCTTCCCAGATCTCACGTGTTATTCATTACATTACCTGTGCTATGGGGGCTGGCTGACTATTGCCTTGTGTATGGGGCATGTATTTGCTTCTCCTGTTTGTGTAGTTTCCTCACACTCCACAAATGTTCTTAGGTTTAATGACTTTCTACGACCGCGGCACGCATCCCCTGTTGAGAAATCACTATTACGAGGAGAAACTAATAGCACTGCAGATGAGTGTCTTTGCTTATCCTTAGTGTATTGCTCTCCTCTGCAGGATTTGAGGTTAAGTGATGACCAGGGGATGATTTTGTTGAGCCAAGCAAAAATGAGACCCAGTGCTTGTGTGACCTCCTCATAGTCACATGCACAGTGTTGGCTGCTCTGCATTTACCTCTCTGTTATGAGGGTCAGTAGTGTTTTTATATAATGTGCGTATAAGCCAATGACCCTTTTATTTATGGTTTCCATAGGGAAGTTGAGCCATATTGTAGGATGGTATGTTTTAATAGAAAGTGTGCGGGTGTATGGCTGCCAGTGTCCTGTGCTGCAGCCTACTGGCATGGGCAGTGTCATTAACACTTCATTTTAGGGACAGAAGGAAAATATCTGCAAATTATAAAACTATACATAAACACACTTTGTCTTCTAGGTTGTTATGGATGTGGTACTTGGGTTATTCTACAAGTGAAGTTCACTCAAGTTAAAATAATTATCTGTTTGTCATGTTAGACTTGATAGACTTGTCATTTCTTCTCTCTCTATCCATACACTGTGTTATATACGTGAGTCTATGTAATATAAGTGCAGCCTGGGTGTGCATGCTTATGTGCTCTCTTCTGGGACATGTAGCTGTTAAGGAAAACTTACAGTAATAACTTTATCAGAGGAGCAGTTATCTGTAATGGGTCTATTTATGTGATGTACACAATCCTTTCACCTTGTCCTTAGTTCTCTGGGCTGAAATATTGATGATTAGTCTTATCTTTTGTTAGTTTTTAGTTATTGTCTGAATGTTTACATGTTGGTTTGTTAGTCCTTGTGAGCTTATAGTTCTAGAAGGTATGGGTCAGAAGTACACATGTGTTATCAGACGTGACTTGATGACTTACCTAGATAAAGGTGCAGGTCTAGGGAGAGACTTATTGTGCTCCTTTGTACATATTACATGGGTTCAGGTTTGAGGATAACTTTTTAAATGGGTTTTCCCGCGCCACAGGATATTACATACAGTCATGGCCAAAAGTTTTGAGAATGACACAAATCTTCTATTTTCACATGATCTGCTGCCCTCTGGTTTTTATGTGTGTTTGTCAGATGTTTTTATCACATACAGAAATATAATTGCATTCATATTATGAGTAACAGAAGCTTATATTGACAGTTAGAATGAGTTAATGCAGCAAGTCAATATTTGCAGTGTTGACCCTTCTTCTTCAGGACCTCTGCAATTCTCCCTGGCATGCTCTCAATCAACTTCTGGACCAAATCCTGACTGATAGCAGTCCATTCTTGCAGAATCAATGCTTTAATTTTGTCTGAATTTGTTGGTTTTTGTTTGTCCACCCGTCTCTTGATGATTGACCACAAGTTCTCAATGGGATTAAGATCTTGGGAGTTTCCAGGCCATGGACCCAAAATCTCTATGTTTTGTTCCCTGAGCCATTTAGTTATCACCTTTGCTTTATGGCAAGGTGCTCCATCATGCTGGAAAAGGCATTGTTGAGCGCCAAACTGCTCTTGGACGGTTGGGAGAAGTTGCTCTTGGAGGACATTCTGGTACCATTCTTTATTCATGGCTGTGTTTTTAGGCAAGACTGTGAGAGAGCCGATTCCCTTGGCTGAGAAGCAACCCCACACATGAATGGTTTCAGGATGCTTTACAGTTGGCATGAGACAAGACTGGTGGTAGCGCTCACCTCTTCTTCTCCGAATAAGCTGTTTTCCAGATGTTCCAAACAATGGAAAAGGGGATTCATCAGAGAAAATGACTTTACCCCAGTCCTCAGCAGTCCACTCCCTGTACCTTTTGCAGAATATCAGTCTGTCCCTGATGTTTTTTCTGGAGAGAAGTGGCTTCTTTGCTGCCCTCCTTGAGACCAGGCCTTGCTCCAAGAGTCTCCGCCTCACAGTGCGTGCAGATGCACTCACACCTGCCTGCTGCCATTCCTCAGCAAGCTCTGCACTGCTGGTAGCCCGATCCCGCAGCTGAAACACTTTTAAGAGACGGTCCTGCCGCTTGCTGGTCTTTCTTGGGCGTCCTGGAGGCTTTTTGGCACCAATGGAACCTCTCTCCTTGAAGTTCTTGATGATGCGATAGATTGTTGACTGAGGTGCAATCTTTCTAGCAGCAATACTCTTCCCAGTTAGGCCATTTTTGTGCAGTGCAATGATGACTGCACGTGTTTCTTTAGAGATAACCATGATTAACAGAAGAGAAACAATGATGGCAAGCACCAGCCTCCTTTTAAAGTGTCCAGTGGTGTCATTCTTACTTAATCATGACAGATTGATCTCCAGCCCTGTCCTCATCAACACCCACACCTGTGTTAATTGAGCAATCACTGAAACGATGTTAGGTGGTCCTTTTAAGGCAGGGCTGCAATGATGTTGAAATGTGTTTTGGGGGATAAAGTTCATTTTCCAGGCAAATATTGACTTTGCAAGTAATTGCTGTTAAGCTGATCACTCTTTATAACATTCTGGAATATATGCAAATTGCCATTAGAAAAACTGAAGCAGTAGACTTTGTAAAAATTAATATTTGTATCATTCTCAAAACTTTTGGCCATGACTGTAGGTTTCTGAGAGGGGAATATTCTTTCAAGCTCCGTACACTTACAATAGCTGTTGGCTGAGCATTCATTTGACCAATAGCTATTCTTTGAGTCTTGCATACACATGCAAGCTTGACCTAGCTAACTTAATTTATGTGTTAAAACAAAGGTTTGGGCATGCTGAAATAGAATCTATACCCAATCTTTTTCTTGTGACATCTGCTTTTAGGGGGTGTCCTTATACACAGTTTGCCACACCTGCTGAATTAGCTGGGAATCGTCAACTTTCATCTTATTTCTGGACATCCTAAAATGTGCTAGTGTTAATAAGTTTCTGTGGTTATGATGTGGGTTGTATAAGGCCAAGTTCACATCTACGTTGGAGCCTTTTCATTATAAACCCGGCGCACCCCATTATAGTCTATGGGATCTTCAAGTAACCACTTTTTAAGCGGACAGGCTCTCTGTCTTTTGGGTACCCGTGTGGACCGAAAAGGCGGAGATCCAAATGCCAGTATACACCCAGTTTTAGCTATTTTTCCTAACCTTTATATCTGGATGATATACAATCAAGAAATCCAATCCAATAAAAGAATATTATTGTCTTTCTGTATTGTAGGTATCTTCCCAGCATTGTGTCTGGTATGGAGAGTGCGCACAAGCAACAGAAGGCAAGAGGTACAACTGTGAATACCAAGGCCCTCCAATACCCCTACCCGAGGAAGGGCATGATCTACTTCAGGTATGCTATTAAATCCATAACGTCATGACTTTGGTCTGTATCTGCTCACTGGGTAGCACGCGATTGCTTTGAGACAGAAAAAGTTCAATTCACACCTATAGAAATATTTGCCTGCCAATATGTCCCTGATTAATTTCTGGATACAGATGTTTTACTGAAAGAAATGGTCATAAACGGCAGCTGGTAAGAGGAGGATATAAAGACCTTTTAAGGGTAAAACTGCTCTTGATTTTGTCATTTACGTTCTATGCTTTACTCCTAATCTATAGTGTGCATAGTGTAAATGTAAAGTCATTTCTTTGCATTGAATGATAACTGGCAGCAGCTTAATTTTGACCCATGTTTTACAGCAACTGTGCCCGTCCTTGTACTATGGAAATAACAGCGTGTGCTGTGATGTGCAGCAGCTCCACACTCTGAACGACAACCTGCAGCTGCCCTTACAGTTCTTGTCCAGGTAAGGGGTGATGTTATTCTAGAGCTGAATGAACTCTGTAAATATTCTCAAACAAATTTCATAAGGGTAACAAAAAAGAAAAAATCATTGAGAATTACTGGGGCAGACTTATGAAAATGCACCAAAACCCTGTTGCACGAAAGCTTTATTGTTTTGGACACCTTTTACACCATGGATTTTGGGGGAAGTGGTATGGCTTAAAATAATCTTTCATCTCCTCCACCAACTTTGTTTTTTGTTTCTTTTATTTTTTTTATAACTGTAATTTTTATTGAAAAAGTTTTTTAAAAAAGATACAAGGCAAATGTATAGAAAATAATCCGTTACATCAGGGAAAACAACAACAAAAAGACTCAATTTGGGGGAATACAAAAGACATGACAAAGGAAAGGAACAATAAGGAGAGAAACAAAGTTGGGAGTCAGGCATCAGAGATCCTGCGTGGCACAGTAGGAATCCCAGTAGGACCAAATTGCTTCAAATGCCTCTACCATATGGTTGAGGGAGGCGGTCAAGTACTCCAGACTGCGGATGTCCTTCAGACGGGCCACCAATTCTGAGACTGCTGGGGGAAGAGCCTTTCTCCAATGGCGTGCTATAAGTGTTTTGGCCGCGGTACACAAGTAAAGGAATAGTTTAGATGTATTTTTACCGAGACCTTTTGGAGGGAGATTAAGCAGATAAACCATGGGATCCAGGGGAATACCCTGGATGAAAAGAATGTGAGTCATCCTCTCAACCTCGAGCCAGAAAGGGCGAACTAAGGGGCACTCCCAAAAAACATGAAACAGTGTTCCAAGTGTCGCCTGGCATCGCCAGCAACTAGAAGAAATAGTGGGGTTTAGAGTATGTAATAAAGCTGGGGTATGGTACCAGTGCATAAGTATTTTGTATCGCGTTTCCCTAAACGTTATACAGGAAGAGGATTTAGCTGCTCGGGACCATATGACCTGCCACTGACTGTGCGGAATATGCGTGCCCAGGGTTCCAGACCACCGGGTCATATATTTGTGGACCACCGGGGTCTGCCCCCCCTGAGAGGTCAAGAGCCTATAAATATTTGAAATCAGGCCTCTAGTGGAGGTACCTGCCCGACACAGTCGTTCAAAAACTGTGGGGAGGGAGACCCGGGTGGACCCAAACTGGGAAACAACAAAATGGACTATTTGCTGATAGTGGAACCACTCTGAGGTAGGCAAGTGCTGTATGGAAGTGAGGTAGTCGAAGGACCTGAGCTCCAAGGTCGACGGGTCCACCAAGTCCGCTATGTGGAACAAACCCAACCCACTCCAGGGCCTGACCATAGTGGCGGTGAGTCCGCTTGGAAGGAGTGGATTATATAAAAAGGAAATCATAGATGAGTGCGGAGCGGCCAATCGAAAGAGCTTAGAATAAGTATTCCAGATAGACCGGGTGAAGCCGATAGGGCCTAGCAGCGGGGTAGGGGGGGGGGGGAGGAGGACCACAGATATGCATTGGGGTGAACAGGAGCTAGCCAAAGCTTCTCTATCTCCACCCATTTCGTGTGTGCCTGGGATGCCGCCCAAAACGGTATACTCCGCAGGTGTGGAGCCCCCAGTCCCCCGTCCGACTTACCCGCCAGCATCACTGATCGGGGAATGCAATGGCGTTTGCCATTCCATATAAATTGGAAGATTGCTTTCTGTAGTGATTTCAGTTCGGACCTAGGGACTGCCACTGGGAGGGTTTCAAAGAAATAGAGAAGCTTAGGGAGGAGGGTCATCTTAACCGCAGTTATACGGCCTAGGAGAGAAATATGGAGAGGACGCCATTTATCTAGGAGAGAACGGAGCTCATGAAACAGGTGAGGATAATTGACTGAATACAGTGTATGGTATAAAGAGGATAACTGGACACCCAAATAACGTAATGAGTGGTCCCTCCACTGGAAAGTAAAATTAGTCTTAAGCAACTGCAAAGTCTCGCTTGGGATATTTAGAGGCAGGGCTTCCGTTTTACTAGGGTTAACCTTATAGCCCGATAGGACTCCATATTCCTTTAAAACTCGGAGAAGGTTTGGAAGGGAGGTATGGGGTTTAGTGAGGGTCAACAGGACATTGTCTGCGAATAAACTAATTTTAAATTCCCTATCCCTCACAAATACCCCAGTGATATCTGAGGCAGATCTAATTTGGGCCGCCAGGGGTTCAATACACAATGCAAATATTAAAGGTGACAAGGGGCATCCCTGACGGGTTCCATTACGAATGGATAAAGGTTGGGAGGAAGCATTAGGTAGCTTGACCACTGCCGAGGGGCGGGAATAGAGAGCCCTTATGGCCGTGAGGAAGGCCCCCCGAGAACCCGTAACTCTCGAGGGTGGCTATCATAAATGACCAATCAAGGCGATCGAAGGCCTTCTCAGCGTCCAGACTTAAAAGCAAAGTGGGGGTGGAAGAACGGTTAGCTACATCAATCAAGTCCACCGCCCTTCTAGTGTTATCTCCTCCCTGGTGACAGGGGACAAATCCCACCTGGTCCTTGTGGATGAGAGTCGGAAGCCAAAGGCCAAGCCTATTTGCCAAAATTTTTGTAAATAGTTTGAGGTCTGTATTCAGGAGGGCAATGGGACGATAGTTAGAACACTCCTGATGGTCCTTATGTGGCTTTGGGACTAAGGAAATGTGGGAGTGCAACATAGTATGCGGGATCGGGGCTCCATCCAAAAAAGAGTTGAAGAGTTTACACATATGAGGGAGGAGATCAGAATGGAAGGTTTTATAATAAGCATAAGTGAACCCATCAGGGCCCGGAGCTTTACCATTAGGGAGACCCTCCAAGACGGCAGTTAACTCCTCGCCCAATATTGGAGCATTAAGTGAAGAGAGAGCTGAGGGCGGGAGGAACGGGAGCCGACAGGAGGTCAGATAGGATTGTAAGTTTGTCTCTGTGGTGGTGGGGCCTCTCCCAGCAGGCGAGGGAAGGTTATACAGTGTAGTGTAATAATCTCTAAACAAGGTCGCTATAGTGTCGGGGTGGTGTTGTAGGGTGCCCTGGGAATCTCGGACGGCATGAGGTGTAGAGGAGACCCGGCGGTCTCTCAGGGCTCTGGCTAGGAGTGTATGGGCCTTATTTCTCCTCTCATAATACCTCTGGCGGCTGTAGAGGAGAAGGCGACGGGTGGCCTGGGTAGCGAGGTCGCGGAGGTCCGCCCTAGCAGCTACCAATTGACGCAGCAAGGATACTGTGGGTCGTGACGCTAGTCTCTCGGTTAGGGATCTGATCCTACTAATTAAAGCCTCCTCTCTGACCCTTCGATTTCTCTTGGCCTGTGTTCCCAGTGCAATACAGTGACCTCTCATTACTGCCTTATGGGCTTCCCACAGTGTAGATATAGCGGGGACTGATTCAAGATTAACTCGAAAGTATTCTTGGAGGTGGGTACGAAGTTTACCCTGGGTCTCTCGTGAATGAAGGAGGGATTCATTAAGTCGCCAATGGCAACGTTTTGTCGGAGAGCGGGAGGGGGACAGTGTTAGCATTACGGGCGCGTGATCGGACCAGGATATGGGGCCTATGTCAGCTGACTTGAATAAGCGAAGGGTTAATGTGTTACCGAAAAAGTAGTCTATTCTAGAGTGGGTTTTATGGGGGTGGGAGTAAAATGTAAAGGAGCGAGCAGAGGGATTGTCCACCCGCCAAAGGTCATAGAGGGCAGCCGACCGCACAAGGCAGCGAAACTCCTTTGCTAGTCTTGTCTGCGAGGGTCCAGGAGGATCATTATTGATGGTGAATCTATCCATATTTTCAGAAAAAGCCATATTAAAGTCTCCTCCCAGTAACAGTGCAGATCCCTCAAACATTTGCAATTTCCCCAGGACCTGTTTAAGGAAGGGGATCTGAGAAGAGTTAGGGGCATATATGTTACACAAAGTGATAGGTTGACCGTGTAAAAGCCCCTCCAAGATAATATATCGACCCTGGGGATCTAAATGAGAGGCCGAAACAGTGATAGGGCAGGTATGAGAAAGCAGAATAGCTACTCCTCCCCTCCTACGACTACAATATGCAGAGTAAGCGGAGGGGAAGTAATGGCGAGCAAAATTAAACGTGCCAGTATGATCATAATGGGTCTCTTGGAGAAAAGCTACCTCTGCCTGTAGGGAGCGAAGCTCCCGCAGGACCATTCGCCGTTTTGAGTTGGAGCCCAGGCCCTTGACATTTAATGTTATGCACTTAACCATAGAGAAAACAGAGTGGGTTTGTAGCTAGCGCAAGGAAAAATGAAGAAGAGGCAAATCTCACCCAACCATCGAGAATCGGAAGCCCTGAAAAAAATAAAGGTGAAGGGTCCAGGCCACTGTAGCCAAACGAGTCTCCGAACCTGAAAGAGGGGAGAAAGGAGAAGGGACAGAAGGGGAGGGGAAAGAGACAAAAGACACACAAAAAGACAAGGCATAACAAATAAAAAACAAAAATATTTAAAAAACACAATTAAACTAAATCTAGTGGTCGGGACTATATCTCCCGGCCGGGGGCAAAAAAAAATGTCCAAGTCAGGGCCACAAATGACCCTTCCGGGGCCCAACCAGTGGGTCCACAGCTGGACGAAGCCCCCACAGTAGAGGGGGGAGTGGGTGGGAGGCGGGAGAGGATCAGCAATATGCAGATCAAAATAGACAATTGGGGACCTGAGGATAGTAACATCTGTCAGTCACTGGGGGGGGAAGGGGGAGTCTAACCCACCCGACCGCCAAGACTGAAACATAAGTAAAATGCAAAAAAGTAGTGGGACCATAAAAAGAAAAATGCGTATAAACGTAAACAGCAATAACAACAGAACACCCCTAGTGAGCAAAGTAAACATATCCCTCCCAGGAACTAGGAGGGCCGAGAAAGAAGATAGTCACGGAGGGGGGGGCTCCACCCTTGATCTTCTAGAGGAACGTTGCTGGCGTCTAGTTGGGTTCTGGACCGTCCAGACCGGGGGAGGCGGTGGTGGCGGAGCAATCAGTTCCCAATTCTGTAGGTCTGGGAGAGGAATATCCATAGCAGTGCAAAATGGCTCCAGGTCTGCATAGAACCGCAGAGTATCAGAGCGTCCATTGTGCCTAGCCGTCAAAGAAAAGGGGAATCCCCAGCGATACGGTATTTGCCGGTCGCACAGAAGCTGCAGCAGAGGGTGCAGATATCTCCTTTTCTGTAGCGTAATCCAAGAAAGATCCTGATAAAGTTGAATCTTGGCTCCTTCGAATTCAAAGTCTTTAAGACGACGGGCCTTGGAAAGGATGGTTTCCTTCAATGCATAATCGTGTACGCAGCAAATAACATCACCCAGAGTGGGGCCAGATCCCTTGGGGCGCAGGGCCCTGTGCGCTCTATCCAGTTTAATTTTATGCGTAGGTGGTTCCTGCAAGATGAAGTTGAAAACCTCCCCCAAGGTAGCATGTAAATCCTCCTCCTGGGTAGCCTCAGGCAGCCCCCTGATTCTGATATTATTGCGTCTGCCCCGGTTGTCCAAGTCCTCCAAATGGCACTGCATATCATTAACCACCTGGCATTGGGAGAGGACAGTGTCCTGGAGGTGAGACACATGAGAACGGGTCTGGTCATGATCATCTTCAAGGGTATCAACCCGGTTTGCAATATACTGGAGATCCTGCCGCAGGACTGCGATTTCTGTGCGTATCTCCGAACGACATGCCGTTGTGACTTTAGCAACCAAGGAATCAAAGTCCTCTTTTGACGGTAGATGAGCAAGGTAATCAAGCCACGGTGGAGGGTCAGAAGAGACTGCCAGAGCAGATTGTAGCGGAGGTCGGGGTGGCGGTGCAGACGGCGGGGAGAGCTGAGTACAGATAGCAAGGGGGGACAAAGATGGAGTCGTCCCCAAGTCTGCCTCCTCATCTCCTAGGAGGGGTGGGGGCTGCTGCAAGGGCATGAGGCTGGGAAGTTGTGACGACTGCCGGGGGGGTGAGAGGATCCCCTACAGGGCTAGGAGGCCTCCCACGGTCAGATGGTGACATGTGGGGAGGAGAGGCAGTCGCTGAGGTCTCCTGGGACGCTGGGTCCCCCTGATATCGCGTGGGGGAGCCCGCTGAGGAGTGTACTGGCTGAAGCTGCGGGGGAGGGGGGGCAGTCAGCGCTGCGGTGTGAGCGGCCGCAGCGCTTGTCTTACCCAGTGGTGAAGATCGAGCGCCTGGGCTTTCAGCCTCCAGAAGAGCAGGAGGCCTAACGGGGACCTCTCTGCAGCGCGGGAGCCCCCTGCGCTGCCAGCGGAGCGCCGCGGTGGTTATTGCGGAGGCGGTTGGCGCTGCTGCGGAGGAAGATGGCCGCCGCCTCGTGGAGGCCCGCGCTGCTGAAGCTGTTGCCAGCTGCAGGAACGCGGACAAGGTAGGTTTTTGACCTGTCCACGGGTGCAGGGTCTCCTGCAGCCGGTGTCCGGCTCGCTCTTTTAGCCATGGGATTCTGTATGTCCCAAATGGTCCCACTTAGCTGACGGTGAGGTAGGAGCTCCTCCAAAGTGCGTCCTACTCCATCAGATCCCAAGCCACGCCCCCGTTTTTTGTTTCTAATAAGCTCCTTTCCACTGTTTTCAGCTTTGAATTTTTTTCTGTCGCCGCACCTTTCTCGAACAATTATTTGTCAGTTTTGGCAACTAATGTGCTAATTAGGTTCTCTATTGTCAGGTGGGCGGTCCCTAGATTCCTGCTCCAGCCCAGAAGTGGCCATCTGACAGTAGAGAGCCTAATTAGCATATTGGGTGCTAAAACTAACAGCACCGATTTCTCTAGTCCCCACTGTTCCTGAGCAAAAATTTTAATCGTGCCGGTATCTATTGAAAGTTGCAAAGAAGTGGAATTGGGAAAAGATCCACTTTAAGTTGTGGCATTGTGCACAAAAGCCTTGACAACAAATATATGGTGCAAAGGTGGACTGGAAAGTAAAGATGTGCCAGATTTATCATTCAGCATCAGCCACTGATAAATCTGGCACAGTTTAAGTTTACGTCTAACCTTTAGTATTAGTTGACATTATTAGTAAATCGGCCCCGTGTTTCTGAGCTTTTACTTCAATGTGATGTTGCGCATCATGCTGTATTCGGTGTTAGTGCAATTTCAAATCCGAATCTTATTACTACTGGCAAGCATTTATTTTGCCTAGTGCAGGGCCTGAGAGGTACATTTGGTGAAAACACCAAAGAGAGAAACTGTCATGCAGCTTCCCCATAGGCTGTGCTCTCTCACTTTTGCCTGAACTACAGCATAGGAACATAAGGATCATAGGATCATAAACATAAGAGAGTATTAAAAATAAGTAAATGTAATATGAATATTCTCCCTATGGCACCCACTAAACTTACTCCATAGGAGACTTCGCCACAGAATCCGCTTAAAATTGTCGGAGAGAAGTCGTGCAAGGAGGACTTTCTATCTGCCAGTTTCAGTATTAAACCGGCGGAAACCCGGTGGACCCCATTATACTCAATGGGGTCCATGGGTTTCAGCGTGTAACTGTTTAAGTGGACAGGGTCTTTGTCCTTCAGGTCCCCATGTGGACCCAAGCAACATAAATCAGAAAGCTAGTGTGAACCTAGCGTAAGTGTTGGAAGTCATCTTCCTTACAAGGATGTCTATTCATGTCAGTTATATGTAAATGAGTTTTGTAAGATGTAAAAAATTTTAAACTCTCCACTTTTTTCCCCCCCAGGTGTCCATCTTGTTTCTATAATTTAATGACTTTGTTTTGTGAGCTGACCTGTAGCCCTCGACAGTCGGATTTTCTGAACGTTACCCAAACCATGAATTCTAGCAGCTTGAATGCACTCAAAGGGAACGAAAGTATTACAGCAATGGAGTACTACATTGGGCAGAGTTTTGCTAATGGTAAGGCATACAAACAATACAGTCCCGGTCTGAGCAGCCTGGGTTTATCTACTGTTTTATGTATGTGCCTTTTTAGTTAAAATAAAGGTAGTTGTATAAATGGAAATTTCTCCATTCAATAATTAATAATTCAATTTCACGTATCTACTATATAAACATACTAAAAGGATGAATGGGATCACATGGGATTTTCCCCTCTTTGTGCCAAAGCATATTTATGCTTGTAGGGCAAATAAGTGGCCCCTCCCCAGTGTTAGCCAGAGGTTGGAGAAGCCAGAAGCTAAGCTAATGGACCTTTTAATGTAATTGTCTGTAACAAGATCCACCGTTGTTTCATCTGGTTCTTTAAGGCGTACCTCTAGTTATAAACAGCTCCTTTTTTTTTTTTTTTTTTTAAATTAATTATATAGGTGAGAATAAGAAACTTTGTATGATATTTCATTAAGTAATCTCTTTCCTTCACTACTTTTTAAGCTGTCTCCTCCTCCTCCTCCTTCTCCTCCTCCTCCTCCAGAGCTCTATGGACTATTTAATTGATTTATTGCCTCATTCTGTGCACTGTTAGACTATTATCTACAACCCAGCAGAGTTAAAAGTGCAGAGTGTAACAGAAATTCTTTGAGCTCATTATTATACATGTGAAGCGTAACTAAACGTTTGGATATCTTTTGATTTTCTGCCAGTATTTGTGTCATTAATACATTTTGTAATATACTTTAATAAATTTTGGCATTTTTTTTGACTCTTTCCCTTGCTCCGTATTGAAAGCTGTTTCTGCCTCTCACTGAATGTTAGTGTACGGGAGTACGGGGCTGTGTAAAATATTTAGAAAATTAGGGTGGGGTGTGGGTCACTTCAGACAGTCTTGGACATTATAAAATGTACAAACTTGCTTTTGGTGTCATATGAAAAAGGAGATTCTCTTCTTTCATGTGACACTTAACCTGCAGTGCTAAATTATTTCTAGAGATATCACTGGTTGAAAACACACTCGAGATTGGGATATTTCTGTCATATATATTAAACATTGCATATAAATATCCTCCTCCCGACTGTGTAGTCAACCAGTGATATCTCTGGAAATAATATACTTAGCACTGCTACCTTAGTGTCATATGAAGGAAGAGAATATTTCATATGACCCCAAAAACAAGTTTGTTTTCACAGAAAGCATCCAAAATGTATTTATAAAGTATATTACAGAATGTATTTATGACGCAAATACTGCCAGAAAATTAAGTTGTCTGAAATTTTAGTTACGCTTTAAGTAAGAGACCCTCACTAAAATAATTTGTCATGGTCTTTAAGACCTGCATTCCATCTTCTAGTAATGCAGAGATGTGGAGTACTGTTAATTGTGTGAATTATTTGCAAATTATAAATTTTTTTTTTTTGTTGTTGTTGTTTCCCTTTCCTTTGTGATGTCCTTCAGCAATGTACAATGCTTGCAAAGATGTGGAAGCCCCATCAAGTAATGTGAAAGCCCTGGGTTTAATGTGTGGTAGAGAAGCCAAAGACTGTAATGCCACCAACTGGATCCAATACATGTTTAATAAGGACAACGGACAGATTCCTTTTACCATCACTCCAATATTTTCAGGTACAGCATTTCTTATACAAGCATTGTGTGTTGTGTTTTTTTTTTTTTTTGTTTTTTTTTTTGGAAGACCTTACTAATGTCTTGTACCTAGCCATGCCCACAAGCAGCAGACAAGTTAACAAGCATTAGTTAATTTTCTGACCTCGTCTTTTACATGGACATAAGAATCATCTGATGTCGGCAGTACATTGCCTTGTGTAAACATGGATGTGCAATATTAATGAAACTGTATATGCTTGAGCAATTGCACTAACTTTATTCAGCCACATACAATGCTGATGTTTGCTCCAGTTTCCTCTGTAATGTATAAACCTGACAATCCTGCAGATAGAAATGCACCACCTATATGACACAAGTTTTCCCTTATTAATTCACTTTGCCCTAATTGGGATTTCTAAAGTACCCCTTTTAAAGTAAAAGTTCTCCAATCTGTTATGGAAATATTCCCCTTTATAAACAGGAATAACATACAAAGTTCATATCATTTCCCATCCGAAAACGTTAGACTGCACTTTGACAGGTTTTAGCCTCTCTATAACCTCATATGGGTCAGGATTGATGGAGCATGTTTTCAGAAGCTTGTTAATATCCTGACTGTAGAGTTCTATATTTACAGATGAACCCTTCCTTCAAATGATTCCCATGAATAATGAAACCAAAGGATGCAATGAGTCAGTGGATGACTATGGAGCCCCATGCAGCTGCCAAGACTGCACGCTGGTTTGTGGGAAAAGGCCTGTACCTCCACCATCTCCAGAGCCATGGATGCTTTGGGATTTTGATGCAATAGCTGTCATCATGTGGATTTTCTATGTTGCATTTTTGCTGATTTTCTGTGCAATTGTCATCGGAGCTTTTTGCTGCAGGTATGTGTTTACTGTTTTTAGGTAGGACCTGTTTTTGGGTTAATCGTTTGACCCTCATTTTACAAGTTGTTATGTGAAATGCAGTCTTTTGAAAGTTATTGTAACCGCAAAGACAAGAATCAGCAACCTTGGGCACTCCAACTCCAGAATCTACACTTCCCAACATGTACTATTGCTTGTCATAACTCCCATAGAAGTGACTGGAGTCTGCTGAGAGTTGTAGTTTCACAACTGCTGGAATACGAAGGTTACTGATCCCTGCACTAAGTCCTGGAATAAAACTCTTGTCTGCTTGAATTTATGACCATTGACCTCAGAATCTGTCTCTAACGCTTGTAAGCTTTCCGGTATTTTTGGAAATTGACGGTCAGTTTTCTAAAGAGTGCTCTCATTTTTCTATTATCAGTTTCTGAATTATAAAGATATCTGCAAAATCTTTACAATTTCAGTGATAATCTCTAAATATTTTAATAGGGTTTGTTTCCTGCACCCATCTCAAAAGGGGGTTTGAGACCTTTGTCCTGTGGCTGCTGTGAATTGGGGGAGGGGGGGGTAGAGACGTGTGCAGCCACCTCCCTAATCACTTCTGTGGGGGTCCCAGAAACAGCCAAGCGTACTTACTCAGCTATTTTTGGAACTCTCATAGAAATCCTGTGGCTATGCCATAAATGTCTTGGATGAAGGGGGGGGGGGGCCCTTTTAGTAATTCCAATCATTTTATAGTTCCAATAAATTACTCAGACCTACTAATATATATTTTTATTCTGATTTATGATTCTAGTATAAATTCTCGGACAACAGTCATTTAAAGTGGTTTTCCAGGTCTAGAATACTGATGACCTATACTTAGGTTTGTGAGGGTCCTACACCCTGTATCCCCACCACATACCTGTTTAAAGATGCTGTGGCACTTGTATGACTGCTGCTTCTTTCCTTCTGCCTAATGATTGTTTCATGGGATTGACATGCAATACCAAGCGCACATACTGTGCAATGTACAGTGCTATGCTCGGTAAGCAGTGAAGAGGCTGCTGGGATGTGATCCCTCACTGATAAGGAATAGGTCATCAATAGCTTGGTAATTGTAAAGCCCTTTTAATTTATTCAGTAGCAAAAACTGAAAATACAGATTATTTCATGGATTCAATGTGCCCAACACATCCTCAAAGTTTTTTGTCAATGGAGATGGGTCGATCAGTTGGTGTGTTCTTGCACATGGATCTCCATCTCCGGCAGTGGTTGTCCTGACCTGTACAGGATGTGAGTTATTGCATGCACCTGTTTGGGGGTGTGAAAATGTCTGCAAATACAGCAAATGTGGAGAATGGACAGAGTTCCACTTTAATGTTCATAGTCAGTGTGATATTTTATTTTTATTTATTTTTTTTGTCATTTTCTTTTGCAGGAAAAGGAAAATTGTTTCCGAGTACGCCCCAATTGACAGCACTTTAGCCTATTCAGTCAACGCCACTCCTACAACAGGTATGACTAAAATGTAGAGCTGCAATGCTAGAGTAGCTAAGTGTGATCAGAGGCCTATAAATGTTAATCGCTATGTGCTACACCATGATTTATGAGATGATTGGCTCAATGCACGTAATTCCTTACTGCTGAATTATTGTATTTCTTTTCTACTTGAATGTTAATCTCACACCAGATATAACACATAACCAGTGTGTGTCTGTGTGAATAATATAATTATTATTATTATTATTATTATTATTATTACCGTATTTATTGGACATTGTGCTATAAATCTCTTGTATTGCTGCAGGTGAGCCGTCATGCTGTGAGAAATTTGGAGAGCGACTTGAGAACTGTCTGCGAGTAGTTTTTACAAAATGGGGATCTTTCTGTGTCTGCCACCCCTGGATTGTTATCTTCTTCTCCCTTGCTGTTGTTGCTGCGTGCTGCTCTGGGCTGAAGTATATGCGTATTACTACAGACCCTGTGGAGCTGTGGTCTGATCCACAAAGCCAAGCTCGCAGAGAGAAGGATTACTTTGATACACACTTTGGACCTTTTTTTCCGCACAGAGCAGTTGATCATCACTGCTCCTTACAGTAACGGAGATATTTACTCCCCATATCCATCTGGGGATGATGTGCCATTTGGCCCACCTTTAACCTTTGACATTCTGTCCCAGGTAACAAATTTTTATTCTGTCTGCTTTCACTTTTGTTGACTGGAAAGTTACATTAACCCCCAACAGTCACATTAGAATTGGAAAACCCCTTCTGAAAATGTCATTTTTGTTGCGGATTTTTAATTTGTGCCACAAGTAAATTTTACTGGAGTATTAAAGAGGTTGTCTGATTATGAATATTTTATGCTCTATGCCCTGGACTAGGATAAGTGTCAGATCCCTGGGGACTTTAAGTCCCCTATGCCCCCTGCTTGTGAATGGAGCACCAGTGCACTTACGTGACTGGGACTCCATTTGCTGCTATGTAGAGATCGCAGTCCTCGCAGCCCCATAGCAGTACATGGAACGCAGGTCATGCAAGCACACTGGCGGTCCGTTCATAAGGCGGGGAACATAGGGGGGCTTTCAGAGAAATGTCCCCAAGCGAAATGCTACTTATTACCTATCTTGTGGATAGGGGATAAGTGTCCTTAATGGGACAACCTCTGTAAGTGCATTTTAACCCTTTGTGACTTAATCTTAAGGGCTGTAACCTTTTTCCCCTGTGTTTTTATACAGTCATAACTTTTGTATGTTTATTTTAGCTTGTGTCCTGTGCAGAAATGGAGGTAAGGGCCTTTGCAGATGACCATGGTGTAGTTCAGTGTGCTATCCGAGTTTTTTTCCTGGATAGCCCACTGACCCATTTATTTCTGTGTGCCCAAGCACACAACTGTGAATTACACAGTCCCGTGTGCAGGCCGATAGTCCAGGCTTCAAAACTCAGGACAGGTCCTATTTCTGTCTGGTTTTGCGGCTTCTATTCATTGAATAAATGAATACTTTTTTTCCTAGCTTTAGTCATAGCTTACCAGGCATTTGGCCGTGACTGAGCTAATCTATTCAGCTGATCTCACTGCACTGAATCAGAGGACGACTGCATTGGCCTGCAACTTTTACGAACACAGGTTGTCCTGCTCTGTAGGGTTGTTAAGGGTAGATCCACATCACATCTTGACTATTTGTTTAGTGGATCCGGTAAAAAATGGATCACATTGAAATGGCATTAGTTCACATAAGGTTCTTGTTAACCATGACAGCAACAGATCCTTTTTCATTTACCCTTTTAACATGGACCCCTATGTTGCCTCTCTGTTGGCGTCTGTTTGAATCCGTTTTTAGTAGATCTGCTACACGGACAAACAGAATGTCATGTGACTGTACCCTAATAGAGATGAAAGATGATTGACTGGATTTACAATATCTGCTTTTTCACCTGTAAAATGTAGACTTTGTATTTGACTTGAACACTTTGCAGTACAGTA
Source organism: Leptodactylus fallax (assembly GCA_947044405.1). Taxonomy (NCBI): domain Eukaryota; kingdom Metazoa; phylum Chordata; class Amphibia; order Anura; family Leptodactylidae; genus Leptodactylus; species Leptodactylus fallax. Next base: position 10,562,545 of record CAMRHE010000020.1, read on the forward strand.
GAGTTAGTATAAGAGTTGCTCAGTACTTGTGAAAGATCTGTCTCTTTATATAAGTCGTAGCATTTATATGAACGGCGCCAAACTTAATGCTGAATCTAATTTTGTGTCCACTGTAACTAAAATACAGCATGGTCGTATTTTTCTGTTTTGCTATTGCAGGTTTTGGAGTTACAAAATGCCATTGAAAACTTGACTGCTGAGTATCAAAATGAGACTGTGATGCTGAAAGACATCTGCTTAGCTCCGCTGGCTCCGTATAATAATAACTGTACAATCCTCAGTGTGCTGAACTATTTCCAGAACAGCTATTCAGTGCTGAACCATAGCTACCATGATGAGTTCTTTCTTGAAGCAGACTACCACACCCACTTCTTATACTGCGTACAGTATGTTATCTTTACTTCTGTTTCTTCCTGAACTTCCTTTAATTCCCCTTATGCAAACGGATTTGTTCTGCTATTGCAATATTTATTATAGATAATGTAGATAATAATAATTCTCTTGAACCGTCTTTGTGTCGTCAGCAGTGACCTTGGTGTCCTTCACTAGCAATTTTCTCATGAAAAAATGTTCTGTGACATTGGTTTTTATTTATATTTTCTCTTTGTTGCCCGAGAAAAATAAATCTGAAGAAATGTAATACAATTTATCATTTTTACAAATGCCTTTTAATAAATGTGCTAACTTTCCTTGCTCCTATACCACAGCTGTCCATTGTTTGTCTTGTATTACAATTTGGCCTCCTGCACTTGAATAGGGATGTGCTGCGATTCTGGGGCTGTACATAGGAACTTTTTTTTTTTTTTCGCAGTCCTTCACAGCAGCCATATGAATCAACTACACAGTATAATAACCCGTTTTAACCACAACATCCCTATTCTTTACAGATCTCCTGCGTCGCTAAATGATACTTCTGTCCTTCATGATCCGTGCCTGGGTACATTTGGTGGGCCAATCTTCCCTTGGCTTGTGCTTGGAGGCTATGATGGTATGATAGATGTATTATATATCTCTGTGTACAGCGTGCATGTACATTTGGCTTTATTCTTATGGATTGTGTTATAAACTGTCATCATTGACTTTTAACATTACTGATTAAAATATTGTAATTTATTTTGTTTAATACTGAGATATATATATACATATATATATATTATATATATATATATATATATATATATATATATATATATATATATATATATATATATATATATATTTGTTACAGCCAGATTTTTAGTTGTTTGTCAGTAGGGATTTACATAACATACTAAAAATCAATACATTTTCCATTACATCCCCATAACAGCACTTGTACTCTATAGCTGTTGTGGTGGACTTAATACCAATTTTTTATTTTTTTTTTATATATATTTTATCCCCATAGAATTCTCTATAGGAAAATGGAAACAAATTCAAAAATTGTGTGACCGAATACCATCAAAACATGCGTTCATTATGTGGTGTTTATTACAAGCGCCAAAAAACTCACACAGAATTTCTGAGAGCTTTACTTTCCATATGAAGAAAGCTGTCAGCAGTGAGAGCACATGACAGCTTGTACAGACAACAATCCTCTTGATCAAGCTGTATTCACACTTACTGATGTGCTTCATGGCTACAAACTGCATGTCATGTGCACTTTGACTGTGACCTGCCATATTTTTGCCACAGTACTGCATGTATGTATGTACAGCCTCAAACATGAAATCTACCATTAGAATACACATCTATTTTCTGCAGACTTTTTTTTCATTAAAATGATTTCTTGCAGGAGAGAATTACAACAACGCTACAGCCCTTGTGATTACATTCCCTGTGAACAACTTTCACAATGACACAGAGAAGATCAATAAAGCGAAAGCCTGGGAGAAAGCGTACGTATATGCTATATTTTAAGCAGTGTCACTGACCAAGGGTAACCTTGGCTCCAGTTATCTGTCACTTCCTGAATCTCATAAAAACATGTTAGCTCAGCTGATTTTTTTTAAACATAAAATCCCCTTTTATTTATCTTGACTTTTTAATGAGGTTTTTTTTACTATATCTTTTCCAGATTTATCGAGTTTGTTGAAGGTTACAACAACACAAATTTATCAATAGCCTTTTCTGCTGAGAGGAGTATTGAGGATGAAATAAATCGGGAAAGCACAAGTGATGTCTCCACAGTTCTTATCAGCTATGCCCTGATGTTTGTCTACATCTCCCTGGCCTTGGGTACCATTGGCCAATGCAGCAGCATCTTGGTATGTGTCATATACTCCTGGTTAGTTCTAGATGCGGTGTTAGAAGAGGGAATCCTTCAAATTAATATCTCCCTTAACTCTGATTTTAAAATCGTACAGTGTTGTGTGTGTGTGTGTGTGTGTGTGTGTGTGTGTGTTTTTTTTTTTTTTTTTTTTTTTTACTTTCAGTCATTTTTATTGCTCCAGTACAATTAATTGGTTCTGTTTGATTCAAGAAAACATCACCTGGGAGGCTGTGTAACTTATATGGTCCTGTTTAAAACATAACCTTGAGTGGTCCCACCCATAACCATCTCGCCACACACAGTAAAAAAAAAAAGTTGTGATCCACCTGGTGAACAGAGATGTAGGGAGTATTCAGACATGTAAATGGACAGAAAAAAAAAATATCCTGCACTTCTGCAGTCTACATAAAACAGAGCCTTTATTAAAGCCTTTAAAACCTGCATGTACATGGGCAGACACTGCTTTTAGGCTGGAGGTTGCTTTCAGGGGAGGACTTGTGTGCGAGTCCTAGTAATGGGACCAGTTGTATAAATGTGGACAGCCTTTAGCGGTAGTACCTGTAGCACACATTGTCTCATGAATGAACCCTCTAGCCTTTACTAATGCCTGAAGAGGGGCTAACAGTTCGATAAATTTATCAAAGGCTGTCATAACGTACTAGCAGTATTTGATGGGATCTGATTTACCACAATAAAGTAAAAACATGGAGTGCTGTCCCAATCTTTTATGATGGATTACTGCAATAGAGTTCCTCTGAGACTTTGTACCCACTATAGAGTCTGGAGAGATCTGCTATCTGGCAAATACTTATTATTTCTAGGCCCTCTTCCCTACTAATGGCCACTTCTGAGAACACAACATAGCAGATCTTAAGCATTCCCTTGTTAAGTGCTATTGTAGAGAAGGAGGAAAACAGGGCAGCTTGCTTCCAAACACGATAGTGCAAACTAGTGCTGCTCAAACCAATTCATAATACCAGACACAATCCATGGACATGTGTGGCACTGTTTATAGAAGAAAATAGCTTAGTTTTTTTCGATCTTGGACAACCCTTTAATGACAGAATAGGGTCAGACTCTAAATGAGAAATGTTGTGCCCCTGGCTTGGAGGACACACAGCCTGAAAAAGGGTTGAGGCCCCACGTAGTGAGTCGAAAAATGCTGCGGCAAAGACTGTGGTGGAAACTCTTTGTTGTTTTTTTTCTCTTTTTTTCTTTTCTTCTCCCTTATTAAACCTATACGGAAACACTGACGTTTTCTGTAAGTATAAGTGACCTGCTGCGACTTCCAAAAACACTTGTGTTTTTGAAATCTCAGCATTTCCGCTGCTGATTTTTAATTTTTTTTAGCAGTTTGTGAATGGGATTAGCCAGAATTCCATCCACTTTGCTGGTACTGTAAAATGCAGCGTTTCCACAGCGGCCAAAATGCTGCATCTTCGCAATGTGTGGCCCCCAGCCTTAAGATATTGTGAACAGTAAAATTATGCAATGTACATGTTGCATGGGATAGGATTTTTTTCACAAACTGCTGGTATTGTCACATGAAGAAATCATTTACATTATTTATAACCATAGCTTTCAATTTTCATTCTTCATCTTACAGGTGGACTCTAAAATCTCACTGGGTATTTGCGGCATCTTGATTGTTCTGGCGTCTGTGGCGTGCTCTTTAGGGCTCTTCAGTTATGCTGGCATTCCACTCACTCTCATAGTAATAGAGGTCATCCCGTTTTTGGTTCTTGCTGTTGGAGTGGACAACATATACATCATTGTACAGACTTTACAGGTGCAGTAAAAAATAGCAAAAATAAATGTAAATATATGAATATGCTATGCATGATGTCTAATATTTTCTGATTAACTTTTTTTTTTAGTTTTAAGATGTGTATTTGCCAAATAGTACTTAGGTTTCCAAAACACTGATGCTATTTTATTCTAATAAAAAATGCATCAATTTGTGTAGTACAGTAGCCCTGCTCTTGCCATTAAAGGGGTCTTCCAGCCATGTAAACTAACCAGACAACGCTCAATCTTCTGACAGTCAGTGATAAAGTTCTACTTGCTGTACCATTTCTGTAGTAATGCTTCCTGATTTCCCACCCATTTCTGTAACCTGGCCTCAGGGGTAATGTCCTGACACAGTTACACAATTCGCTGCAGCGGTGTCCTGCTAACACTATTGGGGTCGTGTCAGTGGTTAAATGCCAAGGTTAACACGTCACTGGAGCAGAAAGAACTGAGACTTTGAGACCAGAAAACTGATTTTAGAACACTCTGAGCTGTTTTTAAAAATATTTCACCTGGATAGGCAACCCCTTTTTAAGGTTAAAAAAAAAAAAAAAAAAAAAAATGAAATCCTGATAGACCCCATTGTCAATAGGCTTCTGTATATCAGAATGCTATGAGACCACGTCAAAACCAATTCTTCAAAGCTACAATTGCTCTGTGACATTAATGTGAGCAGAGTCCAATAGTCCTGACCAGCGTTGGTCCTGGATTTGGTGGGTAATTGGGCATTTCCTTTTACGTTTATTGACATGAACATGTTTGTTTTACAGAGGGATGAACGATTTGAAAGGGAAAAACTTGATCAGCAGATTGGCAGGGTTCTGGGTGATGTAGCTCCAAGCATATTCCTGTCCTCATTCTCTGAGGCTGTGGCCTTTTTCTTAGGTAATATCTCTTTGACTGGCATCTTTGTGTTTTATGTGCTTTGACCTTTTTAGGCACACACTATTTATCATCTTGTTTTTTTATATAAACCTACATTATGAGTAAAACCCCATTACTGAACATCTTGTTTACATTTTAACATATTATGTTTCTCTAGGGGCGCTGTCATCCATGCCAGCAGTGCGAACCTTTTCCATCTTTGCTGGGATGGCTGTGTTGTTTGACTTTCTGCTCCAGATCACCTGCTTTGTGAGCTTACTTGGCTTGGATATCAAGAGACAAGAGGTGAATAGTTAATGTTTGAGCAGGCTAATAAATAAAATTTTTATATATATATATATATGTGTGTGTGTGTAAAGACTAATGATGTTGCGTGCTGCCCCTAGAGGCAGGAATAATAATCTATCAATTTAATGGGACCTGTAGACCCCTACTGATCCTGAAAATGTAGAGGCTGTGGAAACCCTCCATCAACAGTAAAGTTAAGAAGTATATACAGAGACCAATGGGTTACAGATACCACTAGGAGTTCACTGCAGTACAGAGGGGTGTTTAAAACATCACTTTTAATAAATTTGCCACTAAAACATGGATGTAAATACACTGCTATGCTATCATGTGCCTTTTAAAAAATTGTCATTCCAGATATACACCACTGACTAAGTAGTGAGCGTGTAAATCTAGTATTTACATTGCTGAGATGGGGCAAAGTGCATAGTCTGCCCTTCTGTATCGCATTCAAAGGTGACCGCCTAATCAGCCGCTTTTTTCACTGGAACAAAGTCACCAGTATTATGCGTAATACTAATCTTCCTGGCTGCACCTAATGTCACTCCAGAAATGTCCATACGAACCATGTGTGTTTCTAAGTAGTATTATCAGGGACTGATGTGACAGTGAATTGACACATGGTTAATGTATAGACACACTGTGTCAACGTGTCCACAATTGATAGTTTTAGTACCATGTGATCAGTAATGTGGTAGCTGGTGAATGTGCTTGGGGGAGGTGGTACACAGCCTTTAAACATGATCCGGTCTCGTAGGCTTCTGCAGATCACAAACCATGTTGCAGATTTACTAATAAAAAATGTAGATTTGTTTTACACACACCTTATCAGACAAGGGTGCAAGGCTTAGCTTAAAGAGGGGTATAGTTTACCAGAAAAGGGTAGACCGGGACTATAATATTGAACAGGGTACATCAGGTGGGTAACAGGGAGGACTGAGGGCGGGAGGGAATAAAAAAAAAGCTCTGTCGCAGCAGAGTCAAACAGTAGATCCAACAACAAAAACAAGGCAGGTATACATCATATCAACAGAAAGAGAACAGGAGAAAAGAAGGAAGAAAGAAGAAAAAAGAAAAAAAAAAGCAAAGGTTATAAAGTTAGAGAGGAAGGCAGACTGAAACTCGGCAGAGTAATAGAAGTGGTTCCACAGGAGCCACGTTTGTTGATGGGCTCTATCGTCATCTTTCAACTCCGCAACCAAGCCTTCCATGCTGCGAATGCGCAAAACCTCCTGAAGCCAAGACAACAGAGAGGGGGGCGTTGGGGATTTCCACAGTCTAGGGATAACAGACCGCGCTGCAATTAATAGGAAGCCTAACAGTCTACGGTATGCTTCCTGAACTTTCGTGGGAAAATGGAGAGGAGGGGAGCAGGATCATCATCCAGAGCGATTCCAGTGACCATTCGAATAATTCGGCGGACATCCTACCAAAAGGGGTGTAGGAGCATACATCCCCACCAAACGTGTGTCATCGTACCCCGGTCAACGTTACATCTCCAGTAGTTATCGGTCTGATGTGGAGGGGTACATCTCATGGAGAACAGAGGGGACTCTATACCACCGAGAGAGGATCTTAGAGTTCATTTCTTGCGCCTTGCAAGACATGGAGAATTTTTGGCATGCCTGGAAAGCTGATGACCACACGACTGGCGAGAACAAGACCCCCAATTCCCTCTCCCAGCCACTCGCAAACGCTGGCAAGCAAGTATCGGAGCCCTCCATTAGCATGCCATAGACAAGCGAGACAGTATGAGCTGGAACACTGGGTGAGAGGCACAAGTGTTCAAAGGCAACAACGCCCTATGAAAATTATGAGACTGTTTAAGAGTGGTATAAAAGTGAGAGAGTTGAGCATACTGCCAGTGGGAGGCGATGGAGTCAGGGTTTGAATCTGGGGCGAGTAATTCAGAGCGAGGAAGAAGGGAGGAGGATGAGGTCACCTGATGGAATCTGAGGGTAGGCTGGCCCACAGTATGGGAGAGAAAAGAGGAGTGTAGTGCAGCTGGGAAGTCTGGATTGCCCGAGATAAGGGTCATAGGGCCATCATTACAGAACAGTCTCCGCACAGCTAAGACTGTCTAGTTCTTGTACTGTAATACTATTTTGTTTTTTTTGTAGTAAAATCTTCATCATTGTATGCATCAGGTTCAGTCAGGACATGGGAAGTTCTGTACATTTTCTGTTAAACACGCGTGTAGGCTAAAAGTGCATATTATTGCTGATCAGTTTTTTGTTCTTTGGTTGTATTGTGGTTCAGTTTTTTGTTATTTCGCAACTGTCTAAAGTTACTTCCTCTGTCCTTAGTATCTAGTGTTTCTAGGCTGTCCTGGCTTTTAATATATATCTGATGTTGATAGGTTTCCAGCAAAGGTTGACACAGACACACGTCACAGTGATGTTACGATAATTCACATATCTTGTCCCACTGCCATCTTAGGGCACAGACAGCAGGGTGTGGAATAGATCTCCCCGGCTCCACTGAGTTTTATAGAGAGTAGCTATTTCATAGAGCAGGCTGGACTCTCCTGCAGCCACTCACAGCTCCCTTCTCCTCTTTACACATTGTCTCTGCTTGTAGATACAGATTTTTTTTTTTTTGTATATTACAGAGAGTGTGCACTTAGTTTTAAGTTATAATTACCTTAGTATGGAAACCATTTAATATCATACTATTGAAATGTAAATTCTCCCACCTAAGAGAACTTGGTGAGACAACCTATGGTTCAGCGAGTTATGCATAGTATAAAAAATGTTTTACCACTAACCCAGTGTTCTTTGTCCACAGAAAAATAGATTGGATATCCTCTGCTGTGTCCCAGGATGTAAGAGAGACCGGGTCTATGAAAAACCAAAAAGCTGGCTTTTCCAGTTCTTCAAAAAGGTTTACTCCCCATTCTTACTTAAAGACTGGGTGAGACCAGTAGTGGTATGTATTGTACTCCTGCATTAAAAGATTCTGACAGTGTATTCATATGCCAGGCTAATAGCATAATAAAGCTATAATACTGGATAAGTAGGCAGAAGTGCTGCTTACATCTGCTTTCTTGTCTGCTTGGTAATCTTACAGGTGTCAGTCTTCGTTGGAATGCTTTCCTTCAGTATTGCTGTGATTAATAAAGTGGACGTCGGTTTGGATCAGTCATTGTCTATGCCAGATGTAAGTTTACACTCAATTTTCCTTTTTGGTGCCTTTGACTATATGCGGTTGTATTATGTCATGTTTCTATTATTCTTGTAGGATTCTTATGTGCTGAACTATTTTAACTCCTTGAATAAGTACATGCACAGTGGTCCGCCAGTGTATTTTGTGGTGGAAGAGGGACATGATTACAAGTCAAAGGAGGGGCAAGACATGGTGTGCGGTGGAGCCGGCTGCAATAACAACTCCCTGGTGCAACAAATATATAATGCAGCGCAAATAGACGAGTAGTAAGTAATTCAGAAGCTGACCTTTTTTATCCCATATAGCTTGCATTATGCAAATCTTTACTTGGGCTGTAAAAAGGGTAACTTTTTTTTTTTTTTTTTTTTTTTTTTCCCCCCTACTTAACTTAGTTTCAATATCTTCTTTATCATTTTAGCACAAAAATTGGCTATGCCCCGTCCTCCTGGCTTGATGACTACTTTGATTGGGTGAAGCCTCAGTCTACTTGCTGCCGAGTGTATAATAACACTGAAAAGTTTTGCAATGCTTCAGGTATTATTGTAGCTTATATTACACCTCTAAAACTGCTATTATATTGTCATGGAGTTCAGTCTAACAAATATATAAGTGGTTAGAGTCATTGGAAGTATTTATATACAAAGTTATAGATACCATATATGTGAGGTTATTTATCTTGAACTAGCGATTTGTCAACATTTCATATAAAGTGGAATAAAACACATGAGAAAAATATGTGGTTAATAAGCTGAACTGTATCAGCCTATACCAGGCAGCCGCTGTCAAAGTGTCAGCAAAAATAGTTTTACCTTGTACAAATCCCCAAACCACCTGCAATGAAGTACTGTGTATGGTTATGGTTTTGGTCACCAGTAAGTATGAGAGGTAAAATAGCTGGAGACTGCTCAGAGATTAGCAACCACTGAGGTTATGGGAATGGGGGTTTTGTTTTTTTGTTTTTTAAACCAGTAACTAATAGAAATATTTTGGCTTGTAGTATTATTAGTATTTTCTTTTATTGCCACGTGGCAATAGCTCAGTGATCAAAGTAAGAAGTATGTGAAAATGGGAGGAGTTTAGAGTTCTTCATATCTGTGTAGATAAAGACCAAAGGGCTTTGGGGTCTTATTTGTACACCTGTACATTGTCCTGGCACTGCAATTTGGTTAAGCTATAAATGGTTGTATTAGCTGTATGTAAACAGGGGTGTGAACGAGAATAGATGGACAGAGTGACAAGACCCTAAATCTCCAGCACACAGTCAAAGTCCAGTGATGTCTACAAAATATCGGCAGCGCAGTGTCTCATGGAGGAGGGCTATATTGATGCAAGTAATTGTAACCTTTGTGCCCTCAACTCTGATAAGCGACCATTGTTTCAGATGGACATTAAAACTAAAGTCTGTTTAGTCTACATTTAATGTGCAGATGCATGCTCCTCCTTGCATATGAGCACTGCTTTCAGTATATGCATAGCTATTACCTTATAATGATCTTTTTCTCAATAGTTTTTAGGTTGGTTGTTGTTTTTTTTTTTTTTTTTTTTGTGTAATAGAAACCATAGCAGCCAATCTAAAGGGACGGAGCTGGAGGGGAAGGGTGAAAGCACCAACCTGGATCAGTGATGAGACAAGTGGTGTGCCTATTATAGACTATATGTAGACACTGTAGCTATAGTGTATTGTTCCCTAATTGAACGGAGCTGAAAAACAGCCAAGGAGTAAGATCAGAGGACCCTGTAGGTAGTGACTTACATATCGTTTCTGCGCATCTGACTGGAACATGGTTTTGTGTCTTGTAAGTTAAGCCAGGCAGAGGCTGAATGTAATGTTCTTCAGTGACTGACTGTAGTCTACAAAACCTCTAGCCCCATGATCACTGCTTTCTCATATTCCTCCAGAAACATGTATATGTGAAAATGGTATTGGCAGCACTTTTTATAAGCTGCAGTTTTTTTTTCTTTCTTTTTTTTCTTCACTCAATTCATCTCTATAAAACTTTCTGTATAATGTTGCTCACTGATTCCTGTCCCTTTTCTTCTAGTTGTGGATCCATTATGTGTTAGGTGTCGTAGCTTGACTCCAGAAGGCAAACGGCGGCCGGAAGAAGAGGACTTCATGAAATTCTTGCCCATGTTTCTTTCTGATAACCCCAATCCCAAGTGCGGTAAAGGGTAAGTATATGGCGTACACTGGTATTAATATACAACTAGATTAATTGGTGATCCAGTAAAGTCTTGAGTATATGACATTCTGATGGCTGTGAAAGAAATCTCACCACTCACTGATATTCCTGTATTAATTATGCTTTTGAGATGTTTCCCAGTTCTCTTACAACTATTAAAGAGGTTCCAGAGTTATCGGTGCCGTTGGCTACCGATATCACTACACAGTCAGAGGGGCCGGCCTCACAGCTCAGTGCTCTTTACAGTACAATACTATAGGAGTGTACCGATAAGGGCATTCCTCACCACCCAGCAATGACGCTGAGCTGTAAGGCTGGCCCCTCTGACTGTGCGGTGATGTCGGAAGCTGAAACTAACGGCACTGAGCTCTCTAGAATTGGGGCAGATAGCTGCAAAACTGAAAGTGCATTGTCTGCTTTGTAGCGGTATACAACGTGCCCCATCTTAGAGAACATGAAAGGTCCTCTTTAAATGAATTGAGAGAGATCTGTTTCTGGAACAGATATTTCTGGTAATCCTACAGTATTAGAGAAGTGCTCTGTAAACAATTAACTCGCGAGTGGGGAAAAGTTTAGATACAAGGTTGAGCTAAAGTTTCTATGTCAAAGGCTGGACATTGTTGTGAAGCTGTGATCAATATAAGACTCTTCATTTAATCACTGGAATGAATATATATAATATGTATGTCAGGGCTACATATCAAAGCATCAAAAGGTCAACTATTTCCATTATTTTAAATCACAAATCTTGTGAAGATAGAGCAAGCCATGCTTGGGCCCCTATTCTCCTGACTGCCGGGGTTCCAGCCGTCATACCACTAATGATCTGACACTTATTCCCGATCCACAGGATAGGGGATAAGTGTCTGTAATGGCGCAACCTCTTTAAGGCTAAGGCCCCACATAGCGGATTACAGCTAAAAAACACAGCAAAAATGCACTGCATTTGTCATTGAATCTTTGCTGCCTTTTTTCCTTCCTGTATTCTATATGTAGGGAAAATTATCACAATTCCACAGCTAAAATTAATATAGTGCTATTATGAAAAACGTAGCGTTTCCACAATATGTGGCTGAGATTAGTGAAATCTGTTACTTTGCTGGTATTGTAAATGCAGCGGTTTCACTATGTGAGACCTTAGCCTACAGAAGTCATCCCAGCTGCTGCTGTTCAGCTCAAAATGCAGAGAAACACGCAGAATGCCTGAAATGTCATATCCTGTGATACAAGCACACCGCTTTAGTAGTGGCACTGCTACAAGGGCAATTATTAGTGTATAACTTTTTTTTTTTTTTTAGTGGACATGCAGCATACAGCTCTGCGGTTAACTTGCTCTCCAATAACACAGACGTTGGGGCCACGTATTTCATGACTTATCACACCATCCTACATAACTCCTCAGACTTCATTGATGCTTTACGAAAAGCACGAATGATTGCTAAAGACATTACCGAGACTATGGATGCTCCAAGCAAGAATTACAGTGTCTTTGCCTACAGGTAGTTCCCAAGATGATATGTTGTATCTGAATTAATGTGTTATTTATTCCACATAATGACAATGACTTTGTGGGGATTAGTATGTTGTGGGTGATTAAAGGAACCGCACTAGATAGAGGGAAATTGGTGTAAACATAACAGAGGTTATGGCCAGAGAGACGCGCACTTTATAAATGTACAGTAGGTGGCCCCTTCACAGTCATCTCTGTACTAAACACTCCCCAGACGTACCCCACACATCCCTCTCCTTGATGGCCCTAGTGGTCTCATGATTGGATGTTAGAGCCGTCACTGAGTGGGGAATGGTTGGGGATAGCGTTCAGTGCAGGGAACCATGCACAAGAATGGGTCATCTGCCAGGCGCTTACTATTGCAGTGCCTGGGGGCTTTAAAACTTGGATTTCTCATCAACCCTGGTCATAACTGCTGACAGACTCCCTTTAATTGATGTATGTATTAGTTTTTGGCATGTGTGTCTGTATCTATGATGATTTTTCTGAGAATGAATTAGAAGTAATATTTTGCTTATGTATATATAGTCAATGTTGTAAATGGTGTGCTAAACTTGTGTTTTGTAGCATTACCTTTTCATTTTATTGTAACTAGGAAGGAATGCCATGCCTTACAGGGTTATGTGGTGGTCACTGTCCATATTGCAGGCCCACACTTGGTACTCCAAACTGAGAACCCCTCTTGGCTAATAAGTGTAGTCTCAGCATGGGGCCTTCTATATAATGTGGAACATATGGAAACAGGACAACTTCTATAGTTAGAGAGTATCTTGGATGGAATGTCTGTGTATTTGCTTTGCATTTGTGCATCTTTACTGTTAGAAGTTACATTCTCTGATTTTCTCCATTCTTTGCAGTGTTTTCTATGTATTTTATGAGCAGTATTTAACTATCGTGGAAGACACCGTGTTTAACCTCTGCCTGTCGCTGGCGGCCATATTCTTTGTGTCTGTGGTCCTGCTTGGATTTGAAATTTGGTCTGCTGTTCTGATGTGCTTCACCATAGCCATGATCCTTGCCAACATGTTTGGGGTGATGTGGCTATGGGGCATCAGCCTAAATGCTGTTTCTCTGGTGAACTTGGTTATGGTGAGTTCCATATAGTTATTTCTGAACTCTTCATCACACTTCGCTAGACAAGTTTAGTTGTGCCCTAGCAGATGCTTCCATGTACCTGTGCACAATTAAAAAAAAATATATATTTTTTTTATCATTTATAGGCATCTGGTTACAGTACAGAATGACCTCCAAAAAATTTTGGATTAGTAGAAAGATCTTAAAACTTCAGGAAATGTCCTACCCAAACTACTAATCTACTTTACAAATATAATTTATTTTTTATTTCTTTTTTAATTTTTCTATTTATAGCACAAAGTGCCACTAAAATACATTTTAATTTGTGCCCCCTTTCCATTACGGGTGGGTTTATACAGGTGATGTATAGGTCTGTGCTTTTGGGGGCAGACCACAAGGACCGACCAATAACCTGATTTGTGATACTCTCCTCATGCAGGTGCATGATTTCTGTGAAGCTGTGGACCATTGAGACACATTTATAAGGCGTCTCTGTAGGCTTATAGGACAAGCCCAATATCTGAAGATGTTGAGTGGTCACCTAGAAGTTATAAAGTATATTTTGGTATAGAGGAGAACATCAGGGAACAGCTGCGGTGAAGTTCTGTAGTAGACAACCAAACTTTGTAAGATTTGTACAAGCAGTAACCATTGTGTTTCTCTTGCAGTGTTGTGGTATCTCTGTGGAGTTTTGCAGTCATGTAACAAGGGCATTTTCAGTGAGTACAAAGGGAAGTAGAGTGCAACGTGCAAAGGACGCCTTGGCAAATATGGGCAGCTCGGTGAGTGTATCCTAGAATATTTTATGATTTTAGTTCACTTTTTTCACTTACATAGTTAAACTTCTTACAACATAGCAGCCGGGGTTAGGTCAGGTAAATGGATGGAATTTTCAATACATTAGCACTGAGGCGCAGAACACTTACAATGACTGCATACCTAAGTCCTGTAAGAAATCTTATTGATAATAGAGGCCTACACCCAGCTCTATGATGTAGAACACTTGTATTTCTTATGTAAGGAATATGTCTCTGATTTTGGTGTTTTTGTTTTTTTTTTCTAGGTCTTCAGTGGGATCACTCTGACAAAATTTGTAGGTATTGGCGTGCTGGGCCTGTCCAAGTCTCAGATATTCAAGGTCTTCTACTTCAGAATGTACTTGTCCATGGTACTACTGGGAGCTGCCCATGGCCTCATATTTTTGCCAGTTCTTCTTAGTTACTTAGGTGAGTGTGAGACCTGTGAGTGTGGGGATTGTGACCAGTGGATGTCTTCAACGGATGTATATTTCACCTAGTGCATAAAATTTGCATTTTCTTATAGACATTTACATTGTAAAAATAAAGCAAGTATATGCAGCCCAGAGGAAATGTATCTTAATAATAATAATAATAATAACTTTATTAGCGCCAACATATTCCGTAGCACTTTACAAATCAGAGGACACATGAACAGACAATGAGACATTACAATGTGACAAAGAAATAAACATATCAAACAATAGGAGTGAGGGCCCTGCTCGCAAGAGCTTACATTCTGTGAGGAGATAGGGGGACACAAGAGGTCAGAGGGCTTGTTTGCTACCATGGTTCAGCCATCTTTTAATAGAAAAGGTTGTGTAACTGAAGCTGTATGAACCCGTCACCAGCCGGTATCTGTGAATAAACATATACTGAGTGCAGTGTAACTTCTAGATGGAGGGTACAGGATCTGAGAAACAGAGGAGGAAGTATAAAAGGTGTTATTGTTCTGCACCTCCGCACGCTACACTGTGATCAGGTCATGTGATAAGCCTGACCATACAGATGTGATTTTAGGGCAGTTTTGAAGCTGCTGTAGTTGGGGATTAATTGGATTGTCTTGGGTAAAGCATTCCAGAGCACCGGTGCAGCTAGAGAAAAGTCTTGGAGACAGGAGTGGGATGATCGGATAACAGGGGATGCAAGTCTAAGGTCATTGGCAGAACAGAGAGGACGGTTAGGGTGGTAGAAAGTGATGAGGGAGGAGATATAGGGGGGCGCAGCGCTACGGATGGATTTGTGGGTCAGTGTGATAATTTTATATTTATAATTGTATCTTTAGTAGGCTACAGTATGTATTAAGCAGAATTCATGACTTGAAACTTGGCTTTACAGGAAGAGATTTGTCTGTGGCTAAGCATCTATTTTTGTCATTTTCAAACCTTTTGACAGAAAAGCTAGCTATCCCAAGTGCATACACTTTGTCAAGAGGTTGTGGATCTGACATTGTATACAGCTCTGACTCTGTATACTGCCTGGGAATATGGGAAAGGGCATGAATCTTTCTACCTGGAAGTAATCTGCATAAACTGCATAGAAACTTTTTTTTTTTTTTTTTTTGTCACTTTCTTTAGAAATTTTTTTTATAGAAATTAAATATATATAATGTAGAGGATAGCACGGTAGCAGCAGCTGACCGGACCCAAATAGGCAGACAGTGATACAAAATTTATGTTTATTTTGGAGAAACTAAAACTTCAGGCAAAATACAAATCCAAAAGCTACTCGTCGAGTTCTAACTAATACAAAACCAGACCTAACTATGTGTGGCTTGCTTCAGTCAAATGAACAAAACAAAATAGCATACAGCTCTCATCAGACACTAGTCCTCCAGTACAGATCCAGGCGCTGCCTCTCACTCCCAGGATCTGCCCAAATTGAAGGCTCTCCAGCCTTTTTATTTTACCAAGTGATGAGCTCAGCCATCACACCTGACATATGTATCCCCCAGGTTCTTCACATAAAGTGATTCCAGCACCCTGCCTGTCACCTTCTCACAATATATATGTAAAATAAATGTTATGTGATGGTGCCATTTATGTGACCACCTTTTTACACCCTGCCAACTTTGGGTTAAAATTCACTTCAATGGAGCTGAGGTACAATCCATGGACCGGTGTGGTGCTGTTTTTTTTAGAAAGTTTTTTCTTTTCTTGGACAACCCCTTTAAATTCTTAAAGGGAATCTATCATTAAAAAAAAAAACAACTTTTAAGCTAATGGCACGTTGGAATGGCCATTCGTCTCCTACCTTTCATTGTTGTCTTCTCCCAGCCGTTTCTGTAAAAATCCATTTCTTCAATTATGGAATTGATCCTCACGAAGCACCCGCGGTGTTCCTCCATGGCAGCGAGCACCCATCACGTCATCGCTTGTCACTGCCCATTAGTCTGTTGTGGTGACTCCCATCTTGGTCTTCTCTGTACGTTCCTTCTTCTTCTTCCTCTGACGCAGCAACATTTTCCAGTGGTCCGTTCTGTGCCTCTTGTGAAAGACCACCGGAAAGTGGCAGCGGTCCAGCGCTGCGTCAGAGGAAGTAGAAGAAAGAAGATACAGAGAAGACCAAGATAGGAATCACCACAACAGACTAATGGGCGATGACGCAGTCTGTGCTCGCTGTCACGGAAGAACGCACTGGGTGCTCCATGACTATCACTTCCATAATTGAAGAAATGGATTTTTACCGAAATGGCTGGGAGAAGAATAGCCTTTTAAAGGCCATGCTATTAGCGTAAAAGTGTGTGGGTTTTTTTTTTTTTTTTTTTTTTTTTTTAATTTCCTTTAATATATTTTTATGGGGGTTAAACATGATGGGGTTTTTTTTGCAAGGGGCTAAGGAGCTTATTGTCTAGGGGAGTTCACACTAAATCTGTTGCTCATCAGTCATAGGATGAAAGCAACGGACATTAATGGTAGTAGAGAGAGTGCATACAGAGCCCTCTCTGTCTGAATCTGTTCCCATTGACTTTTATGTAAAAAATACAAATGAAGCTTCCTCCCATCATTTATGTTTCCTCTTTGCACAAGAAAGTCCTGCATGCAGAATTTTTTTTTTTTTTTACATTAGAATCAATTAGGCTCTGTATGCATCAATCACTCTATTGTCTGTTGCTCTCAGCATATGACTTGTGAACCTACCCTCACTGGTTCTGAGCTGAATGTATAAACTATATGCAGTTGGCTCTTAAGCTCCCCCTGGTGGCTACAGGTATGTTAAGTTTTAAATCTACAGCTATAAAGGGGATTTGGAGCTCTAGATATCCAGTACATAACAAATCCTTGGTATGTAAAGAAATGAATTAGGAAGATACCTATTGTGGTGTCTTGTTTTTTAATTTAGATAAAAATCTAATGCTTTTTCCTAATCTATATAATCCATCACCACTGTTCCTGGAAACATTATTGTTTGTGTGAAGATTAAAATTCCCTCTTGCCTAGTCCTGCTCTCACAACTGAGGGCTTGTTACAAATGATTAGAGTATCAGAAGAGATTCAGGGAAAGTTTAGTTCTTAGAGAAATGCCTTCTCTGTTACACTGTAACAAACTGCTGTGGCCACTATGTTAGCAGCACTGGATCTAACAGGTTTCCAGACTGTGTAAACTAGAATGTTTCTGATGGCAAGGAAGGGGCAGTTGGCACAAACTATATTACAAGCTGCAGATCTTTTCATGAAATTATTAGCGCCATTTATGTAAGGCTGAGAAACAGTAAGTCATAAAGCTAAGGAATAGAGAGCAAGTCTTGGTATCATATCAAAGAACAGTATTTGGGGAGGTTTATGAAAAGTTTTATTTTCTGCTTCTGTCAGGGGAAGGGGGTAAAGCTGCAGCATCTTACTGTCCTTACTCCTCCCTGGTGTACAGCCCCCAATGACCACAGGAGGGTACCGAAACGTTCTTCACGTTATCGCCAATCAGAAAATATGTGCCGCCTCTCATATTATGATGCACAGAATTTTACTCCCTGCCTTCCAAAAGAGCTTTTTTACATTCACAAAGCTAAATGAGGGCTTATTTTTTTTTGTGGGACAGGTTGCGCTTCATAATGCTACCATTTAATAACCCATGTAATGTCCTTGGAAGCTGCAAAAAAAAATAAAAAATCTGCAATATTTTCTTATGGGTTTTGTTTTTACGCCTTTAACCATACAGCCAAATGCCATATTGCCTATATTCTATGGCTTATGATTAAGGTGATTTTTTTGGTTTTTTTTTACCCCATAAAACCCAAAGCTTTCGGGAAAAAAAAAAACTTCTTGGCGAGTTGTCACATTCTAACCCCCATAACTGATGTTTTGATCAACGTATTGATCTGCACCCTCCTCCCTATAGCTCCATTACATTTTCAGCCTACAATTGCCAGAGCGGCCGGTCCCTACCATGTAGCATATAACTGCTTTACTAGTGCAAACTACATTTCCCAGGTGCACCTTGCTTTGGCTGTTTCCCAACTGCTGCACTGACCAATACCCTATATTCAGATAATTGTGGTACAAAACGTAGATTTTTCACGGCCTTTTTGCCCCCAAGGGTGTTCCTGTTTTTCAAGGATCACTCATACATTTTAGTGTATTAAGGGGTCTGTGAAAGTGACATGACCTTTTGACGATTCGCTAAAACTGGTCATGTGCATAGCCCCAATCCAAAAGAGAAACTGAGCATTCTCGTCCTGGATCAATATGGACTACAGGATGTATCTAGTGGCAACAATACCACTGAATTTTGGTTTGATAGTCACACATCAGCAATCCTGATAGCATACAATAAGTGACATACAGCCTTTAGCCAATGGCAGTGATGCAAAATAATTGAAATATTAAGCAAGTTCATATTAACTTCCCAGCCCTAGTGACTACATTTTCTAAAGTACTTTTTATATAAATTACGACTATTGTGGGAATATTCCTTTAGTCATTATGTACATGTTGACACGTGAACTATTCACATCTTGGAAATTTTTGTTTAATTCTTTAGTGTCCAGACTTTTAGCATCAGCCAATAAAAGGGTTGTTCCATTACCCTTATCTTCTATTGTCCCTGTAAATTAGTGTCACACCGCGGGATCCTCCAGGGATCAGAAGAATGAAGTACCAGTGCACTTGTGTAACAGGCCACTTCTATAGTGCTGCCGGAGATTGCAGTGTATAAAGTGCACACTGGCACTCCATTCACAGATCGCTGGCTGATCCAGCTGTCAGATCCTCAGCGAGCCTCTGTGGATAAGGGGAGAAGTGTCTGTAATGGGATGATAATGTTTCTCAGGAGAAAAGCAAACTTATTTAAGAGACAACAGAACCCTGACCTATTTGTCTAGGGTGTTACACACACACACACCAGGGCTGTGGAGTCAGTACACTGAGCCTCAGACTCCAGTTTTTCCATAGAGCCCTGGCTGGACATACGCATACTTTATGCAGCATGTCCTATTTTTGGCTGTTTTTTCAGTGACTATGTTGCCCATCTCTGGGCTCAGTGAAAAAAGTGCTTAAAAAAAAAATGGTTGAAATTCAGAAGTTAAAAATTGGATGTGTGTATGTGGCCTCGACCAAAACCAAAAATAGATCCTATGCAGAGAAATGGTATCATGGAAAGAATAGCATGTGTTTTGAAGCCATTCCTAGTTTAGGCTTACACAGACAGAGATGCAAAATTGTGAACATGTGGCAATATTTGGCCTAACATAGCATGACTGCCCAACATACATCTATATTCACAAAGATCATCATATACCATTAAAATCTCTAATGGGTCCCTTTGCTGTACATTGTTAGTGAACCGTGTAATATGGCCTGTGCTTGGTGTTATGTCACTACTAATTTCACTTTTTTTTCCTTCCAGGGCCACGAGTGAACAAAGCTAAAGTACAAGCTGCACAAGAGAGAATAAGAGGCACAGAACAAGAGCGACTTATTATCCATTAGGGTGACTGAGTGCACAATGCAGAATTTTATCACTGGGAAAAGTATGAGCCCCGTACGGGTTACATACACTGAACAAACATTGCAGCTGTCACTCAGGAACGGACTCTACCAGGACAGCAGTGTTAGAACATATACGCAGAGTTTTTCACCTGTATAGACAAGTTACGTTTTTTTTTTTGGTTTTTTTTTTCATATAATAACTTATGAGGAAACCAGATGTTTTATAGATGCAAGTACCAATGCAAGTTCTCCTGCCCCTTTTATTTCACATTCGTATGTTTCTCAGACACAGATGGTATATTTTACTAATTCAGTTGCTAAATCATTAACTATTTTACATAAGAAAATATATGCAAGATGAAGAAAAAAAGGAGACCACCATTTTATACCAGACTGTGCATGGACTTTTATTAATAAGAGTAATAAATAAAGTTTCTACAACTTTTATATGTCGACTAGGAAGCAGTGCTTTTCAGCAGGGACTGTTCACCAAAGAGTTGTTTGAAGAAAGTGATGTGTTCTTCACAGTGTTCTCCTGGATGGGACACAAGAAGAGGTGAGAAGAATGGCCTATTCACAGTGTTTTTAATGAAACTCTAGACTGGATGGACACTGACCACATGTAACTAACTTCCCATTTGTTTCATTTTTAAGGGAAATTAAACTTATGTAGTTTTTTTTTTTTTTTTTTTTTTTAAATAAAACCTGTCAACTGAATGCTCTGCTCTTCATTATTCACTGGATCGGGGTAAATAACTACATAACAATACAACCTGGGGCCGCTATTAGACTCTTACCAGTGTTTTACACATTAGGAAATGTTACTATACAGCAAATATACAGTGTGTAAATGAGTGGAAGCAATTTTGGTAAAGAATATTTTATGTAGTTAGGCTCCTATTAATACACACTGACTATAATGGGGTCTGTAAGGCATCACTAACTTTCTATCACCTTGCAGGGATTTTTCATCCATGATTTCAGACTGCATTAAGCTTGTCCTTGCAAGGAACGGGTGCAGAACAGTATGACCATGCATTGAAGATTTAAGGGGGGAGGTTTTCCCCTCAAGTTACCAGTCCCTGCTTCCTAACCCTCAACTGAAGATTGGGGAAGTTATTTTTCCTTTGAGATCAACACAACCAATTATTTTTTTAGAACTAGTCAGATTCTTTTGCCAGTCAATTTCAGAATTGTGGACTAAGTTCAGTCTCTCCACTCCAAACCTTTCCCACATAACTGTATGACCATATGCATTGAAGATGATCTGCATCAGCTCTTGCTCAAGGGAGATTAATGCGGTCTGAAATCACTGAGTAAAAAAAACCCTGCAAGTCTGACTGGTGTCAGTGAGAAAGTTACCGATTCCCTACACATACATCCCTTGCAATTGTTTTTGTCTATAATTAGGCAGACTTTCTATTAATCTATTCTCCTGAGCCTAACCAGAAAAACAGATAAAATATGGGAACTATATAAGGGTGTCATTTCATCATTTAGACCTGGGGTTCCTTTTTTTTTTTGGCACCTAAATCAAATTAGTTAACTATAGAGTTACAGCTGTATTGTAGTCTGTATAATCTTGTGGACTGCAGCTGCCCCTTATTTAAGCCAGTGCTATAGAAAGTCTCAGTGTAGCTCAGGCCTCAACGCTATGGCTGTGTTGATGCAGGCAGGGAATATGAAGGTCTGAGCACTACAATAATTTTAAGGTAGCTGATATATATTTTTTACTTATTTAAATGAGAACACACACAACTAGTACATGTTACACTATATTCACATCTGCACCGGGTGTCCGGTGGAGAACCAGGACAGACAATATGGACTGCTAAAACTGCAGACATCAATGGCACCCCACTAATAGGATCAGTCAGGGTTGTTTTTTTTTTTTTTTTTTAAACTGCCTCAAAGTTGGACGTGCATCACTTTTTCATCAGGTGACTTTTCGGCAGTCACTGCGACAGACTCTGGCACAGATGTGAACCCAGCCTTAATCTGACAAATCTATTTACCACAAAGACTAAACACTACTCAACCAGTAACAATTGTTCACTACAACAACTAACCTGGTGTGAAATTAGGATTTCCACGAAGACGCAGATTTCTTTGCTCAAAGAAGCGGAACACTGTATAGAAAAGCATGTCATCGCTGGTCTGCTTAGCTGCATCAAGGAATTTACGGGCAGAGGCACTGTCATGTCCTCCAATGCTGCGTACAAACCTCAGCGCTGCCAGGACTTGATGTTTTGATAACAAAACTTCTACAATTTCATCATTGGCTGTGGAAAGTCTCTATTTAAAGGAAAAAAAAATTAACTGAAAATATCAGACTCTTCTTGGTACCATGGTTATAGACTACAGACAAACCCTGAAGGGTTTATTAGTACTTGGTGACTCAATCAAATTTGATACCAGTATTTAATCTTATGATCCAGGGATATACAGGTGCATCTCAATAAATTAGAATATCTTTGAAACATTTCTTTCAATAATTAAGTTAAAAAAAAATTCCAGATTCTTTACACACAGAGTGTTCTATTTCTGTAAATGTTGATTATGGATTACAGGTAATGAAAACCCAAATCTAAGAAAATTAGAAAATTGTAAATTCAATGTGTCACCTGCCAAGGTTTCCTAAGCCTTTAAATGGTCCCTCAGTCTGGTTCAGTAGGACACACAATCATGGAAGACGCTGGTATTACTGAAATGAATGAACGTTTCAAAAATATTCTAATTTATTGAGATACACCTGTTAAATTGAATAGTCTGCTCATCTCCATTTTACCTTTAACATGTCGAGTGAAAGCTGATGTGCTGCAGGATACACACTTTCTAAAGACAAGAGGAGGCAGGCCTGTGAACAAAAAACATTGCACATTAACATACTGGAGCACATTAAATGCACTTTATTTCAGCTGTAATATAGAGAAATGGCAATTTATAAAGCTGCAGGAAAATAATGACCATAACCACCATTTGGCATGCATCTATAACAGTCTATCCTACATCTATGAAAGACAGACAGGAATAAATTTTTCACTACAAGGATCTACTTTTTTTTCCCTCAGGCACAAACCATTTTGTTTTCAGGGGATGGAAAAGATGGAAAAAAAAAAAAAATCAGATGGGTAATCCAAGGCAACTTTCAATAAATAATGCAGATTTTCACCCGCACACAAGACAGTTCCCTTACGCAATAGGGATACAACATATACAGTTATTAGGATGACTTAAAGGTGCGGTGCCACTAGTGACCTCAGGATAGTGGGTAAGTGTCAGATTGCTGGGAACACCAGTGATCTGGAGAAAATGGTGGTTGTGCCCTTGCGTAGTCAGAACTCCTTTCACTTCTACAGGGCTGCTGGGACAGTAGGGATAAGTGCAGATGGCAAAGTTTCAAAGAGTACCTACCAAAGGCTTGGAGTCGCTGAGTACGTGATACTGCAGAAACTGATGAAGCATGTAGAAAAGGTTGTGCTGCACCAGCGTTTTGATCACCAGTTCATATAGATAGTGCTAGAACAGAAACACATAGGCTGAGTACCATTTTGTCATCAACATACAGTACTTCATGCCCAATATAATGACATTTCATGTACTATTTCTACATGTCTATAAACAATGCTGGATATTAGCACATGCATGTGCAGTGCCATAGAATGATGGGGGGGGGAAACAAACAAAAAAACAACCTACAGCTTGAACATATGTGCTACGCTACCCTACACAGTATGGAGGCAGAGAATGCTGCATTGTAGGAGAAATGTTGGAGGGATATTTTACTGTTAAATCCCTTTAATATACAGAATGAATAATTATATAGAAAAAAGCTGCATTTAGATTTCTGCACAGAATGAAAATCACAAGGACAATCTTTTTGCAGAAACCTAAAGGGAATCTGTCAGGTCCCAAATGCCTCCCAAACCAATAGTAGTACTGTGTAGTGGCCTTTAACAGAAGAGGCATACTTTTGTGCCCACAAATTGATAAAGCAATCCTGAGATAATCATCTTTTTATGGATATGCAAATCAGCCTGCAATTGAATCAGGGGCGGGGCCTGATCTGTCAGATCTGCCTACAGACAGCTGCAAATGCTTTAGCTTTTCCTTGGAATTGGTGTCTAATGTCTTCTCTTTAGCCATAATTGACATTTTCGGCCTCTGCCTCCATCACAGCTGTCTGTCTGTAGGCTAATCTGGTAAATCAGGCCCCACCCCTGATGCACTTTCCGGCTGATTTGCATATCCATAAAAAGATGAGTATATCTGTATTGCTTCATCAGTTTGTGACCCCATAGGTATGTTTCTGGTCCTACAAATGCCCCTAAAACCATTATTCGTTTGGGTGTCATTTTGGATTCCCTTTAAGTAAGGAATGCTGCAGCTATGTACTGTAATACATGATAAAGTGAAACAACTATAAAAGATGAACATGCAAGATATGTATTTACAAAGACACTCGGCCCTTTTTGTAGAATAACTGTAGATAAAAACTATAAAAAGTGACATCAATATCTGACTGACCCAATTTATAATTTAGCATTATATAAGGTATGACACTCGTGAATATCCGAACACTTATAGTGACTGTCTATTTTTTCCAGGATTTGACTTATATTAACAGTAAGACAAGTGTATACACACCTGTACAGGAATCTGGAACTGGTTCAGAGAGCGGATGTACTCCATGAGAACAGCTATGATGAACTTATGTGGAGCCTCCTGATCAGAAGGAAAAACATATCAATACATTCTGCTCCTCATATATCCTCAGCAATCTCAGATCCAAAGCTATGAATAAATCCCTTCTAACTTTTCAATGGTTTTTCATTGGTTTGAGTTGTCTTCTGTGATAAACAGCAGTTTAACCAATTGCAGATTTTCAGGTTAACTCTGCTACATCTGTACATTTTTCACAGCAGAGTGTAATCCGTTTTCATATGAGAGATACGAGAAATAGCATGTTCTATTATTTAAAGGATTGGTCACATGGACCATTACAAAAAAACATTAGTGTGAATAGATGCATTATTTTCTATGGGGCTGGAAATGGAGAATGGCTCTGTGTAACTAAAGCAGTCTGAGTGAAGATGAGGAGGAGGAGGAGGAGAGCAGTTTAATAAGTGGAGAGGATGGGGTGAACACCAAGCTTACATCCAGGATAGAATACTCAAACAGGAGACCAAAGGTAGGGCGGAGGGAAAGGGAACGTGGACAACAGGAGCAAAGAGATGGAAAAAGAGGGGAAAGGGAGAAAAGGAAACAGATAAAGAGGAAGGAGAGAACAAAAGAAAAGGAGAGAGATAGAGAGAGAAGTGGTCAAGGGGGCAGGAAAGGGAGCCATGGCATCATCTGTTCCAGACAGCAGGGACTAAGGATGGCAAAACCACTTCTCTTACAATATAGTATTTAGGACATCAGATACATTGGACTCCCGAAACAAAACCACGGCAGCCAAGCAGCAGTAAGTTCGGAGGGGTCAGAGGAGTCCTCCGCCAGCAATGCCTCCATGAAACATATTTCTTTAATAAGATATCACAAAGGTTCCTATGTTTAGCTGCACTATTTATGAAATGTGGTGTTATAACTGGTGGTACACTTTATTGTATAGAGTTAGGGTAAAGCATCAGGAAATCTACAGACATATATCCTAAAAATGTAACCCCCATTTTATTTATTTATTTTTTGCTATTGTGTTGAGGAGGGTTAAGTTAATGAAATATATCATAAAAAGGTGAACCTGTCTTAACTTTGCTCCATAGGCTTAGTACTGAATCAGGGTACTTAGTCTTAGAGTGTCTGTGTACCACTTTGCCATAATTGTACTCACTTTCAGATCTGTGAAGACAGATAATACATGGGTGTACATATCGGACTGATCTATGACAGCCTGTCCTCGTATGGGTCTCTTCATAAGTGTATTACTTCTCCCCTGACTGCTCTCCACAGCCTGCAGCACAGAAATAATTTAGTGATGCATAAAATACCACGATAAAGAGAAGCTTGTAAATAACAATACTTATTCAATACACAATCCAATAGCCTAAAGAAGTTTGATGTGTCACAAGGAAGAGGAGAACATTTTTCTTACCACTGTGTAGCTGTGCTCAGCTTCCAGATATTTCTTATATTCACAGTTGAGCTTATCAAAGACTGTAGCAATGACAGGGAGGGACGCTCTATCCTCCTCAGATAACACTGAAGAACAAAACCGATTAGCAGAACGCACACCTCTTCCAGCAAATACACCTTGTCACAATGAATAGAAGTGAACACTTACTCTGGGAGCAAACTGATAAAATTACAGATTTACAGTCTTTGCGCTGTAGCAGAAAATCCATCAATCGACCTTTGTCTGTAAGCAAGTGAACAATCGGCTGAAGTTTGATGCGCAAGTACCAGAGGTATCCTGTGTATAAAAGAAAAATAGGACATTTTATACATGGGTAGGATATACTGTAACACTTCCCATCTCAGCATTTCAGGCCTTCCTGAGTTGGCTGGGAGTTAGAAGAACAGCTGAACATGTTCCATGTGGTTTTTTGTATCTCTCAGGTAAACAGGAGTGAGCTATTCCGTAACCTCCAAAGCCATGGAAGCAGGACATCTTATTGTACTCCACTGTTTCTATAATTCACATTTACTTCCATGGGAGTTATGGAAATAGCATAGACAGCCTCACACAGCTGTTTCCAAAACTTCTAACTTGGTGGTCAGGTGAAGGAGCTTCATATTCCCATCTCGGTCATGTCTGGCTGAGATAGGAATAACCCTTTAAGACAGCAGTTGCCCATGAGATAGCAGTTGCTGGACTACTCTGACGTGATGTTGCAGAACATCATGGCTTCATGTCGTGTGCTACTTGAACAAGAGTAGAGGACTTCTACAGGGGTTCCCTGCCCGTCTCTATTTCCTGGTCCATCTTGACACAGATACGTTGGTCACTGGCTACAGATTTGCTCAGCAGTAACATTTCCTATGTTGAGAGGGACCAAGAAGCAGACCTAGCTATGGATAGGGGCAGCACTTTAATCCAGTATTATAGCTTTATCTACACTCACACATTGTAACAAACTCACATCTGCTGGGGGTAGTATGTGGTCAGTATGGCTGAAAGTTTCCATTCCAGCTATGAACAAATACTATGAAGAGCACCGAGACAAGATGTGAAATATCTGTTCAGTTTAACATTTTATAAATGGTTTAAGTCTCAGACATCCATGACAAGTCTCAGGTAGAAAAGTGGAAGCCCAAGACGTTATCTTTCTGGTCAGTAACTGGTTATCAACTTCTCATCTATGTAAGGAATAGTTAAACATATTTCCAGCACACAAAATCACGTCTTACCTTCACTAGCGCTGATGATGATGTCTGGCTGAAAAACAATCCAGGAAGAGGAATCTGTTCCAGTGGTTAAGAAACGGTTTACCAACACATCCACATAACTTTACAGAGGGGTCTTTGGGCTCCGTAAGGCACAAGGGTTGGGTTGCATTCACTACCTTTGCACTCCCTATAGCTACACACTTAACTGTAGCTATGTTACTAAACTGCTGCTTTTTTTTTTTTTTTGGACTTTTGCTTTCCAAGTCAAACAAACTAACATGCAGTGATATGCAAGTATAAATACCGTGTGTTACAGTATAGAAAGCAACATTCTCCTCTAAATCTGTAAGTGCAAGCTAATAACTGATGGGTTTAAAGGATACATAGTTTACACTGTATAGGAAGCTGTCCAGCCACAGCTGATGGACCTGCAGGAATACAAACGTGTTAGTGTTGGTATTTTAGGTTTCTTAAGAGGAATCTTTAAGGACATTCCTTCTGAACGAATTCATGGACAGCATGAAATACATGGCTCACTCATTATAATAAACAAAGTTTAATTAGATTTACTAAATGGGCTGCGTCAGGAAAGCATAAAAAAAAAATGTGCCTTGCTGAGTTTTTGGCGTATGACGGGGAATCACAACTACGAATTTATGCAGGCTGGGGCGGGGATGCCCTGGTCCATTAGATTTGGTATAACTCATGCCTGAAAACTAGATTTAAAAAGCACAGGGCAGGAGGAAGTGCCTACTAAGCATAAGCCCTCTAGCTTTTCCCTGCACAACTCAGCTTTATTGACATATCTCTCCTTAAAGTGGCTGTCCCACAAATAACACTTATTCTCTATACACAGAAATAGGGGATATGACTGATGGGACACCCAGTAATCTAGAGAATGGGGACCTGAAAGTTCCATCTAATACATGAACGGCCAATGGTCCATTCATTTCTATGGGATCGCCAGAAATTGCCAGTCCAGACCCCCAGTGATTTGACTGCTATCCCCTATCTAGAAGATACAGGATATGTGTCATTTATGACGGCACAACCCCTTTAAGGCAATACATTGATAACTGTCATTGATGCTACCATAATTTTGAAATCCCAAAGCAAGGCAAATGTCTATTGAATCCACTACCATAAACTATTATATTTTCCTCAGCTTTGATAGCCTGGCAGCAGACATTTGTACCTGCTATGGGTATCTGATACGGGTGTATAGATCGAGCAGGAAGCACTGGCTGGTGCAAGGTCACTGTGCCATCAAACTCCCCCCGTAAGCGGATGTCAAAGATTACAGATGACTGAAAGAAGCGCAAACAAGAAACAGTTACTGTTAACCTCTGTCAACTTTACAGCAACATTTATTACCTAAATCTAATTTACCTCTGTATCTTGGTGATGAACTACAACTAAATTATCAACAACATTCAGGGCAAATTTTCCTGTTCTGTTAAGTTTCAAGATGTGCATCTTTTTACATGGGCCCTCCCTAAGAGAGTAGAAAGAAAACAATAGACACAGGATCATAAGATGAAACTATTCAAACAGAAGAGATACTAAAACTTGATAAAAGAGGAACCTCTATGTATCTGCTCAAGGACATCCTCTTTGCAAAGGCAATCTTAAAAAAGCCACTTTAAGAATTAAAGAGCAAATTCAACTAATTCACAGTTCTGTTGGTTGTCACTAAACAGCCAGCAAAACCTCTTGACAGGCTCAGCTCTGACAGGTACTCTGAGCTCCTCTGAAGTAGTAAAAGAATCAAAGTCTAATACTCCTAAGGGGGTATTAACATACAGGAATTTAACACTGAATTTGTCAAGCAGATTTTCTCAGTTTGACAAAAACTATGCGGATTTTGAAGCAGAATTTGGAGAAGAGTGGCATTATACTTTGCCTTTATTGGGCAGGGCCAAATTCCGCGAGCAAATTTTGACAAATTCTGCTTTGACAGATGTATTGTCTGCATCCTATTCATTTCAATGGGAGTTCTTAGGCGGAATCCACCTAAAGAACGAGCAGGAAGCTTGTTTTTTCTGTTATCTAAAAACTACTGCTAAAGCTACTGCCTCCCACTGAAATGAATGGGAGGCAGATTTCAGGTGTAATTTGACGCGAATTACAAGTAATGCTGGCCATACACATTAGATTTTGCATGGCCGTCATGCAGTCCATCCGATTGATGAAGGGGTATGGGTAAAATATCCCTATATCAACATTAATAACTAAACTGTCCGATCAACAGGCAGTTTAGTTGTTTAGAAAAAAAAGCTGCGCAAGATGGATGATGATAGACAGCCAGCCAAATACATCCAGCACGACAATCTACTTTTGCCAGACTGAAGTCGACTGTCACGTGGCCGTGAACAAATGTTTGTAGCATTAAAGGAGTTGTCCAGGAGTTTTTGGGATAAGCACAGTAACTTTTCAGTGATGCTGAAACAACCATTTTTGCAGTTATCTGCATTCCCGAAATGGTCATGTGATCTTCATCCCTTTTTTCGGTGACATCACGTATACCTCATGCTTCTGTCTGTGGTCCATCTTCATATTCATCTCTTCTTTGCATTGGGTGATGGTGCTGCTATACAGCGAGAGGGAGCGCATGGATTGCTCATGCACAGTACATAGTAGCAGAGAGGAGGCAGATCGCTGTGTGAGAAGAAGACAAGGACGAGCCCATACTGTTTGGAACACAGACAGAAGTGCGACATATATGTGATATCACCGAAAGAGGGATGAAGATCATGTGACCACTCTGGAAATGCTGATAATGGCACTGTTACGGTAACAACAATGTACTGGGGAAAATGGTTGCTTTAACATCACTGTACTTATCTCAAAAACTTTAAGTCCTGGACATCCCCTTTAACATATGCAGCTGACAGCCAAAATGGCTGAAAAATGCCATTTTGGCTGACAAAAGTCTAATATGTATGGCCAGGTTTAGCTCTGTAAGAGATTTCAGCTTTGAAGCCAGCAGAAGTTTGAAAGCAGCTCTGGGATATATTATATGAACAAAATAAAAGTACAAAATAACTAATGCTAAGTTGCACAATCTACTAAAATTGACAAGTAATAAAAAGAGGATGGAAACAACCAAAGAACAAATTAAGCACAAGAAGGAACAGGGCTGATATAAATAAGAACAGAAGTTACCGAGGTAAGTGGTAGAGGACAACCTCAGCTCCCGGGCTACTAGATGCTTTTGCATGATGTCTTAGAAACAGGACATAAAGCTGACCATATCTGAAAATATGAACAAACAGCAACAAATGAGCATGTAAAGACAACAATCTAAGCACTGTATAAACCATGACCTGATCTTGCCAACCTCATGACCAAATCTATACTCAATTAATGGACTGAAAGATCTTCGTTCCCAACAATAATTCAACTGTGCCTGAAGTTAGGAAGAAAGCAGAATAAAGTAGATCTGACACCAGAAAATGACATTTTAGGCACAGCATAATAGAATGACAGGGCACTGTGCTAATATACAGAACCAACACCAACAGATCCAACACGGACTGGCAGAAAACAAAGGGCCACAATTATCTGAGTGGGTTGCAGTACCAGACACAGTCACTCTGTAGAAGGGAGATGCTGCATACGGACTGCTGTGCTAATACAGGGGGTATGGGATGCAGGGTCTGACTGACACCAGTCAAACAGTGAATGGCCTAGTCTAAGACTATTAATGTTATATTCTGAAAAAGAAAATAATTATTAAAAAATTAGCTAAAAAAAAAAAAAAATGGCATTTTAAGGGTGTTACTAGTGATCTATTTACCGGCAGGCATTGGCCACACTTGTCTCGTCTATTATCATATTGAAATAATGCTACAATTTGCCAATGCTTGTCAAGTTGGCTACTAACAAAAAACAGAGCCAAAACCAGGAGAAATGCAGGGAGTTACAAGCATAACACCATGAAGATCTCACTGTCTTTTACTTATGTATACTGAAGTTGTACCTTTCACACTTTTATTCAGAGCTGCTGGGTTGCAGACAGGACCAATTTAGGGTGGAGTCAAAGTCAGAAAAAAGTTACTTTTTGATTATTGAGTAAATGATTATTTACTATACAATTATTGACTGTACAGTTAATTAAATACATAACTTATTGTAATTTTTTTTACTTTCATAGGACTACAATCATTAGTTTTCTCCTGAAGAGGAGGAGCTTTGCTGCTCTGTCTGACCATTTATGAAGGAGTTGGAGCCAATGGGGTCGGACTACAGAAAAGGTAGCTTTGGCCAACCAACTCCACAGCCCTGCATTTATCATTTCACACTCACATAGTCGCCATTGCTATATCTCTTTCGGAAATCTTTGCCATCTTGGCTGTAGACGCTGGCAGCTCTATTTCAAACTTTGCCATTTTTGCCATTGTTCCGCTCTGTAAAAAACAAAACAGAGAGATAAAATAACTTTTTCTCGTCTACTTCACTGGGGGACACAGCACCATGGGTATAGACCTGGTCACTAGGAGACAAGACACTAGGAAAAAGCAAAAGCTGTTGGCTCCGCCTCCAGGCTATACCCTGCCACAGCCACTGTGCATGAATCAGTTTGAAACCTAGTGTCATAGGAGGCAGACACGACCTGACTCAGGTCTTCTGTCTTGCATTGTTTTTATTTTTACCTTTCTTTCAGGTGCAGGGGGTAGTCAGCGTGTACGCCACACTAGTCATACCCTCCTGCGGGCGCAGCGCTCTGCAAAAGAGCAGCCTCGCCGGTCACCCAGTCCCCACTCACCGCACCCCGAAAGCGGCCGGAGTACCGGTGACCCCACTCCCACGTGCGAGGTCCTACCGAGGGGGTGACCCTGCGGCGCCTGAAGCCTGAAGTCGCCAGACTGGTGAGTATGAGAAGAATAGAAGGCTGGTGAGTATGAAAGTTACCTCAGCCCCTCTCCATCTCCCCTTCAGGCCCTCTCCACCTCCCCTCAGGCCCCTCAGCCCCTTAGTGCCATTTCCCAGGGGGACAATAGTATGGGTCCTGTTTAGGGGGGGCATCACAGGGTTCCCCTGAACTGGGCCTTAAATCTTAGTAAATAAGCCCCTTTTTTCTGGGGCGTTTTTGGGTTTTCTGGTCGCTCCTACCGAGCGGCCCCCGTCGGGGGGGGGGCACCCGGTTCCCCCCCCCGCTCATGTGGGGACCCCCTTTCCTGGCCCCCCGGTACCTTTTCCCAGGCCTCTGCGGAACCTCCGGAGTTCGCGGTCGCGCCGCGCCGCCGACGGCGCCTCGCGGTCGGCCGCGTTGTACGCGAGTCCAAGGCCTGGCCGGGAACTAGGCCGCAACGGGCCCGTCCCTTTCCCGGGCTTTTCTGGTACCCAGACTCCGCCTAGGGCCTTCCATTGGCCAGGGGGCTGTCCTGGCAAGCCATCCAGCCTGCCCAGTAGCTACTGAGCTTGTTTTTACCAGGGGAAGAGCTTTGCTCTCCTCATATTCTCAATTTATTTATTTATTGGCTTATTTATTTATTTTTTGGCTTGCTGGGACAGCAGGGATTCTTCCCAGTTCCCTGGGAGACATTGCACCTGCGGAACCCTTGCTGCAGCAGTTTGTGAGCGGCCATCTTTTGCAGTCTGGTAGGCTAACCCCCTGGGTTACCCTAATTTTCTTGGGCTCCCCCTCCGGCCCCTCTGGTTGCGTCACGTTCTTATACGTGCACCCGCTGTATCAAAAACAGTTGCCATGCGGACAGCCGAAGCCCATGTGCTCTCTCTGCCTTCCGCCTCAGCCAGTCAGTAACCTCCTGGCCCCTCTCCGGTTCTTCCATCCCCCGGATTGGGCGGCCTCCCTAACCTTGGCCATGGTGTCCTTACCAGACTTAACTAGTCAGTGCTGGAAACTTGGAATGGCTGCTTTCCCAGATCGCCGCTCAGTCGGCTGCTTCTTGGGATCTCCCTGGACACCCTCATAGTTCCCGTCGCAGCTCCAGGAGCCTCAAAAGGACCAGGAAGTCTTCCTACGGTTCACGGTCCGCCACCCCTTCCTCTGGGTACTCCCCAGATAGGAACTCAGCTCACGGCTCCACTCCGACAGGCGGATACCTCCCTCCCTCTGCTCGGTCTATTTAACTGGGGACGCCTCTGACTCCGACTCGGAGCTTCAGCTAGGCTCATCTATATCTGCTGCTACGCGGGAGTCATCTATGCGATAGAGACCCTATAGATCTCTGAGGACCCGGACTCATCCTCTCAAGTGGACATCTCTTTCTGCCACTGGATGTTTGATCACATCTTGAGGGCACAGTGACTTCTCCCTGGACCATCCTCTGTCTTCGACTAGGAAATCGGACATCCCTTCCCTTGACCTGTGTGTCTCCAAGTGGAAGGTGAGCTCGGGCAGTTCTGCCAGGCTATGCTGTGACACACGTCTCTAGCTCTCCCTGGCTGGCAATGATGAACATCCGAGGTAAGGGAAGCAGGTTGCTCCAGTGGTGCAATCGGTTAGCGCACGGTACTTACATATCAGTAACTAGTGAGCGCAAGCTGGCCTGTCTTGACATTTTGTCAGCGAGCCGCCCCATGTGTCCCTTCCTATCACTAAGAGCCTCCCACGGTGGATCCCATGATAGCTAGGCTCTCCAAGGCTTCTAGTCTGCCTTCAGCGGATTTTGCCTACCTCAGTGATCCCTCGGAGTGAGATCGGATTGCATCTGTTGTATTGTTTGCAATGCAGAACTGATACATTGCATTGCCCTAAATGCTGGCTATTGTATTGCTGCAAGAAGGTGGCTTCCCTCACCAGGGTGGCCTTCGTAGTGGCTGGTTTCTCCCTGCGGCTCTCCTTCGCTGCCTCTTGGGTCATCAAGGCCTTCTTTTCCTGGGCCAAACAGCTTCAGTCAAACCTCCCTGATGCAGTTTCCCTCCAGCCGCTCGTCTCTGAGATCCTGAACGCTTCCCAATAACTGGAGATGCCTCCCAAATCTGCCAAGGCGGCCGCCAATGCAGTGATTATCTGCCATACCGTTGGGATCCGTTGTGGAATACTAGGTCCGCCTCCAAGGCGGCGAACGCAGCCCTTCTCCCTTTCCAGGTCGTCCTGGGCCAAATTTTTTGTTAAGGGCGTCGAGAAGCTTATCCCTGAGGCCACGGGGGAATAGATTCTTCCTCCCTCAGAGGCGTCCTATGTGTCAGCCGTTCTCCTGCTCCAGAAAGCTTCTTTCAAGTCCAGGCCTCCCTGGCGGTTCTGCACTAGGTCGTCCAGGTCTTCCTCTTCCTAGCCTCCTCGGCATGAAGTTTTTTCCCCTCTCTGGGCAGCTCAAGTGGCGGGACGTCTGGAGCCTGGGCCTGAGGCGTGGTGTCGTCCGGCTACTCCAGTTTTCGCTGGAGTCTCTTTGCCTTCGCTATGTCGGACAATCCAGGCTGTCTCCAATCTCCAGCGGCAGGGAGTCAGTGTCCCTGTTCCCGTTGCAGAGTGTATCTGGGGTTTCTATTCCTACCTGTTCTCCATTCGCCTAGAAGGACGGCTTCCTCTGTCCCATCATGGACCTGAAAGGGCTCCACAGGTTCTTCCATGCCTGCAGGCTCCGTTGTAGTCTATGCAGTCTGTGGTGGCATCCCTGGAGATGGGCGAATTCTTTGTCCATCTACATCATCTCGCTGTGCCTTCAGCGGTTTCTTCGTTTTGCTGTGGATCCTTGACCTTTCCAGTTGTCTCTCTCCCCTTCAGGCTGGCCTCTGCCACCGGGTTTTTTTCCCTCAGTGATGGCGTCTCTCATGGCCATCCTCTGCGCCAGAGGTGCTGCCGTGTTTTCAGACTTTGACGACCTCCTGGTGAAGCCCCTCCAGGTCAGACAATCTGACCAGCTTGTGGTTCTCCTTGGATGTTCTTCGCCGGTTCTGCTGGCTCATCTATGAGGATGTCTCGTGTCCTCTAAGCACATGGAATCCGGGACATGATCCTCTGCTCGCTCCAGGGTGTGATTCTCCCTCCGGAGGCCAAGATCCTGAGTGTCCCACCTTTGGAGGTACTCTCCTTGCTGTCTTTGAATCGGCATGTGGGTCCTGCGCACGATCGCCTCAACCTTCTAGGCTGTACCTTTCATTCACGCTGTCGTTCTCTCCTCTTGAAGATTACGGCCTGCTGGGACAAATCTCCGGACAGCCTCATCTGCTTGGTTCTCTTTCCACCTTGGTTCACTGAGAGATTCTTTAGTGTATATTCCTCCCCAGGAATTTCTCAAGGGAAGTCCTTCTTCCCCTCTGTTGGTAAGTGATTCCCACTGCCGCCAATTTCCCCGGCTGGGGAGTGGTCCTCGATGCTTTGATTTT
The DNA here is from genome assembly GCA_947044405.1 of Leptodactylus fallax. Classification (NCBI taxonomy): domain Eukaryota; kingdom Metazoa; phylum Chordata; class Amphibia; order Anura; family Leptodactylidae; genus Leptodactylus; species Leptodactylus fallax. Next base: position 10,598,037 of record CAMRHE010000020.1, read on the forward strand.
TCAGGGCCTGTGGTCCAGGGCCGATTCCTCCCTCTGGTTCTACCTGCTGGATCCCAGGGATATCTTATTTGCCCTAACTCCTTGGACCTCTCTTCTCCAAGGACATCTGTCACAGTCCAGACTGACCTCTCCTCCATGGTCGCCTACTTGAACCCTAAGCGTGGCACCAGGAGCCGTGCGGCCTTACTAGAAGCCTCACAATTTCTTCCTTGGGTGGAGCGCCTTGTTCCAGCTCTTTCGGTGGTCAACCTTTTTCTGGGTGGCAGACTACTTGAGTCGAGAAAATATTGCTCTGGGCGAGGGTCGCTTTATCTGCAGATCTTCCATCCACTGTGCTCCCGCTGTGGTGTGACAAACGTCGACCTTTTTAGCCTCCGCCGGAACCACAAGGTCCCCGGCTAAATTGCCAGGTCTCTGGATCCTCGAGCCATCACCGCTGGCGCTCTTGTAAGTTCGGTTTTTCACTTCCTCTTCTCCCTTGGGTCCTCCAGAATCTCAAGACCAAGGGGGTTCAAGCTATCCTGGTGGCACCAGATTGGCCCTGCCGGGTCTGGTATGTGGATCTCTTTTTCCTGTTGGCGGATGCTCCTGGCCTCTTCCTCTGCTGGTCGACCTTCTGTCTCAAGGACTGCTGTTCCTCCCCACCTTGACTCAGCTGCGTTCACGGCGTGGCTGTTCAATCCGAGGTTTGAGGCATCGTGGTTTTTTTTCGGAGTTTGTTATTCTAACATACTCAAGGCCCGGAAATTCCAGATAGCTTAGATCTGCCATCAAACGTGGAAGGCTTACGTCCACCGTTGGAAGAGTAACGATTCTCATCGGATCTTCTCCAGTCTGTCTGGATCAAGGTCTTAGTCTTCTTTCTTTTTAAAAGACTTTCCTACAGGAGTGCCACTCTGTGCTCCTTTGGAACCCTTGGATCCGTGGGATCTTAACCTCATCTTTAAGGTGCTTCAGGTTCTCCCCTTCGAGCCTATGATATCCCTTTTTTTGCCTTCTGTCCTGGTAGAATGAGTTTCTGGTGGCCATTACCTCCATCCGCAGGGGTCCCTAACTGGCTGCCCCTTTTTTTCGGCAGCCTCCCTTTCTGGTCCTCCACAAGGATAAGGTTTTCCTCTGTCTGCCACAGTCTTTTTTTTCTTAGGGTGTTTTTCCTGCTTCCACTTCGAGGACTTGGTCTTGCCCTCTTTCTGCTCGGTCCCCAGGCGTCCATGTGAGTGCTTGCTCTTCCCTGCCCGGTTGTTGCCCGGGCAATTTGCGTGTATACTGTTCCTCACGGATCCTTTCTCTTGTTCGGACGCTTTGCTCATTCTCCCTGAGTGCCCTTGCCAGGGCCTGCCTGCTTCCAGAGCTCCCATCTTCCGATGGCTTTGGTCTGAGATTAGGGAGACCTATCGATTTAAGAGTACGGCTCTGCCTTCCTGTGTGACGGCTCTCTCCTCTAGAGCTGTTGGAGTTCCCGGGGCCTCCGGCATCAGGCGTATGCTTCCCAGGTCTGTAAGTATCCCACTGGGCCTCCATCCTTTTTTTCTAAGTTTCTCCAGATTCATTCTGTGGCCTCTGCTGATGCCAATTTGGGTTGTAAGTTTCTGGAAGCGGTTGAGTATTACGGGTTTGCATGGCCGTGTTATTCCCACCCTCTGGGACTGCTTTAGGACATCCCATGGTGCTGTGTCCCCCAGTGAAGTAGACGAGAAAGTGGGATTTTTGTGTACTCACCGTAAAATCCTTTTCTCGTTGTATTCACTGGGGGACACAGATCCCTCCCTTGTTTTTTTTCAGTGTTCCTGCCCGAACTGTGTTGGTTCCTTTTTGGGTTCGGGCATTGTTGGTGGTTGTTGGTTCCATGTTCCTTTGTGTGTCTCTCCTATTGCTACGGTACAAACTGATTCATGCACAGTGGCTGTGGCAGGGTATAGCCTGGAGGCGGAGCCAACAGCTTTTGCTTTTTCCTAGTGTCTTGTCTCCTAGTGACCAGGTCTATACCCATGGTGCTGTGTCCCCCAGTGAATACAACGAGAAAAGGATTTTACGGTGAGTACACAAAAATCCCACTTTATTAGAAATCAAATCCTCAGCTCAGATTCCAGGGAACAGCAAAGGATAGGCAGCACGTATTTAGCCTCACACTTACGCAGCAGTCATTATGGATATAGACAGAGCATGTTGGCTCTGTAGTTAGCACTGTTGTCTTGCAGTGCTGGAGTCATCGGTTTGAGTCCAACCAAGGCAAACATCTGCATGAGGTTTGTATAACAGATACATTTGTCTGTTCTGCCACTTAATACAGCATCAGGGCTGTTGAGCTGGAATTGTGGGAGTCGGGATCAGTTTTGGGTCGGAGTCAGAAAAAAAAAAAGTTACCCACTCAGACTTCAGAATAAAATTAAATTATATTATGCAATTATCAATATTGTATAATTAATCAGATGCATAACTTGTCGTATATTTACTTCCTTAGGCATCACTAGTTTTTTACTGAATTATAGGAGCTTTAATGCTTCTGTCTGACCATGGCAGTCAGCTATTTATGAAAGGAGTTGGAGTCGAAGCAAGAGCGAGTCGGGTAATGGAAAAATAGAGGAGTCAGAGGAACAGTCAAGGTAATTTTATGGCGTCCGTTATTTTACCACAAAAAAATATATATAAATAAATAAATAAAGCAGCATGCTGTGCCATTTTTTCCTACAAATATGTTGTAATCTGCAAAGGAGGCTCTGAATGGAGCCTTCAAGACAAATGAGAAAAAGAGCTGTGAGTGGGATTTGGACTTTACAGTAGAGTTCTGGGCCCCTACATGCTATCATGGAAATTTCATGGGGAAAATCAAATCAAAATGATATAAGAAAATTAAAAGGATGGGGCTCACCTTGAAATGAAATGGCTGCAGCACATTGCAGAGGTTAGCAGTAGACAGTAGGATCACACAGCTCTCAGGACAATACATGTACCAGTTCACATTAATACTCTGACTCTTTAAAAGCTTTAAGGATCGCTTCTCAGCCAGTACCTGAAACAAAAAACACTATTTAATAGAGGTGACATAAGAATGGTAAAGGGGGTCAACAATTACTTATAGCTGAATTATACATACAAGCAGTAAATTAAAACAGATTAGTCAGAATCTTCTAATATGAAAATGTCATAGGAACGTTTGTAAAACACAATCTATCAATGTATGATGAGATTACCTGCCTATATTTTACCAGTGTAAGAGCCAAATTAGATGCCCATGTGTGGCCTGGGTAATATGATATACCTGACGCCTTCATTTCCCAGACCAACTGTGGCTCATTTGAACTGAATTTCTTGCATCGTAGTGGTCTAGGATGCTGTAAGTTGTAGCCTCACCGCAGATTTAATATCCCTTACTCAAATGATGATGTGAATATGAGGCAAGTACAATTGGGCTGGAACTCAGAGCATTATAGATCACTATAATATAGAGTTCAGCACATATCAGCCACAATCAGTATGGGAAATGTGGTCATCACACAGATCACATTACCACGACCAAACACTGCCATCTGAATCCCATAAACTGACTCAAAATTATGCAGTGAACCTCCATGCATATTACTGTGCAGAATTAGCCTTTAAGGATTAAATTGTAAAAACATTGATGAATCTAGAGAATCTGATTTGTTTTCTGCCAAAATGCAGGATCCTAGGAGCCTAACAGAATATCACCCTACCTGCTGTACAGCAGTCCAAAATGCCCCTAATGGATTAGCAGTAAGAACACCCATACCTGATAGAACTCAATTCCTTGGTCTGTTATGAACACGATTTCTGTAGCGCTGGTCCAGCAGAATCCCAGAATCCTAGCATTTTTTGTCTTATAAAAAAAAAAGGGGGGGGGGATTAAACATTTAAATTTTCTCAACCAATATCCATTTTAGAAGAGTTTGTCTAAAATGTACATTTATCTGTAGGATAGGTTATAAGTGTGTGATAAGTAGGTGTAGGGCCCTACACTGGGACCCCCAAGATTACCAGTTCCCAATGCAGTAATGAGGAGTGTGAATGGAGAATACAACCTGCCACACCATTCAAAGTCTATGGGACTGAGGAGATAGCAGAGTAGAGCACAGAGTAGAGAGAAGGAAGGGGATTGTGTATCTGTATATATCATTCTCAATATGTTATAGTCCATTTATTATTATACTGAATTAACATAATTAACATGCTGAAAAATATTTAATGCAGCACCTGGCTGTGACCCTCAATAATGAAAGCCCTTGATCTTTTGAGCAAATGTATAAAACACGAAAGGCCGATATTGAGATTATGGATTTTGTTCAGCTTACCTTACATTCCTGAGAGTATTCCAACTGAGAATAGTCTTGAATTAAATTGATAAAATCCTATGAATGGAAACAAAGTACGCCCAAAAATTAATTCATATATGGAAGCAAAAATAAGAAAAGACTGATGTTGGATCATCTTCCTATGTTGCCATGATCTTTATAATCGGTCTGCCTATAGAAGAAGAACTCTGTACGTGTATACTTCAATTTCTATACACATAGATTTCATCTTCATGTATGTATACCTTATCTTGGGTATTTAAGCATATAACATCAGTGTGAGCAGTCATGTCCCAGATCTGCTTTCTGGATACAAATCACATAGAACATATAGTGCTCCCTGCATCCAACTATTATAGTTATGAATTGCAACAAAATATTACAGCCAGACGTTATTAAATTACTATGGTTCATAAACTTACAGACCACACACTCACCACTGTCTTATTGGTCCTTTGTACAGCCAGAATTTTGTTTCCCAAAGAAAATTTAATGCACTTCACCTCCCCCTTGTCTTCCATCCTATCAAAAACCAAAAAGTCATATTAAACAAACTGGACAATACAAACACATTATATGGAAGACTGTGCTCTGACTACACGTCTGATTATGTCTCTATATCTTTATAGCATAAACTACAGTGCTGCACTGTCTTCTCAGAATTAGGCACATGTCCTACACGTGATCTGCACTAGTAATCTTATTAATGCACAGAACAGTCAGTATGTCACTAGGCTGAAGGCCAATACTTTACAAATTGGTAAGAAGGAATCCAAGTATTCACACTATACATGGTAATTCATGTAATATGTTCATTAATTTACAAACGATTTACATGACTTAAAACAGCTTTCTGGGGTGATAATGTTAATGGCCTAATCTTAAGACAGGCCCTCAGCATCAAATCAGCAGAGATCTAACGCCTACCACCCCTCTCCTTAATAAGCTGACTGAAGGAGCTGCAGCCTCCTTATTGTTAACCAGGAACAGATCTGTACATGCTATAGTGGCTGTGCTTGGTACTGCAGTTCAGTCTGTATCACTTAAAGGGGTTGTACACTTATTTTTTATTGATGACCTATCCTCTGCATGGGTCATCAGTAAGAGATCTGTGGGTATCTAACACCCAGGACCCCACTGATCAGCTGTGTGAAGGGCCTGTGGCACTTGTGCAAGTACCATGACCCTTCATGGTTTACAATGCATACACCTGAATCATAGTGGCTGTGCAATGTAATTACCGCCTTGTCCCATAGAAGTGAATAGGATGAGGCTGTAATTACATTGCATGGTGCACAATGTAAACAGTGAGGCAGTCACAGTGCTCACAGGAGTGCTGCTACCCCTTCAAACAGATGAACAGCAGAGGTCCGAGGTGTCAGACACCTCAGTGATTCTTTATGGCTGACCTATCCTCAGGATTGACCATCAATAAGAAAGAACTGGACAACCCTTTAAATAGGACCAAGCTGCAGCACTAGACACACAACAGACTGTACAAAGCAAGAACTGCAGCCCATTCAATTAACTGACCATCAGGATGCGGGGAGTCAGAACCCCTCTGATATTGATGGCCTATCCTAAGGACTGATCATCACTATTATATCCCCAGAAAACCCCTTTAAGTCTACCATTTAGCGGCTTCCCATAATACACTTTTCTTAGAGCACTTTAGAGGCCCATATAGGGTACTTTTAGTTTTCAGGAAGTGCTATCCTGTATCATATAATTGGCAAGATAATAACATGTTGCAATGAACAGGCAAGTAAATTCTATCACTGGAACAACATTACCTGAAAGAGATGGGAATTCTGTCTTCTGGCCCCTTAACCACCACACCAGTGGCTCCTCCAGAGCGCACAGCAAATACCTTCAGGAGAATAGATGTTCTTGTTTTAGCAAAATACATTTAGCATCCACTGATCTAAACGTGAAAACCTATAGCAAATCACATTTAGCACGTCCACGTCCAGATTGTAGAAATTAAAATTGATCACTCAAAAGAAAAAAAAACAACAGACAAAAACTACACGTGCAGCTAACCAGTTTACCAACCTAGACCACAGGGGTAACTATTATCGAAGCTGTGGTTATCAAACCACTGGCATGCTGCAATAGGGTTTGTAAGTCCAGGATCTTTGTAGATATGGCCCTGTAGTAAATACTGGTTTTACTAGGAGGCAGAAAGTAAAGTTATGAAACAGCTGTGTGACACTAACCAATAGTCATCTGGGCGGAGCTATAGTGGAGGCTAGTCATCTAGTCCTTGCTTACAACACACCTTTCTAACATTAAAAATGTCCTGCTCACCACTGCAACGCTGACTTTACACAACAAGTGGGATGTCAATCAAGGGACAATAGGTACAACAGCATGGACACTGTGACTAGACTCCACTGTAGCACCACCCAGATGACAGTCCTGTAAAGCCAGTGGTTTCTACATTGATATGTCTACAAAGAGGTTTACAAGCCCCATATCATGCCACAATTTTGTTGACAGATTAATTTCACCACCACAAGATTATACCGTTACATGCTGCTGGCCCTATTGTTTGTGGAGTCACCCGTACAGGGAACACTCAGTAGCAACAGGATAGCATTAAGGCTAAGGTCCCACATTGCGGAAAAGCAGATTTTTGTTGTTGCAGCCTTTGCTGTGTTTTTATTATTGGCCAAAGCTAGGAGTGAATTCAACAGAAGGGAGAAGTATAAGTGCTTCCAATACATTTCCCATTCCTTTTGTAGCCACTCCTTGGTTTGGCTCAAAGGCGCATCAAAAAAAGAAAGAAAAAAAAAAAAAAAGAAAGAAGAAGCTTTTCTGCTACATGGGGCCTTAGCCTAGGAGTTTTCCCATGGGTGATGACCTAGCTTAGTATAGGTCAGTGATGGCGAACCTTTTAGAGACCGAGTGCCCAAACTGCAACCCAAAACCCACTAAATTATCGCAAAGTGCCAACACGGCAATTTAACCTTAAATTAACCAGGATCTGTTTTATATTGACCGTGCAATGTTATTACAGCCTGTAATAATATCACATGTCTGCTATAAAACAGATACTGTGTGATATAAATAGTGAAGGGCCCCACATACAGTACAATGTGCTCCGAAGTGGCCCCCAGACAGTACAATGCGCTCCACAGTGGCCCCAGACAGTATTATATGCTCCAGAATTGCCCCCACTCAGTATTATCTGCTCCACAGTGGCCCCCAATCAGTATTATATGCTCCAGAGGGGCCCCACTCAGTATTATATGCTTCACCGTGGCCCCCAAACAGTAGTATATGCTCCACAGTGGGCCCCCACACAGTATTAGATGCCCAGTGTCCCCCATACAGTAGTAGATGCTCCTCAGTGGGCCCCCACAGCAGTGTCCCCCATACAGTATTTGAAGCATCTAATACTGTATGGGGGCCACTGAAGCATCTAAAACTGTGTGGGGGCCCACTGTGGAGCATATACCACTGTATGGGGGACAGTATTTGAAGCATCTAATACGTGTGAGGGGCACTGAAGCATCTAATACTGTGTGGGGGACACTGAAGCATCTAAAACTGTGTGGGGGCCGCTGAAGCCAAACTGTGTGGGGGCACGAGCATCTACTACTGTGTGGGGGACACTGAAGCATCTAATACTGTGTGAGGGGACACTGAAGCATCTAATACGTGTGTGAGGGGACACTGAAGCATCTAATACTGTGTGAGGGGACACTGAAGCATCTAATACTGTGTGAGGGGACACTGAAGCATCTAATACTGTGTGAGGGGACACTGAAGCATCTAATACTGTGTGAGGGGACACTGTGAAGCATCTAATACTGTATGGGGGACACTGAAGCATCTAATACTGTGTGAGGGGACACTGAAGCATACGGTATTAGATGCTTCGGATTCCCCGTTAGTGAGCGATCATGGCGACGGCGCGCATGCCAACTGAAAGGGCTCTGCGTGCCCTCTCTGGCACGCGTGCCATAGATTCGCCATCACAGGTATAGGTCATCAATATAAGAGTGGAGAGGGTATACCACCTGGCACCCCCACTGATCAGTTGTTCATGGCCTCCTTATTGCATACCAGGCACAATACCATAAAATGTATTGGAGCTCAGTCCCAGTAATGTTACTGGCCTGGAAGAGAAGTACTTTGTAGATTGTGAGCCCTATATGGGACAGTGACTGACCATGTCTGTAAAGAGCTGAGGAATATCATGGCGCTATAAAAGTAAGCTAATAAATAAATACTATCAATATTAAAGGGGTTTTCCAGGACAAATACTGGAGACCTATCCTATCGGTCACCCGCCACCACCTCTGATCAGCACCTTGAATAGACTGCAGCTTTCTGATGGTGGTCTCTACTTACCAAGCACAACATTGCACATTGCATTGGGGATGCGCTTGGTATTGCACTTAAATGGGACTGAGCTGCAAACAGACCATGTAAGGAAAGAATATGATGTCACTGCTCTGTAAAGGGGAAGTAGCATTGCCAATTCAAACAATTGGACGTTCTGTGTGTCACACCCCCACCCATCAGATATTGATGTGCTATCCTAAGAACAGGTCATCCATATGAAAACCCCATCCAGGAGAATTTTCTGTTATTGGAATCTTTGGGGAACCTAACTCTCAGTATTTAGGTATGTTATAGTACTTCTGGCAGTGTTGTTTATATTTACAGCATGATGGCATTAAAGGAGGTATATGGATTCGAACATTGATGGCCTTTCCTTAGAATAGGCCGTCAATATTAGATCTGCAGGGTCCAACATCTGGAACCCCTGCAGATCACCAGTACTACAAACTGTGCTGCTTATTCGCCATATAAACTGTAGTGGCAAGTGTAGATATTGCAGCGCTGTCCCATAGAAATCAGAGAGCCGCACTGTCTGGGTACCGTTGATCCTAGGTACAGGCCATCAATCTTAGAAAGCAGAGAAATCCTTGAAGTACAAGATGGCTATGTATTTTATGTGTATGGCATCATGTACAGCGGGACAGTATTATATGCATACTATGGCAGAAATATCACTATATGATATATAAGCCACTGAGGGCTAAGCTTGTGTCTAGCAGGGTATTTACAGTACAAGTTTAGTAAGTCAGTTTATCCTTCATGTTGTCAGACAAGTCACTTTGGAAGTTACAGACTCTTTCCATCTAGTCTAGGGGGCGTTTTTACTCCTAGATGCAGCTGCAGGGATATATATATATATATATATATATATATATACACACACATAGTACAGCACATATCTTGTCACCTGTTTATTGGCCTCATCGAAGAACACACTGTTCACATTGGTGGCTTTTTCAAACAGAACCGGCCTGTCACTGAGCTCCAGGTAGAAGTCTTGGCTGTCCATTGCTGGGTAATGGCTCCTAATGCCGGGTAAATCACGGGCTCTGGGTGCAGAGATCACGGCGTCGCCATACACAGCCCACAGCTAAGGACAGGAGTTCTATCCGGCCCCGAGGAATCGCGTTACCCCAAGCACTACACAATCATGCGCCTCCCCCCTCCACAGTGCAGGAACCCAGATGACGGAAAGTCACATGACCTGCCTCTTTGCCTCTTCCGCGACTCTGGTGTGTCACATGACCGCACTGACTAGCGCTAAGGAGAGCAGTAACCGCGCGCCAGTCTGTGGGACAGTCCACTGTTGTCCCAGCTGTGGGGGGATGTTGTTATCTATGATAATTTAGCACCTCTCAAGATATTTCCTTTAGGTACAGCACAGAGAAGAAGCGATTGTTAGGCTAGGGCTACATGGCGACGTTGCTCCCATGCAAGTAGAACAACCAAAATATGTGTGCAACTTGCTGTTGCTGGACTATTTTAGACTGTAAAACAGGTAAAATCGCATATGCAATCGTATGCAATTTATATTGAGGTGTATTCCGGCAAAGTCGCGTATGCAGGTTTGGTTGTGTTATATCATGTGTTGGAACAGAACCATATTGCAGGCTTTGGGGGATTAAAATCTACAAAAGTGGCGTAAAATAGTCGCAAATCAGAGACTATAATGGTAGATGCCAGAATGGCGTGAGTAAAATGAGGCTTTGGATATTACCCACTCCTTTATAGAATCTAACATAAAATCAGGCACTGCCAGGTATGCTGTGGATCCAGGAGGTGGCGCTGACTATTTAATGCCACTTGCAACTAAAATAGTCACCACTACCCACGCCATAGTCAGGAACATTTACACCTCAAAAGAGGCGTAAATGCCACCACAATCTACAAAAGCCATAGACTTGTGCCTAAGTGCATGGCTGCCAGATGGAAGTGCCTAATTCATGATGAGGTGTCATTATGAAATAAGAGCGCCCTCCACCGCTGCGGAAGACATTAAAGGGGTTGTCCAGGATCGGAATATTTTCATACTGGTCATCAGTATCAGATTGGTCGGGTCTAACGCCCAAACCGTTCAGTTGATGGAAACCAAATACTAAGCATATGAAGTGAAGAATTTGTGGCACTCAGGAAAATGTCTTGTTTATTTATTATACACAGAACACGTGATTCAGGCATGTTCAGGCGTCTTGCATATGGGACCAGGTGACCTTCCAAATAGGAAAACATATATAAAGAAAGAGTAAACGTTCAAAGTCCCAAACGTTTTGGTCAGATGACCTTCACTGGGTATATATGTCTGGATTAAATCTGTAAATAATCATAGTGGGTATTAAACATAATAAAAACTCCCATCACCCTAAAAAGCACCAGTAAAACTAGTGTTATGTTAGTTTTACACAGAATATGACAAATGACACATTAAATTAACTCTTTATTGTGTCATCTGTCATATTGTGTCATCAGTCACGTCTCCTGCTTGGGGGAGCTCATATGTCACGTGCACATATACCCCAAGTTATACAAGGTAATACAAAGATAGCGCAAACACGTAGATCTCTTTATTAAATGAACTGCCTATTATGATGTGCACTGAATTTATATACCCTTGTATCCTCCCTTCCTAATGTATGGATAAACATAGACTCTTCCAGAAGTTACTGAGTTGTACAAATATCTTATGGTGGCTGGTTTGAAATGTGACCTTGCACCCTTGTACTACACAGTGCTACAAAGCTAGAATGGAAGTGGAACAAGCACCAAATAACCCTTTCCAATACGTCTTCTCGGGCTGATATTAGAGCAAGGGTGTGCAAACTATTGTGGTCCAAGGGCCGTATTGTTATTGTGCATCACTCCTAAGCGTCAAAATAAAACCAATGTCATTATCTCAGACGTGGCATACTGAAAGAACAGTATAAATCATAATTGTCTGAAATTTGGCGAATCTACTTCAAGGGGTTGTCCGGGATAAAATACGAATTAACCCCTAAACTAAACCTCCTCCCCCCTCCTAACTTCTAATTTACTTATATTAAAAAAAAAAAAAAAATCTATAATTACCCATATATCCCTGGGGCAATCATGTGACCGCCCCAGGGAGAGTTTCTGATAATCTGGCGACGTTCCGTTTCCCCCGCTTACGAAATAGAACATCACCAGTACTCTCTTTCCCCCCAACCCCATCAATACTTACGTGTCTTCCTGTCTAAGAACGGCTCCTCCCCTCTTCCTTTCTGCATGCACTTGGCACAGTCTGGAGGTGCCTGCGACACATGCGAGGTAGAGATGGCACTCCATCTCTACTACGCAGGCGTCATAGGTACTTGCGGTCTGTGCACACGCTAGGAGAGTGGAAGAGCAGTGTCTTCGGAAAACCCCTTTAAGGGACCCCTATTGCAGGGATGACTGGCCCCTTTTCCACTATTCAGCACTCCAAAGCAGAGGAGATCCTGCATGCATGTGTCTCTCTCCATTGCAGATTCTGGGAGATGCAGTAACAACCTACCCTTTTAAGGCTCCCATAAGCTACAACATGCATAGATGACCATCTTTAAAACTCAACACCTTTTTAAAAGGCCTCCCAACCAAATGATAGTGCTGTGTAGGGACCTTTAATAGGAGCAAAAACATACCTGTGTGGCCGTCCACAAAGTGATGATGTAATGTAGAGATACTCAGTTTTTATGGATATGCAAACCAGCCTCAAGTGCATCTGGGATGGGCATGATTTGCATACAGAAATCTACTAGTGCTTTGGATGTCCTCTAAAATTGATGCCCAATGTGGTCTCTTTTTAGCCATGATTGACACTAAGCCCCTGCCTGCATCACAGCTGTATGTAGGCAAATCTGGCAAATTCAGACATCCCCCAATGCACTTGAAGCCGACTTGTTTATCCTTAAAAAGATGATTATCTGCATTGCTTCATTGGTTTATGACCACACAGATGTTTTCACTCTTATTAAAGGTCTCGATACCTGACCCGACAGTTCCACTGCACAAACCTTTCTACATTACCCCACCATCTTGTGATGCAGTATTGTGTTGTGTTTGACACAGGACTGTGGTAGCCAATTACTAACATGCCATCCATAATGAAATTATAGAACAGGCAAGTCCTTATAACTTTTGACTATTAAATAAAGAATAGTAATGGACCATGAAATGGTTGGTAGATTTTAAAAGTGAATAAGTGACATTTCTAGCGATGTGGACACCTGTACTAGCCCAACCCATGAATAACCAGACCATACCTCCACAACCTCTGCTGCTCATAGCTACTAGACAATTCTGTGTTTTAGTACTGTCACTAAACATTAAATAATATAACAGGATGTCTTGGACCACTTTTCAGGTTTGTTTAAAAGGGCTCTCCAGGATGCAGTTCCCAAAAAAAAAAAAAAATATATATATATACATACACACACACACACACACACATACATACACTAAACAGGTTATGTCTGGTATTGCACCTCAATCCCATTCACCTCAGTATAGCTGAGCTGTAATACCAGTCCATGGACATGTGTGGCATTGTTCCTGGAAGAAAGCAGCCATGTTTTTGTAAACAACCCTTTTCATGGACTTTTGCTGTGGGATCTCAAAGAAAAAACACACTCATGTCTCTGTGTGACATTCTCCAATATCTGCATTATGTCAGCTAGTATGATATGCAGTATGGGTTATTAAAAGGAATCCATCACTAGGCTGAGGCCCCACGTTGCGGAAACGCAGCTTTTTTTGTTGCAGATTTTGTTGCTTTTTTTGAGCCAAAGCCAGGAGTGGATTGAACAGAAGATAGAAGTATAAAAACTTCTTATATATTTCCCATTCCTTTTGTAGCTATTCTTGACTTTGGCTCAAAAGACTGCAGCAAAATCTGCAACAAAAAAAAGCTGGGGCCTAAGCGTCATGGAGTGACAGAAGGATCTATTCACTTAAGCAACTATGTTTCCACCCGTTTATATCACTTAGAAGTCCCAGGTATTCATTATCATACAACACATGGACACTTTTCAGGCTTCCTGCGGTGAATTGGCAGAGAGTAAAATACATATTTGGAATCAGCGCCTTTAACCTATCCAGTTATTACAATGATTTGGGGGAAATCCCTTTAAGGCTGTGTTCACATGGAGTTTTTTGGCAGCGGCTTTTGACGTGGAATCCGCCTCAAAAAAATCCTCCCATTCATTTCAATGGGAGTCAGTAGCGTTTCTTTTCCTCTAGTGGAAAAAAAAAAAAAAAAAAAAAAAAAAGCAACATGACCTATCTTGCCGCGGATTCCGCAGGTCCAGACGTGCTCCTGATTAGGCCCATTCATCCGGGCTTAATCAAGAGCAGTTAGCCACGACGGAATGCTGATGCACTGAATCAGAATCCTGTCGCGGCAGACCGGGACGAAAACTCCATGGGCGGAAAATTTTCCGCCGTGTGAACACACCCTAAGGCTGTACAATGCCAGCCATTTAATATTAGTGGGAGAAAATTAACATTTCTATGGTAAATTCAGTGTGGTTACATAGGAGTGAGTTATATTGTATATTACATGTTTTATTTAATTTTCCTCTTGGGTCAGCATATACCAAGATGTGGGGTTGAAAAAAAAAAACAAAACACAATTTTGTGATTCTGTCACAAGACGTCCATCCTATAGGTGTGTATTTTCAGCCACCCAGTGATTGTGTTGTGGATTGCGCACTGTCAAGGGGTTTGTTAGAATATGTTGAATTGGCTTCATAAGTGAAATTGTTAATCAAATTTGAACTAATGTTAGGGAGGATCCATCTGTATAAAACAGTCTACAGCCTGAGACAAGCAACGCTTAAGAGTCATACAAAAAAAAACAAAACAAGCCAGTCATGGTTTAAGATTTATTCATTTCTCAATCCTATTACAGGCCTTGTACACAAATTACTCCACACAAAGACTGAAGCATTTAATAAATGCTGTATGATCGCATTTTCCACAGAGCACTATCTGCTTCTGCACATTACAACAGGTTGCGTTTCATCATCAATGCAGTTAATGGAGCTAAATATGTTCCTATCTCATGTAATGTGGCAAATGTCTAGTCCAGGTCTGACTGACGGCAGACTATTTCAATCTGCAAGATCTGCTGTCAATAAAGAGATGAAGAAGACACTTTATGTTGAGAGCCACCCTAATGCACAGCACTCTATTGATCCCTTTAACATCAAACACCACGTCAAGCATTTTATCTAAGCTTTCATAAAAACACACAGCACTTTTTGCTGCTTGCACCATCTCAGTCTCATTTTGTATTCAAGTTAAAAACATTATCAGGAGTTTTGTTCTCTAGGGTGCACACAGATCTGGTTCACCTCTTTCACCCTGCATTAGGCGGGATGTTAACCGCTGTATTGATGCTGTAGGAATACAGCTGGCTGGTTTTCTTCAACTTTTATTTAAATGCAAATGAAGCATCTGGGTTATTCATCAAAGATTGGTGGAGGGCCATCATCATCCTTCTGGAACATTGAAATCTTCTTTCCACGATTCTGGACATGCTCTTCATAGGTTTTCTCCAGAGCTTCAATCTAGAAAGAGAAAGCAAGAAATTTTAGAAGGTTATATACGGTTTACAGTCACTGAAAAACAAATATCAAAGTACTGTTTTTTGTTTTTTTTTCTAACCTGTATACACAAATACATAGCTCATATAGATGCATGCGTCCATACCCTTTTACCTTGCCTGGACATGTATGATGTAGGTTACAAAATTAACTACAGTAGCTTTTCAAGACAAAAAGGAAGGTGGGGGATTTATCTTTAGTCTTTGTTGCCCATTCTAAGCTGTATAACTACATCATATAATAATTTGTGAGTTGTAATGCTGTGTGCCTTTTTTTCTGAAGTGTATTTCCATACACCTAATTTACTACAAAGGCGCAACTGCGTAAATTTTGTGCAAATTCACCTCAAGGAAATTTAGATTTTACCACTGTCAGATATTTCAGTGTACTGCAGTGCCACTGTCCCTTTTTAAAAAAAAATGCATTGTAAAATGTTACTACAGATAAACCATGCCCACTTCCCCAACTAAAGTGATAAGCCTTGAGTAAAAGCCTTCAAAATAGGCAAAAAGGGGCAGAATTAGAGGGGGAAAAATATGCCCAAGAGGCTTGATAAATGGCCACCAATGTTTTATGCTATGAATGCGATATGCTGTTTGAGCATGTGTGACCACCTACTGGTTGTGTTGTGGATTGCAGACTTCAAGAGAGTTTCATCATGCTGTGATCATATTTAGAAATTGTAGTCCTTAAAATGATTATCTGGGAGTTAAGGTTTTTATGGCCCATCCTCAAGATAGACCATAAATACCTGACCAGTGGGTCTGACAGCAATCCACCAGGCTGATCAGCTGTACAGATCTGCTTCCAGTAGCCATCTTGTATAAAATACAGGGCCAGAAGGAAAGGAAGAAAGCTCCATCGTCTGTATAGCTGCGGGGTGCCATCACTGCAGCTCAGCTCCCATTGAAATCAGTGGGAACTGAACTGCAGTGACTACGCCTGAACACAACTTAGACATCAGGTTAAAGCTTCAATGGAAGCACAACTTTTTCCTGTTCACCAAATGGTAATGTATAGTATGGCTTAAATAAATTATTTACCTCTGCCATGAAATCCACTTGATTGTCAGATGCAATATTTAGTCCAGACACCATATTAAATATTGCACGTTCATTCGGAGTCTCTGAAACACCACATTTCTGGAAGAACTATTAAAGGAGGAAGAAAAATGGTTAACATGCTGATTCCATCATGTGTAGGAGACCTCTTCAATAGTTACCAATATTGTTACTTAGTTCCTCATTGACTAGTACAATAGTTATAATTTACAGCACATACATGATACTAAAAATCTACCTATATCATACAGCACCAGATCAGAAATATTCACCAGGAGCCCACAAAAAGTCATACATAACTTTGGTTCACTGGATCAAAATGACACCTACAGCAATCATCTGTTAGAGGTTTATCAGAAAGAAAATTCAGCCATGAAACTAGAAAAAGTCAGCTGCATTTACTATGCAAGTCCACTGCTCCATTACAGTGACTGCCTTCTGGAGCAAGCCCCGATTTCTATCAAGATTTGTATGAAATACATGGGGAAAAACAAAAAAACCTGTGTGCTTCCGTATAATTTCAGAGGCATACAGTGGTGCACGATAGGCTAATAGCAATCTCTAAATTGCACCATATTATGCCCATGTAAAATCAGCCTAAAGCCAGTTGCACATGATAGTGTGCAGGCCGCCAGCCATGATTGAACAGCACAGCCGGAACACGGATGTAACCCATGTGCCACCCACGCTTCCATGGCCCCATGGAATGAGGGGCCGCGGAAGCACGGCCGTACAATGTGACAGGAATAGGACATGTCCTGAGTATTGCGGCCCGGGTTATTGGCCCGACAAAAATTAATGGGTCAGTGTGCTATTCAAGACAAACCCGGATAGCACACTGACCTAGCCCACGGTTGTGTGCAAGGGGCCTAAAGAGTTTAAAAAAGCTACATACCAAAGATTATAAAGCAACAGCTAAGATGTGATACCAGCAGATAACTCCTTACAATATGCTGGAACATAAATATCTTAACCAAAACAGTATCTCTTAAATTTTCAGCCCATCCTTACCTGGGAAACATTCCTACAGTCTCTGTATAGAAACTCCAGGCCATGGGGATGAGTCGGCTCCACAGACTGACTCACATCAATAAGCCAAACCTGCACAGAGAAACAAGTTTTGTCTTAGGACTCCTGAACCCGCAATGTAACAATGCAATAATTGGGTGCATGGTTTTTACAGGTGAAACACGTAAAATAAATGTGTCTGGCCTTTATAAACCGCAGACATACTTACTGCTTTGCAAAACCACATGTGGTTTCTCAAGCATGGTCTTAACTGTACCTAAATCACTACATATAAATATATCAAAGTGCAACTCCCATTTCAGAGTTTTGTTTTTTTTTTGCTATTGTTTTGGGAGGGGGGTTGTGGTGGTGGTAAATATTTTTGTAATATACTTTATTAATCTATCAAACTTCCTTTTAATAGAAAACAGGCAGTAAAGTTCCCATTTGCAATGCTCTAAGCAATGCCAGGAGACAGAGTGTACACATGTACTCAATCTATTACATACAGATGAAGCATTTACCAAAGGGGGATGGTCCCTTCAAATGACTATCTTCGGGTTTATAACATCTAGACAAAATGGTTCTATAACAGAATCACATAACAGAGATATCAGTTAAAAACACAGTCGGGAATTTCAGCCTAATATAAAGTTTGTTCATGCTGCGTATAAAATCACATTGCGGACTGTGCTTTTAATTAGTGATATCTCAGATTTTATTATAGCTAGAACTGAAATCTTGGCATCATATGAAAGTTATTCCAGAACCATGGAATAAAAACGGAATTTGTCAGAAACAAGATTGCACTTTGACATAAGAAAGGTATGTTCATCATGTCACAAACCAGCCTTACAACAGCAAAGAGGTGGTTTAGTAGCATGTTTTGGTGACACTCTTTAATATGGTTTAGCACTAACAAATTACATTTTCATTGCAAGTCAATATGTATTTTTGGTCAATTCTATAGATGTATTTCTATGATGGTTCTGGTGATGTGTTTTATGTATCTTATTTCATAAATCTTAATGTACAATCACTAATGGACAGAGAC
Organism: Leptodactylus fallax; assembly: GCA_947044405.1. Taxonomy (NCBI): domain Eukaryota; kingdom Metazoa; phylum Chordata; class Amphibia; order Anura; family Leptodactylidae; genus Leptodactylus; species Leptodactylus fallax. The sequence continues at coordinate 10,616,425 of CAMRHE010000020.1, forward strand.
CACTTAATAAAAACTGACAAGTGAAGGCTAAACTGTGAAAACAGGCAGTAGTTTAATATCTGAATCTATGTTAGTTCAGTTCCAAATACCTAAGACATTTCAACAAACCAAAGTATAGTTACCTTCTCATCGTGCCATAACATGTTATATTCACTAAGATCAGCATGTACAAGGTTGCACTTCTCATAGAGTTGCTTCATCAGCTGCAGAAGAAAGGAGAAATAGCTACAGCTTTTTCATAACTTTACATAATGTACATTTCATGAAAGACAATATTTCCTATGACGAAGACTAACTAGACAAAGAAATTCAGAAACAGCATGTATAAGTGTAAATTCACAAAAAGCAAGTTCTGTACCCAAAGTAAGTATGCATGAAGATGTGAATGTACATTCTTATTCTGTACCCATTGCCATACAATGGTTAAATATGCAACATTTATATAGAGCTTCCTCAACAGTGGAAGCCTCATTCACTTGCCTTGTACTTTTTATGTGGCATTGTGGGTAGATTCGATTTCAGTAACATAGTTACTATACAAAAAGGAGGTGTTCCAGGCTATAGATATTGTCATCAATATCAGTCAGCAGCTATGGTGCGGGACCTACACAACTTAAGGAGCCTCAAGCAGACAACTCTGCCCACTTTGTAGTGGCTGTGCTGGGTTACTATAGCTCAGCTCTCATTCACTTGAATAAGAGCTGAGCAGGAATACTAATGAAAAGCATCAATATCTAAACAATGCTGAAAACTCCCTTCAAGCATAATGAAAAACTGTAATGACAAATATTGGTTACTTACAGAAAGAACCTGGTAATAAGCTGTTTTGGAGTCCTCCAAACTTAATTTTGCTTCTTTTAGTGTGGGAGCAGGTACCTGATCCTTTCCAATAAAGGACATGACCAGAATGTGTTTCTTTAGCATGACAACTTCTGGACAAGGAATGCCAGCCTTTTCCATTCTATTAAGAAAAATAAACAGAATCATAAACAGCTTGTATCTGTAAGTAGTATTCTTAAAAAAAAAAAAAAAAAAAAAAAATAATAATTTGTAAAAGGATTAAGAAAATATGGCTGCTTTCTACCAAAATAGTGCCCCACCTGTCTACAGGTTGTGCGCATTATAGTATGTCAGTCCCACTCACTTTAATGGAGGCTAGCTGCAATATCAGCCATGAAAAGAGGGCATGATAGGATTAAAGAATGTGTGTAGCCCTTGAGGAAAGAAGGGAAAGGGTGAACATGATCAAAACCTTTAAATATGTTAAAGGTATAAATAAGGTTTAGGAAGTGTTTTTAATAAAACAAGAACAGGATCTGAAATTAGTTGGGGAAATATCAGAAGCAATGTCAGGAAATATTATTTCACTGAAAGAGTGGTTGAGGCTGAAAAACTTCCAGCAGATGTAGTTGGGAAATCTACAGTAAGTTAAATTAAGCAATACTGGGATAAACATGTCTATCCCAAGATAAAATGGTTATAATATAAGGGCAGATAGACTGTGTGGTCTTTTTCTGCTGTCAATCTTCTATCAGCCATCTCTTTCTAATCCTGCACAACCCCTTAAAGACTGTCCCTGCCAACATTACAGCATATATCCTGTTTTAAAGGGAGTCTGCTACCAGGGTGAAGTATATTAAACCAGCAACACGGATAGGTCAGGCTTACCTGAATGTAATGCCTTTTTCCCCCATGAAAATGTGTGCCTCCATTATCGCGATATTCATTTATTTCATAATATGCAAATGAGCAGTCTCGGGCACCAAGGGCTATGCCCCAGACCGCTGTAATATGCTGGCACGATGCAAGAATACACGGCCAAATGAGATTTCAGTATACCTCCTTGGCCCTGTTTCTCAAAGAAGGGAGGAGGGAATAAAGACATATTAGAGCAGTGTGGGGCATATCAAGTTAGAGCAAAGGAGCTGCCCTTAGTGATCCAGACTGCTCATTTGCATATTGTGAAATAAGTGAGTATCATGGTAACGGAGGAATTGAGTTACATTGGGGAAAAAGGAGTTGCATTCAGGAGAGCTTGACCCATCTAAACATGTGGCTGGTTTTATATGCTTCACCCTGGTGACAGGCTCCTTTTACATGGTTTTCTTGGAAAATACATGGACACCCTTTCCTTAGAATAGGTTTCTACTATGTGATTACTGGGAGACCAATAACCAGAACTAAAGAGAAATATGAAGATACTGCAGTGTTCCAGAGTTCAAGAGGTGGACCTGTGCCTGGTACTGCAGCTCAACCTAATCATATGGCCCTGTCATTCTTCAGGGGTCAGAGTCCCCTCAGTTCACAACGGTGAATGCTTATCCTAAGTGTAGGCTGCCAATGTTTTTTTATTTCTATTCCTGTATAGGTTACCAGGATACAGTTCCATAAATCAGCTTACCTCTTCAAATTATGTTTTTCCTTTTCTGCCCACATACGAATGATTTTACGTGGATTGAGCTTGCTGAAACGATCCTTGAATCTATAGTCGTCCTTGATATATTTATCCCGATTTTTAAACTCATTCAAGGTGGTCTTGAAAACCTTGATGGCACATTCAGCAGGTACTTCTTGATCTTCCATACTGAATAGGGAAACAAAAACAAAGATAAGACAAACCCTAGTTTAGGCACAAGAGCATAGTCACATAAAATCCATCCAGTCTTTCATCCACCTATAAAAATAAAGCCCATCATCATCAGATACATCTCTCTTGAATTCTACCATTCCATAACAAAGCAAAGCCCATTTACAATTAAGATAACATACCTTCCTCCATTTGCGTGAAAAACGACCGACTCTTTACCAGTGCTGACGCAGCCATTGATAGTATCCAGAACCCCAGCATTTACCATCTTATACAACAGCAGTCTGGTCTTTGGGTCCACTACTTTCTCCTGTAGAACAAAAGAACATGAGGTATTTCCATAAGGCAGTTATAAACAGTAAAGACCAGTCACAGGAAAAAGACAGGCCTACTTACAGCAGTGGAGAGTTCCTTCTTGTCATTCAGTCTGGCACTCTTACGCTGCTCAGAAATTGAGTGTTGTTTCAATACATTAAAAACTTGGTTGGACAGTTTTAAGTCCATTCCAATCCCATCTCCAACCTGAAATTCTGGAGCAAACTAGAAAAGACAGAATTTAAGCTGATATTAGAACGGCAATATTTATACAAGACACTGGGATGATTGTCTAGGCCATAGCCTCAAGTCTTCCAGATGTGTAAGTAGCATCTCCACGAACATACTCTTATTTGCTGCCCAATGCAGATAAAACACCACATTGGTAATATACAAATTCAATGCTGGGTTTTGAAAGGATCACAACTATTCACCAGACATATAAAAAGAATTCTATGCATTGAAAAACAAGTCTGTTACAGTCATTGATTAAAAATATTCCAAAAAAATGCAAAATCCACAGCACAATCATCTGGCCACGAGTAGAACAAGGATATACACACGTGGACAAAATTGTTGGTACCCCCTCATTTAATGAAAGAAAAACCCACAATGGTCACAGAAATAACTTGAATCTGACAAACGTAATAATATATAAAAATTCTATGAAAATGAACAAATTAAAGTCAAACATTGCTTTTCAACCATGCTTCAACAGAATTTTTTAAAAAAGAAAACTCATGAACCAGGCCTGGACAGAAATAATGGTACCCTTAACTTAATATTTTGTTGCACAACCTTTTGAGGCAATCACTGCAATCAAACGATTCCTGTAACTGTCAATGAGACTTCTGCACCTCTCAGCAGGTATTTTGGCCCACTCCTCATGAGCAAACTGCTCCAGTTGTCTCGGGTTTGAAGGGTGCCTTTTCCAGACGGCATGTTTCAGCTCCTTCCAAAGATGCTCAATAGGATTTAGGTCAGGGCTCATAGAAGGCCACTTCAGAATAGTCCAATGTTTTCCGCTTAGCCATTGTTGGGTGTTTTAGCTGTGTGTTTTGGGTCATTATCCTGTTGCAAGACCCATGACCTGCGACTGAGACCAAGCTTTCTGACACTGGGCAGCACATTTCTCTCTAGAATCCCTTGATAGTCTTGAGATTTCATTGTACCCTGCACAGATTCAAGACACCCTGTGCCAGATGCAGCAAAGCAGCCCCAGAACATAACAGAGCCTCCTCCATGTTTCACAGTAGGGACAGTGTTCTTTTCAAGTTATGCTTCATTTTTCCATCTGTGAACATAGAGTTGATGTGCCTTGCCAAAAATTTCGATTTTTGTCTTATCTGTCCATAGGACATTCTCCCAGAAGCTTTGTGGCTTGTCAACATGTAGTTATATATTATTACTTTTGTCAGATTCAAGTTATTTCTGTGACCATTGTGGGTTTTTCTTTCATTAAACAAGGGGTACCAACAATTTTGTCCACATGTGTATGCAATACTGTAGCTACAGTGTGGCATGCATCCTTTTCTCATTGATAAAGGTCCCATATTGGACCAAAACGGCCAAATAATTGTGCTATTTGTACTACTAACCCAATAACTTTTTTATTTTTCCGTTCTCAGAGCCATATGAGGTCTTAATGTTTGCGGGACAAATTTTTTCTCATGATGCTACCATTTTTTATTCTGTACAATGTACTGGAAAGCTGGAAAAAAGATTCAGAATGGGGTGGATTTGAAGAAAGTGCATTTGTTCAACTTTTACGGGCTTTGTTTTTACGGCGTTTGCTATACAGCCAAAATGACATGTCATCTGTATTCTATGTTTCGGTACGATTCCGGGGATAACAAAAATATATGGTTTTATTTACATTTCAACCCCTTAACAAAAATCCAAAACTGTGAAAAAAAAAAAAAATATATATATATATATATATATATATATATATATATATATATATATATATATATATATATTATTTTTTTTTTTTTTAAAAAGTCACCATAGTCTGACACCCGTAACTTTTTTATACTTCCATGTACGAGGATGCATATGGTGTCTTTTTGCGGGGCCACGTGTACTTTTTAGTTATGCCATTTTGGGGAACGTCTATTGCTTTGATCACTTTTTCTTAAAATTTTTATCAGAGGCAAAACAGTGAAAAAACGGCGGTTTGGCACTTTTGATTCTTTTTCCTGCTACGGAGTTTACCGTACGGGGAAAATATTTTTAGAGATTTGTAGACTGGGTGTTTTCGGACAAGGATACCTAATGTGTATGTGTTTCACAGTATTTAACTACTTTTATATGTGTTCAAGGGAAAGGGGGGTGATTTGAACTTTGAATTTTTTAAATTTTTTTTTTTTGTACTTTTTTTTATTTTTTATTTTGCATTTAGTAGACCCCTAGGGGTCTTGAACCCCAGGGGGTCTGATCACTAATGCAATGCACTACAAAGCTAATGCTTTGCAAAAAAACGGCACTTCTATTGCGGGCTACATAGAGTAGCCCGCAATAGAAGTTAATGAAAGACAGGCCTGGGAGCCTTGTCATAGCAACGGGACGACGGACCCAGAGTTTGCTCCGGGTGCCCGCGATCCCCAGCAAAATGGTGGCACCTGCGCGGCGCTGGTAAAATGGCGCCTCGGTCAGCTTTGACCAAGGCGCCAGAAGGGTTAATGCCCGCAATCATTGCGGGCACTGATCGCGGGCATTAGCGCCGGGTGTCTACTGTATAATACAGGAGAAACCCTCCGGCTATGGCGGCTGCTCGGGCCCTGAGCACAGGGCTGTGGAGTCGGAGTCGTAGTCGTGGAGTCGGAGTCTATTTTGGTGGAGTCGGTATAAAATGGACCGACTCCAACTCCCAAAATATATAATAAATTGGTACAGTTAGTAGTACAATGCAGTATGTGCTGAATGTATTTTCATAAGAATTTGGGAAAATGATGAAATGTTGAAAATGATGAAATGTCCTGTAAAGGTCTGTTCTATTCCTCATATAATAATGGGACTGAGTTCTGAGTGAACCTATAAGGTTTAGCAGTGGCAGGGCTGTGGAGTCGGAGTCGGAGCCTATTTTGGTGGAATCGGAGTCGGAGTCAGGGGAAATTGAGGAGTCGGAGTCGGGGCTTTGGCGTACCGACTCCACAGTCCTGCCTGAGCAGCCACCATATTTAAGCATCCGTCGTACTATTACGGCGGATGTCGGAAAAGGGTTAATATTGCCACAATCATTTCTTATTCATGACACAATTGAAGCAAGAGTGATGAGTGCTGTGGATTTTGCATTTTTTGGACTATTGGATTACCTCATTCACAAGCACCTCCAGACATAACCCAAAGGAGAACATAACTTTTTTTTTTCAAGTAATTAAAAATATGGTTTCTATGACGTCTATTACACAAATACTTACATTTTCCATGCGAGCAGTGTTTTTCCTGCCACAAACCACTTCATCATGTTTTGTTGTTATGTCCTTCCCTTTTCCTATGAATCCTCTCTTTGGTGTGGTAGTGGGTTTATCTGCAGACAAAATGAAGTTTACTGTAAGAGATTTGTCTAATTTATAGACTATGCACACCTTTTTACAAAAGTTTGTGATTATCCAGAGTTACCCAAAGGTAATGTTGCACTAAGTTTCAGGCTCCCTGATATTCAGTTTGTCAGCCTGCTTCTTGTTTCCTGTGAAGTGTCCTTCCCAGTAACACACACTGATGAGAACCCTGTGCCCCCAGGATGCTGCAGCCTTCACTAGCTCTCATGTATCAGCACAATGTGATTCCTGCACAGATTTCTCCTTTTATAGCCCACAATGGTGATGAGGAGTGTGTGATACTATCCCCAAATCCCCAACCAGGCATGAGTTCCCGTCCCTCTCTCTATTCTCAGACAAAGTACAGCCCTTGTGATTCCTTCCCCCTAGGACTTTTTCCCTATGTACAGCCTGTGTGATCAGTCCTCCCTGAAGACTTGAATCCTTCCCCCTCTCTCCACATTCTAATATGTAGTGTACAGTCATGGCCAAATGTTTTGAGAATGATACAAATATTAATTTACAAAGTCTACTGCTTCAGTTTTTCTAATGGCAATTTGCATATACTCCAGAATGTTATAAAGAGTGATCAGATTAACAGCAATTACTTGCAAAGTCAATATTTGCCTAGAAAATGAACTTTATCCCCCAAAACACATTTCAACATCATTGCAGCCCTGCCTTAAAAGGACCACCTAACATCGTTTCAGTGATTGCTCCATTAACACAGGTGTGGGTGTTGATGAGGACAGGGCTGGAGATCAATCTGTCATGATTAAGTAAGAATGACACCACTGGACACTTTAAAAGGAGGCTGGTGCTTGCCATCATTGTTTCTCTTCTGTTAACCATGGTTATCTCTAAAGAAACACGTGCAGTCATCATTGCACTGCACAAAAATGGCCTAACTGGGAAGAGTATTGCAGCTAGAAAGATTGCACCTCAGTCAACAATCTATCGCATCATCAAGAACTTCAAGGAGAGAGGTTCCATTGGTGCCAAAAAGGCTCCAGGGCGCCCAAGAAAGACCAGCAAGCGGCAGGACCGTCTCTTAAAAGTGTTTCAGCTGCGGGATCGGGCTACCAGCAGTGCAGAGCTTGCTGAGAAATGGCAGCAGGCAGGTGTGAGTGCATCTGCACGCACTGTGAGGCGGAGACTCTTGGAGCAAGGCCTGGTCTCAAGGAGGGCAGCAAAGAAGCCACTTCTCTCCAGAAAAAACATCAGGGACAGACTGATATTCTGCAAAAGGTACAGGGAGTGAACTGCTGAGGACTGGGGTAAAGTCATTTTCTCTGATGAATCCCCTTTTTGATTGTTTGGAACATCTGGAAAACAGCTTATTCGGAGAAGAAGAGGTGAGCGCTACCACCAGTCTTGTCTCATGCCAACTGTAAAGCATCCTGAAACCATTCATGTGTGGGGTTGCTTCTCAGCCAAGGGAATCGGCTCTCTCACAGTCTTGCCTAAAAACACAGCCATGAATAAAGAATGGTACCAGAATGTCCTCCAAGAGCAACTTCTCCCAACCGTCCAAGAGCAGTTTGGCGCTCAACAATGCCTTTTCCAGCATGATGGAGCACCTTGCCATAAAGCAAAGGTGACAACTAAATGGCTCAGGGAACAAAACAGAGATTTTGGGTCCATGGCCTGGAAACTGCCCAGATCTTAATCCCATTGAGAACTTGTGGTCAATCATCAAGAGACGGGTGGACAAACAAAAACCAACAAATTCAGACAAAATTAAAGCATTGATTCTGCAAGAATGGACTGCTATCAGTCAGGATTTGGTCCAGAAGTTGATTGAGAGCATGCCAGGGAGAATTGCAGAGGTCCTGAAGAAGAAGGGTCAACACTGCAAATATTGACTTGCTGCATTAACTCATTCTAACTGTCAATATAAGCTTCTGTTACTCATAATATGAATGCAATTCTATTTCTGTATGTGATAAAAACATCTGACAAACACACATAAAAACCAGAGGGCAGCAGATCATGTGAAAATAGAATATTTGTGTCATTCTCAAAACTTTTGGCCATGACTGTACAACTTCCTCCCCAACACTGAAAGAAGGGGGAGGAGAGCAGCGAGCAGACAGACATAAGCCTGTCTCCATGTCCTTAAAAGAGGTTCTTCAGTTTTGTAACAATGGCTGCAAAAGGACCAGAATAAATTGGGCCATAGAAGAGATAGCTCGGATGCCAACTATTTTACCCAGATCTACCATAAACGTGCAAACTCTGCTAAGCATGCATGTCTATTTCACTTGGGAGAAGAGAATAAGCATCTACCTAATCCCTCTGTATCTCACCATTTGCTCTTGGTAGATAGTTATTGGCCATACACAAACAATAACACATGCTCTGTGCAAAAGCTGTATTTTTATCATTCTCCCTTGCACAGTACATGTTTTATCATGCACTTCTAGGCCTGACAACAGGAAGGGTGGAGGGGTAGGGTTATTTCTGTCACCTCAGTGCACTTTTCAGGCCATCTCACCAGTACCCTCACTCACATTCCCCTCATTTGAAGTACATGCTATCAGACTTTTCCGCCCACTCTCCTTACGTGTAGCTGTGATCTACCGTCCACCCGGCTCACCCTTCCAATTTCTGGATCACTTTGCTTCTTGGCTTCCCCTCTTTTTATCCAGTGCAATTCCTACCCTCATCATGGGTGACTTTAACATCCCCACTGACACCCCTGTCTCCCCAGCTGCCTCACAGTTTCTCTCAATAACCACGTCTTTTGGTCTATCACAACTCCTCTTCCGCCACACATGTAGATGGCAACACCATTGATCTTGTCTTCCTCGATTCCTCGCAGTTTCTAAATTTACTAACTCTTCTCTGCCACTCTCTGACCATAACCTTCTGTCTCTCACCATCAGTGCTTCCTCTCCTTCACAGGACATACCTACTCATCATACATATAGGAATTTACTTGCTATTAACACCCAGCACCTCTCAGATACTCTACAGTCCTCTCTGTCTCCCATCTCTTCACTGTCCTGCCCCAATCTGGCCTCCAATCACTATAATGAAACCCTTAAGAGTGCATTGGATGAGGCGGCTACCCCCCCTCCACTCGAAAGGTTAGACGCAGGAGGCAGCAAACCTGGCATACACCACAGACACGTTTCCTTCAGAGGTGCTCTAGGTGTGCTGAACATCTGTGGAGAAAAGTGGGATTTTTGTGTACTCACCGTAAAATCCTTTTCTCGTTGTATTCACTGGGGGACACAGCACCATGGGTATAGACCTGGTCACTAGGAGACAAGACACTAGGAAAAAGCAAAAGCTGTTGGCTCCGCCTCCAGGCTATACCCTGCCACAGCCACTGTGCATGAATCAGTTTGTACCGTAGCAGTAGGAGAGAGAGACACAAAGGAACATGGAACCAACAACCACCAACAATGCCTGAACCCAAAAAGGAACCAACACAGTTCGGGCAGGAACACTGAAAAAAAAAAACAAGGGAGGGATCTGTGTCCCCCAGTGAATACAACGAGAAAAGGATTTTACGGTGAGTACACAAAAATCCCACTTTCTCGTCTACTTCACTGGGGGACACAGCACCATGGGATGTCCTAAAGCAGTCCCAGAGGGTGGGAATAACACGGCCATGCAAACCTGTAATACTCAACCGCTTCCAGAAACTTACAACCCAAATTGGCATCAGCAGAGGCCACAGAATGAATCTGGAGAAACTTAGAGAAAAAGGATGGAGGCCCAGTGGGATACTTACAGACCTGGGAAGCAGAAGCCTGATGCCGGAGGCCCCGGGAACTCCAACAGCTCTAGAGGAGAGAGTCGTCACACGGGAAGGCAGAGCCTTACCCTTAAACCGATAGGTCTCCCTAATCTCAGACCAAAGCCATCGGAAGATGGGAGCTCTGGAAGCAGGCAGGCCCTGGCAAGGGCACTCAGGGAGAATGAGCAAAGCGTCCGAACAAGAGAAAGGATCCGTGAGGAACAGTATACACGCAAATTGCCCGGGCAACAACCGGGCAGGGAAGAGCAAGCACTCACATGGACGCCTGGGGACCGAGCAGAAAGAGGGCAAGACCAAGTCCTCGAAGTGGAAGCAGGAAAAACACCCTAAGAAAAAAAGACTGTGGCAGACAGAGGAAAACCTTATCCTTGTGGAGGACCAGAAAGGGAGGCTGCCGAAAAAAAAAAAAAAGGGCAGCCAATTAGGGACCCCTGCGGATGGAGGTAATGGCCACCAGAAACTCATTCTACCAGGACAGAAGGCAAAAAAAGGGATATCATAGGCTCGAAGGGGAGAACCTGAAGCACCTTAAAGATGAGGTTAAGATCCCACGGATCTAAGGGTTCCAAAGGAGCACAGAGTGGCACTCCTGTAGGAAAGTCTTTTAAAAAGAAAGAAGACTAAGACCTTGATCCAGACCAGACTGGAGAAGATCCGATGAGAATCGTTACTCTTCCAACGGTGGACGTAAGCCTTCCACGTTTGATGGCAGATCTAAGCTATCTGGAATTTCCGGGACTTGAGTATGTTAGAATAACAAACTCCGAAAAAACCACAATGCCTCAAACCTCGGATTGAACAGCCACGCCGTGAACGCAGCTGAGTCAAGGTGGGGAGGAACAGCAGTCCTTGAGACAGAAGGTCGACCAGCAGAGGAAGAGGCCAGGAGCATCCGCCAACAGGAAAAAGAGATCCACATACCAGACCCGGCAGGGCCAATCTGGTGCCACCAGGATAGCTTGAACCCCCTTGGTCTTGAGATTCTGGAGGACCCAAGGGAGAAGAGGAAGTGAAAAACCGAACTTACAAGAGCGCCAGCGGTGATGGCTCGAGGATCCAGAGACCTGGCAATTTAGCCGGGGACCTTGTGGTTCCGGCGGAGGCTAAAAATGTCGACGTTTGTCACACCACAGCGGGAGCACAGTGGATGGAAGATCTGCAGATAAAGCGACCCTCGCCCGGAGCAATATTTTTTCGACTCAAGTAGTCTGCCACCCAGAAAAAGGTTGACCACCGAAAGAGCTGGAACAAGGCGCTCCACCCAAGGAAGAAATTGTGAGGCTTCTAGTAAGGCCGCACGGCTCCTGGTGCCACGCTGAGGGTTCAAGTAGGCGACTATGGAGGAGAGGTCAGTCTGGACTGTGACAGATGTCCTTGGAGAAGAGGGGTCCAAGGAGTAAGGGCAAATAAGATAGCCCCGGGATCCAGCAGGTTGAACCAGAGGGAGGAATCGGCCCTGGACCACAGGCCCTGAACAATCAAAGCATCGAGGACCACTCCCCAGCCGGGGAAATTGGCGGCAGTGGGAATCACTTACCAACAGAGGGGAAGAAGGACTTCCCTTGAGAAATTCCTGGGGAGGAATATACACTAAAGAATCTCTCAGTGAACCAAGGTGGAAAGAGAACCAAGCAGATGAGGCTGTCTTGAGATTTGTCCCAGCAGGCCGTAATCTTCAAGAGGAGAGAACGACAGAGTGAATGAAAGGTACAGCCTAGATGGTTGAGGCGATCGTGCGCAGGACCCACATGTCGATTCAAAGACAGCAAAGAGAGTACCTCTGAAGGTGGGACACTCAGGATCTTGGCCTCCGGAGGGAGAATCACACCCTGGAGCGAGCAGAGGATCATGTCCCGGATTCCATGTGCTTAGAGGACACGAGACATCCTCATAGATGAGCCAGCAGAACCGGCGAAGAACATCCAAGGTGAACCACAAGCTGGTCAGATTGTCTGACCTGGAGGGGCTTCACCAGGAGGTCGTCAAAGTCTGAAAACACGGCAGCACCTCTGGCGCAGAGGATGGCCATGAGAGACGCCATCACTGAGGGAAAAAAACCCCGGTGGCAGAGGCCAGCCTGAAGGGGAGAGAGACAACTGGAAAGGTCAAGGATCCACAGCAAAAACGAAGAAACCGCTGACGGCACAGCGAGATGATGTAGATGGACGAAGAATTCGCCCATCTCCAGGGATGCCACCACAGACTGCATAGACTACAACGGAGCCTGCAGGCATGGAAGAACCTGTGGAGCCCTTTCAGGTCCATGATGGGACAGAGGAAGCCGTCCTTCTAGGCGAATGAAGAACAGGTAAGAAAAGTAACCCCAGATACACTCTGCAACGGGAACAGGGACGCTGACTCCCTGCCGCTGGAGATTGGAGACAGCCTGGATTGTCCGACATAGCGAAGGCAAAGAGACTCCAGCGAAAACTGGAGTAGCCGGACGACACCGCCTCTCAGGCCCAGGCTCCAGACGTCCCGCCATTTGAGATGCCCAGAGAGGGGAAAAAACTTCATGCCGAGGAGGCTAGGAAGAGGAAAACCTGGACGACCTAGTGCAGAACCGCCAGGGAGGCCTGGACTTGAAAGAAGCTTTCTGGAGCAGGAGAACGGCTGACACATAGGACGCCTCTGAGGGAGGAAGAATCTATTCCCCCGTGGCCTCAGGGATAAGCTTCTCGACGCCCTTAACAAAAAATTTGGCCCAGGACGACCTGGAAAGGGAGAAGGGCTGCGTTCGCCTTCTTGGAGGCGGACCCAGTATTCCACAACGGATCCCAACGGTATGGCAGATAATCACTGCATTGGCGGCCGCCTTAGCAGATTTGGGAGGCATCTCCAGTTATTGGGAAGCGTTCAGGATCTCAGAGACGAGCGGCTGGAGGGAAACTGCATCAGGGAGGTTTGACTGAAGCTGTTTGGCCCAGGAAAAGAAGGCCTTGATGACCCAAGAGGCAGCGAAGGAGAGCCGCAGGGAGAAACCAGCCACAACGAAGGCCACCCTGGTGAGGGAAGCCACCTTCTTGCAGCAATGCAATAGCCAGCATTTAGGGCAATGCAATGTATCAGCTCTGCATTGCAAACAATACAACAGATGCGATCCGATCTCACTCCGAGGGATCACTGAGGTAGGCAAAATCTGCTGAAGGCAGACTAGAAGCCTTGGAGAGCCTAGCTATCATGGGATCCACCGTGGGAGGCTCTTAGTGATAGGAAGCGACACATGGGGCGGCTCGCTGACAAAATGTCAAGACAGGCCAGCTTGCGCTCACTAGTTACTGATATCTAAGTACCGTGCGCTAATCGATTGCACCCTGGAGCAACCTGCTTCCCTTGCCTCGGATGTTCATCATTGCCAGCCAGGGAGAGCTAGAGACGTGTGTCACAGCATAGCCTGGCAGAACTGCCCGAGCTCACCTTCCACTTGGAGACACACAGGTCAAGGGAAGGGATGTCCGATTTCCTAGTCGAAGACAGAGGATGGTCCAGGGAGAAGTCACTGTGCCCTCAAGATGATATCAAACATCCAGTGGCAGAAAGAGATGTCCACTTGAGGGGATGAGTCCGGGTCCTCAGAGATCTGTAGGGTCTCTATCGCATAGATGACTCCCGCGTAGCAGCAGATATAGATGAGCCTAGCTGAAGCTCCGAGTCGGAGTCAGAGGCGTCCCCAGTTAAATAGACCGAGCAGAGGGAGGAAGGTATCCGCCTGTCGGAGTGGAGCCGTGAGCTGAGTTCCTATCTGGGGAGTACCCAGAGGAAGGGGTGGCGGACCGTGAACCGTAGGAAGACTTCCTGGTCCTTTTGAGGCTCCTGGAGCTGCGACGGGAACTATGAGGGTGTCCAGGGAGATCCCTAGAAGCAGCCGACTGAGCGGCGATCTGGGAAAGCAGCCATTCCAAGTTTCCAGCACTGACTAGTTAAGTCTGGTAAGGATACCATGGCCAAGGTTAGGGGAGGCCGCCCAATCCGGGGGGATGGAAGAACCGGAGAGGGGCCAGGAGGTTACTGACTGGCTGAGGCGGAAGGCAGAGAGAGCACATGGGCTCGGGCTGTCCGCATGGCAACTGTTTTTGATACAGCGGGTGCACGTATAAAAACGTGACGCAACCAGAGGGGGAGCCCAAGAAAATTAGGGTAACCCAGGGGGTTAGCCTACCAGACTGCAAAAGATGGCCGCTCACAAACTGCTGCAGCAAGGGTTCCGCAGGTGCAATGTCTCCCAGGGAACTGGGAAGAATCCCTGCTGTCCCAGCAAGCCAAAAAATAAATAAATAAGCCAATAAATAAATAAATTGAGAATATGAGGAGAGCAAAGCTCTTCCCCTGGTAAATACAGGCTCAGTAGCTACTGGGCAGGCTGGATGGCTTGCCAGGACAGCCCCCTGGCCAATGGAAGGCCCTAGGCGGAGACTGGGTACCAGAAAAGCCCGGGAAAGGGACGGACCCGTTGCGGCCTAGTTCCCGGCCAGGCCTCGGACTCGCGTACAACGCGGCCGACCGCGAGGCACTGTCGGCGGCGCGACCGCGAACTCCGGAGGTACCGCGGAGGCCTGGGAAAAGGTACCGGGGGGCCAGGAAAGGGGGTCCCCACACGAGCGGGGGGGGAACCGGGTGCCCCCCCTGACGGGGGCCGCTCGGTAGGAGCGACCAGAAAACCCAAAAACGCCCCAGAAAAAAGGGGCTTATTTACTAAGATTTAAGGCCCAGTTCAGGGGAACCCTGTGATGCCCCCCCCTAAACAGGACCCATACTATTGTCCCCCTGGGAAATGGCACTAAGGGGCTGAGGGGAGGTGGAAAGGGCCTGAAGGGGAGATGGAGAGGGGCTGAGGTAACTTTCATACTCACCTGCCTTCTATTCTTCTCATACTCACCAGTCTGGCGACTTCAGGCGCCGCAGGGTCACCCCCTCGGTAGGACCTCGCACGTGGGAGTGGGGTCACCGGTACTCCGGCCGCTTTCGGGGTGCGGCGAATGGTGAGTGGGGACTGGGTGACCGGCGAGGCTGCTCTTTTGCAGAGCGCTGCGCCCGCAGGAGGGTATGACTAGTGTGGCGTACACGCTGACTACCCCCTGCACCTGAAAAAGGTAAAAATAAAAACGATGCAAGACAGAAGACCTGAGTCAGGTCGTGTCTGTCTCCTATGACACTAGGTTTCAAACTGATTCATGCACAGTGGCTGTGGCAGGGTATAGCCTGGAGGCGGAGCCAACAGCTTTTGCTTTTTCCTAGTGTCTTGTCTCCTAGTGACCAGGTCTATACCCATGGTGCTGTGTCCCCCAGTGAAGTAGACGAGAAATCACATACACCTGCAGACTTCCTCCACTTTAAATTTATGCTTAAAATCTATAATTCTGCCCTTCACCTCGCCAAACAAGCCTATTTCACTGCTCTCATCTCTTCTCTCTCCTGTAACCCTAAAAGGCTAATTGAAACTTTTCACTCCTTGCTCACTCCCAAGGTGGAGATGCCATTCACAGACCTTAGTGCAGATGACCTGGCCACTTATTTCCATGATAAAATTGATAAGATCCGTCAGAAAATAACTGCCCAATTCCCAGGTGGCACTGACCCCCTCACCAGCCGCACTTCAGACTGTTCATTCTCATCTTTTGAACCTGTTACAGAGGAGGAAGTATCTCAGATACTTTCTTCTTCTCGCCCTACAACCTGTAGTAGTGACCCTTCCCCTCACACCACCTCCAGTCGCTGTCGCCTGCCGTCACAACTTACCTTATTAAAATATTTAACCTCCCTCTCTCTCTTCTGGAATTTTCCCATCCTCTTTCAAACATGCCGTCATAACCCCACTGCTGAAGAAATCCTCCCTTGACCTGTCCTGTGCTGCTAACTATTGACCTGTCTCTAACCTTCCTTTTATCTCCAAAATCTTGGAACGCTTAGTCTATTCTCATTTAATCCGCTAGCTTTCTGCTAACTCTTCTTGACCCCTTACAATCTGGCTTCCGCACTCTGCACTCTACTGAAATGGCCCTCACAAAAGTCTCCAATGATCTCCTGACGGCTAAATCCAAAGGTGATTACTCTTATTCTTCTAAATCTCTCAGCAGCATTTGACACTGTTGACCATCAACTCCTCCTCACTATGCTCCGTTCTGTCGGCCTCACAGACACCGCTCTCTCCTGGTTCTCCTCTTATCTCTCTGACTGCACTTTCTGTGTATCATTTGCAGGCTCTGTTTCTTCCCCTTGCCATTGGGGTTCCTCAGGGCTCGGTCCTAGGTCCCCTACTCTTCTCCCTCTACACAGCCCCCATTGGACAAACCATCACTAGATTTGGCTTCTGGTACCATCTTTATGCTGATGACACCCAATTATATGTCATCCCGTGACATCACTAATACAGAACACCAGTGACTGCCTCTCTGCTGTCTCAAATGTCATGTCTTCGCTTTATCTGAAACTGAATCTCTCAAAGACTGAACTACTGCTGTTTCCACCATCTAATAGATCTGTCCCTGATATCTCCATTGCAGTCTCTGGCCTTACCATAACTCCTAGGCAGTATGCCCGCTGCCTCGGGGTTTTGTTTGACTCAGACCTTTCCTTCACCCCCCATATCCAATCACTCGCACGCTCATATCTCCACCTCAAAAACATCTCCAGAATCCGCCCTTTCCTTACCACAAATACAGTAAAGACACTTATTGTTGCCCTGATTCATTCTCGACTTGACTACTGTAACTCCTTACTAATCGGTCTTCCCCTTACTAAACTCTCCCCTCTACAATCTATTCTGAATGCGGCGGCCAGGCTCATCTATCAGTCTAGACGCTACAGCGATGCCTCCGGTCTGTGCCGGTCACTACATTGGCTGCCTATTCAATACAAAATACAATATAAACTTATCACCCTTATTCCACAAGGCTCTCCATAATGCTGCACCTCCCTAATCTCTGTCTATTGCCCAACCCCTGCTCTCCGTTCACTCAATGACCTAAGAGTAACATCCTCTATTATCAGAACCTCCCACGCTCGTATACAAGACTTCTCCCGAGTTGCACCACTTCTCTGGAATGCTCTATCCCAGACTATCAGATTAACCCCCAATTTCCACAGCTTCAAGCGTAAACTAAAGACATATCTTTTCAGACAGGTCTATCACAACTCCTAATGTAAACCCTTCCGTAGTTAGAATCCCTAAAACATACCCTCCTCTGTTGATGCTCCAACATTACCTCACAGGATATGATGCCGTATCAGACTAACTTTATATGTCCAGGCACCATCTGCACGTTAAAGGACACAACTGGTGACGGCTCATACAGCTTATATATGTGTAATGACAGTAACCTCTATTACAGAACTGTCTGACCATTGTACAAACAATGCTACGTCTGTTGCTGCCCCTGCTACCTCCTGTGTCACCCCCCTCTACTTCATAGATTGTAAGCGCTTGCGAGCAGGGCCCTCAGTCCCAGTGTGTGAATTGACTATTTCTTTGTAATGTATCTTTTTTGTCAGTACTTGAATCCTACAAATTGTACAGTGCGCGGAATACGTTTGCGCTATATAAATAAAACATTTTTTTATTATTATAAGAACAATACTGCCTGCAGTTATAATTTAAGAAAGCAATGTAAACTGCAGTATAATATACATTGTCTCCTACCTGCTTTGTATGGGTCATGGCGGGTGTCTTGCCAATCCACTTCATCCTCTGAACTCTCACTGTCTTCACATGGGTGTACCTTCCGATAGTTTTCAAAAGATATTGAAACTAGGACAAGAAAGAGTCCAGTCATTGTAATAGCCGTTTGTGCCGTGTACCCAGCTCTGCTTGTACAACCGGTTGTGTTCCTTACCTTTACTGTCACCATTAAACTTCTTCTCCTCTCTTCTGAGTTGAGCATCGTATTCCTTATCAAACTGCATTTGTAGCATCTGAGCCAATACTTCATCACTGGAGGTATCAATGTTCTCAGCAGTCAGGAAAGGCCCATCATCTGAGCTACAATGTGACAAAGATCAGACATTAGAGTCCATCAATGTTGTCTATAAGGACATGGTAAGTCAGGCAGGCTGAACAGGTTTTCTACTGACTTTAAGATCACTTTACCAATCTATACTTTTAAATTAATTTACCACCCCTAAAACATTGTAACATCACACGTAGACTTGTAGACCATTCATGAGACTGAAGGTATAACTTACACTACTTCTGGTGGGAACACGGGGCTCTCTTCTTCCAGCTGAAGTTCTCTGGCGAGCTCCTCGCTCATGACATCTGCTAGTGAGCACTGGTTCACAGGTTTCGCAGGTAAACCCCATGGGCTCTGTAAGGGAGAATCATGTCATTTATACACAAATTGAGAAGAACCAGCTGTCCATCTGATTGCATATCCAGGAGCTCCACACAAATGTAGTGACTTACTGGTTCCTTATTACATAAAAGGCAAAACACACACACATATCTATCTAACAGACCATGTAGTGCATACAACATATGCACTAATGATGAGTTATTAGTGCCGGATGTTACATGCCCTAACTCTCTGCTCCTCCGTCCTGAGACAACACTTCATGAACTGTGTTACTTTCCCACTATCATCAGAGATACCGAGCTTCATGCATGAAAAAGTGTAAAAATCGTTGATAGAAATCAGCCTGATCATGGTTAAGGTTGACCCATTCATGCTACCTTTCTCTACATCCAAATCCTGGCTGGTCTGAATAGTGTATTTTTGAACGGATGCAGTTTTGTCTCAACATACTGCATCTGTAAACCAGAAGACGACTGACATGGGCGCTCAGGAGTATAGAAGCTGTGGGCCTGTCACTTCCATCACTAATAAGGAGCATACTGTTATAAAACATGTTTTTAATAAAAATAGAATCCAATGACTGGTAAAGCAATGGTATTAAACTGGAAAGATGCCAGTCCTACCACTGGTAGGCAGAGGAGGAAACTGTGGCAGGATATACTGTACAGTAAGGCCAGGCTCTAAGGTCTTTCCCCATTGAGAACATTGGCTCATTTCTTAAACTTCCTGGCCATACTAGTGTGTTGCTCTCTTGATGCCATATTTTTTTCGGTGTAGGATCACGTGTACCTGCTTAAAGTGACCCTCCACCATAAGTGTAAAATTTAACCACCCCTTATCTATAGGACGTATACTTTCCTGGTGCCCTCCATTCCAGCTGCCAAGTCCTCATTCTATAGATCAGCTGCTCTGGTCCTCCTCACAAAACATCTCCTGGCATCTTTAGGAAGACTGTCTGTAATTCACAGACATTACTAGAAGATTGCCGCACACAGGATGACCCCTGACAGTTTGCTCAACAATCTTCTACTAATGTCAGTAACTTACAGACAGACCCGAAGATGACATTTGTGAAGGAGAACCAGAGGAGCTGATCTATGGAACAAGAACATGGTTGCTGGAACAGAAAGAACAAATTAGTCATTGTAGGAGCAACCTCTGGGGTAGCCTGGGTGGGTGTAAGAAAGAATGCATACACACCTGTCCTAGATGCTCCTGGTCCCTTTTCTGTCAAGTGCTGGAGTTAGCAGTGCTGGAAACCCTGAGGATAACAGTATCCTAAGTGGTCACTGGTAAGAAACCAGTGATGTATGTGAGTGACATCATCAGTCCCTGCCCAGTGACTGGAGAGACCACCAATTGGTCTCAGATGTCACGTGAGCCTCACTGCTTCCAGCACTGCAAGTCCCAGCATGGGATGGAATGGGGACTGGGAACGAACAATGGAGCACCTGGGACAGGGCAGTATGCTTTTTTTTTTTTTTGTTCTTACATCTAATCCAAATGTTCCAGAGGCTGCTCCAAATCCTTGTCAACCTCTTTAAGTCACATTAACAGATGAATCATAATGAAAACTGGAAAATTCAGCTTCAAATTCCTGAGGTTGAATTTTTCAGCTAGAAAAAATTCCCGAAGCTGAATTTTCAGCTATGAAAATTTCCTCTGTGTGAACTGCACCTTATTGTAGTGTGAACAGAGTCTAGTGAAGCAGATTCCATGGAATCATTACAAACATCATTACTGAAAAACCAGTTATAATCCAAGTGACATATTAACAAAAGACCAGCCCAAACTCTCCAGTGACAACGCTGCTATTGTGTAATGTCCACAGAGGAGCTATGAGTCATACGCCAATAATGACAGGGGATTTACTGTCACTGCCATTGTAAACACTGGTTGTGAAGTGACATCACACAGTATATCCTGGCTTCTGAAGGCACATATGGACACATGGTCCTACATGGTGGTAGGACTGAGGATAAGAAATGTTATCACCATATTGACGTTGGGATTAATGTTATTACAATAGTACATATCACAATAATGACATCAAAGGGGCATCAAAGTGATATGTACTAGTCTCCACCCACCAATTTCACACTATATAGTACATGACATCAGTCTGGGGGGTACTTAGTGTCACACAGTGATATGTACTAGTCCAGGGGTCGACAACCCCCGCCACACGTGACCCACATAATGACGTGACGTGACCTCAGAGACCCAATCAGCGGTCGCTGACTACAGGCAGAAGCGCCGAAGAGAACAGAGCGGCTGCAGAGCGCAGAAAAAGGTGAGTACCATTGTTTTTTTTATGTTTGTCACCTCTCTTGGTCCCGCATTTATTATACTCGGGGATCTGAAGAGAGCTATGGGACCTAATACCGTGTGCGGGGGCCGCTATGGGACCTAATACCGTGTGCGGGGGCCGCTATGGGACCTAATACCGTGTGCGGGGGCCGCTATGGGACCTAATACCGTGTGCGGGGGCCGCTATGGGACCTAATACCGTGTGCGGGGGCCGCTATGGGATATAATACCATGCGCAGGGGTCGCCATGGGACATTATTCTGTATAACGGTGTGTGTTCTGCATTAAGGATGTGTTTTTGCACAGAAAACAGGCATTTTTTTTTTGTGCAAAAATGCACCATGTGAACGCAATTTTACACTGAAGTAAAAGTTTCAGTGGCCTAAGAATATAGCTGCATCCAGATACATAGTGTGTATTCACCATAAGGATGCCGCCATACACTGCTCCTGGACACATTTACCACTAATTGGGGGCTGTACATGGACTTTCATTGCTTCTAATCGGAAAGTACAGGAGCGTCCCAGGAAATAGCAGTAAATACATGTGTCCTAAAGCATCTTGTGGCAACACTTCTGTGTTATGGTTTGTGGTATATGACTTTAGTTTAGGGGTCGTCAGACTTACAATTATTGACTGGCACTCCGAGTACCTCATCTTTGATTTTTTTTTATTAAAATCGGCATGCCGAACAAAAAAGGTTGCCTATCCCTGTACTAGTCGCTTCAAACCAACCCTATACTAGATTATATGCGACAGCAGTCTGGGGGGTACTCAGTGGTCACAGAGCAAAATGTGCTAGTTGCTGCCCACCAATTCTATACTATATGTAACAGAAGTCTGGGGGGGGGGGGGTTGTCTCAGTGGTCACACAGTGATATGTACTAGTCACTGCCCGCCAATTTTATAGTATATAGTATGGGATGGCAGTCTGCTGGGTACTCGGTGGTCACAAAATATGGGCAGGGCCCACCGGACATACTTTCAGTACACAGCCAGCTGGAGAAACTGCCCGAGCCAGCAGGACAGTTAGGTGAGGAGTTACCAAAAGACTGACGACTGCAGGACAAGAACATGGTTTCTAAGTGTTAACAAACATCACTATGGTGTCAGCAGTCACCATAGAGGGAGGGACCTGTATATGACACAGCATTCACCAGAGATTAGTCACAGCTCACTAAACTAGCAATTAACAATACCAAGAAGCCATCACACTACAAGTACCAGCCGCTCCTGGATCCAAGCTTTCATATCTATTCTATATTGTTCCCTTCAAGAAATGTGAATAGTTTGACCAAGCTTAGAAAATGTCACATCACATGAATTTAGGACTGTGCCAGCCCATCTGGGTATCCCTCAAATCCTTTCCCAAATCAATAGCCCTATCTGCTTCTACTGACAGTCAATCCTTTGGGGCTGTAACTCAGCTTTTCTGTATTCTTGGGTAAGTCAAACAGTGCTAGTTTGAAACTGGTACAGTTTACTAAAAACATTCCTATGTCTGTACATATCGCTGTTAAACACTTGTCATATCGCCCCCTGGTGTTTTGGTGAGAAGTAGCCGCTTCTAGTGCTCTGATCCCTATTCACTGTCCTGTACAATACAAGGATTCACACCTCTGCCATGTACAAGAGGATATGGTGATGGCACAGAGCCACGCCGCCTCGCGGCTGTATTGTCCCATACTGTATAGAGAGTGGGTAGTAGAGCCACACGGCTCTATTGTCCCATACTGTATAGAGAGTGGGTAGTAGAGCCACACGGCTCTATTGTCCCATACTGTATAGAGAGTGGGTAGTAGAGCCACACGGCTCTATTGTCCCATACTGTATAGAGAGTGGGTAGTAGAGCCACACGGCTCTATTGTCCCATACTGTATAGAGAGGGGGGTAGTAGAGCCACACGGCTCTATTATCCCATACTGTATATAGAGTGGATAGAGCCACAACGCCTCGCCGCTCTATTATCCCATACTGTATGTAGAGGGGGGTAGTAGAGCCACGCCGCCTCACGGCTCTATTATCCTATACTGTATAGAGAGTGGGTAGTAGAGCCACAAGAAGGCAGGGGAATCAAATGAACACCAGGGGGCACCACAATAAATATGTAACAGCAATATTTACATATTGAAATGTTTTCTTTTATATATTATTTTTTTCTACACATATTTTGACTCTCAGGGAGCCAAATGTGTACAATATTCCCCATACAGAATCCCATTGGTTTGAATGGGAAATACATGCCACAGTTCATACAGCACATGATAAAAATCACTAGCTTAACATGTAAATCTTTAAATCTATATACAGACACAGAAAACTAGAGGCGCATTTCAGCTGAAAACGGTCATTATTTTCAGCCTGTAGTCTGGGGTGTGAACATAACCTTATGAAGGGAACCTTTTATAGCGTGTTATAACTGTCATGCCCGGACACCCGGGCCCACTGTAAGCTGTCTGCGCTCCTGGCTCTCTATGCAGTGTAAGGTATCATGAAGGACCCTGAGACAGGACATGACCCGACTACATGTCACTCACTGCCAGGACACTTACCGGCCGGGCTTCGGGTGTCATAATTCCCACTTGCTCCATCTTCTCATTCAGGCTTGGGCTGGTGCGGGGAGGAGAAGGCTGTATGACTGACACGGAGTTATAGTGTACGGTACCGGAGGGTACAGAGAAGCGATGGATGTCTAGTGATCTGAAGATCGGGATGTGCCCGGACTTGTCAGAGAGCAGTAGCGGCCTGTTGTAAGGGCAGGATCTCCCGGGAGGCTGAAGGTACGATTATAACACGGGGCGCTGTGTACGGTGACGGGATGGAATCTGTATACCGGTATGAGTAGGACAAGCTCTGCTCTCGGTTCTTCCGCTTCTCTGTGCTCAGCCTCACCTCTCCTGCCGGTGTAATACCAACTAGCGCGGTGTCTGCTGGGAACTACAAGCTTACCCCGCCTTTTAGCCGCCCCACGTGACTGTCAAATCAGTTCTGTCAGCTTTCAAGAATGTCAACTTCAACCGCTAGAGGGAAAAAAAGAGTCATACCTAGCGTATTGATAGTGTCTGCTGTAACAGTTTGTAGTTTTCTTCCACAACTACCATAGACTCCTGTTCCAGTCAGTTTATTGTGTAGATATCCATACGTTTAGTACAATCTATCGGTACCATGTCTAAGGTAGGCTGTTTAGACATTTATTTTTGAAAGGACATGATTTTTGAAGACTTATGATAGGCTTCAGTAAAATGGCGGCCATGCAGACATTCTGTATAGTAGTGTGTTCTCTAGCAGAATGACGTCATTCAGAGACTATCGGCTGTAGTCAGCCAGGGCTTGGACAGGAGATAGGAGCCTGTCATAAACAGTAGACTTGGTTACTATGGATATTGGTGACGTAGATGCTCTCGGTACGATAGGGTAGTTTTGGTGAGGTCACTAGTTCCTGAAAAGCTGTTGTGTTGACTCACCTGTTGACCTAGTTTTCCCAGACTAGATCTATCTCCATTCATGTTCTCTATATGGCTGTGGACATGTCAGAACATGTCCTGGGACTGCGCAAAGTCTTGTCTACAGCTTCAGTTTGGTAATTTTGGTTTTATTGGATTATTTACAAAAGTAACAAAATATAACACAAGACTTATTGCGAAAAGAAGTTGCCCCATGTCTGTAACTCCTGAAGTTTAGTCATTGTAGTCTTTAGCCGTCTGTTCATATGAACCTGATAAACGTGCATGCCACGGCTGCATTAAAATAGATTGATTTCGATGGGGCTATTCAAATATCTGTTTTTGTTCTTTTTTGAGGGGCCGTCTTAACCCACAAGGGTTTCGTATATGGTTTCAGGGCCATTTTGCATCAGCCTTATACAGAGAAGTCACAGGGTCGTAGTCTTATGATGTCTACCAAGCCTTGTCAGTGAAAGGTGGGAGCGGTCATGTTCTGTGTGACATTACTTCAACAATATTGGAGAGGTACAGTATTAAAGGGACAATCCACACTTTGGAACCTGGTTAATAAGATGACCACAAAGTCTCTTCTGGCACCCTCAGCATTTAACAGGGAAACCTGCCAGTAAGCATTGGATTTTCCTGTAGCGCCACCACAGGATAAATGAATGGGGTTGTCCTGGAATTCAGTATTTATGGTCTATCCTTTGGATAGGTTATAAATATATGATTGGAGGGTAGCCAACAGGCAACCCCCTACACAGACCAGCTGTACGAGGCTGCTTCCGGTGCCAGTACTATACATATCACAGAGCCAGTTGGCTCCATGCCTTGCGTAGTGGCCAGGTGCTGGTACTGCTGCTCAACTCCCACTGAAGCTGATTATGACCTGAAGCGGGCGAGACATTGAAGTATTGCCATATGCTTGGACCATGTGGGCCCTGGGCTTCCAAGAGGAGACCCAGCAGCAGACCTAAAAGGGCAGAGAATGATTGAGAGGAGAATGCTGGCCAGAAGAGTGTTCATGTCGCTCAAAAGAGACTGGCCTAAAGAATCTCTTTTGGGTGCAGTTTGAGGTACTGGCTGTGGCCCTATCACCCCTGGCACAGATGGAGGCCAAAATGCAGTTTTTGGCCTCCAAATGTAGAGGAGCTTTGTGAGAAGGCTTCTGGGATGATACACTTGTTAAAGGCAGCTCCTGGCTGAGTGTAAAACCTGACAGCAGGTGGTCAGTGTAAGAGCTCTGTAAGTAGCTAGATGGCAGCCAGGTATGGGTGACTGCCACTAGCTGGGTTTTCCCTGTTAACACTTATAAGAAGATGTCTGAAAAATTTCCTGGGCAGGGTATTCCACAGGTGGACCATGCAGTCGCTTGGTAGGGTGAAGTCTCTTGGCTTGGGCATTCCTTTAGTGGGTCAATTAAAAATTCCTGGAAGGGAGTGGTTTCCTCACATAGGCTTTATACCAGTGATTTCCAACAGTGGTATCAGGAAATCCAGGGATGCCTTGGAAACCTGCCAGGAAGCACAACACTCTGGTTGAGAGGATGACCGTATGCCTTCATGCAGCGTTATCTGCATCCTTAGGAATTTTATTTGTCTTTACAGTATTTGTTAGGAGTGCCGCGAGGAAATAGTTTTTTTTTTCCCCCAGGGGTGCCCTGAAGCTGAAAAGGTTGGAAAACACTGTTATAGAGCTACATGTCATTGTGACCCACAGTATAGAGCTACAAGTCATTTTTACTGCACATTGAACTCTGCAAAAACCATAAACAATGGTTATATCAATGGAAAGATTGAAAAGTTATGACCCCTGAAATGCATGGATATAAAAAAAAGAAAACTGTCTGCAATGTCAAGTAGGTGGAATATGGTGGAGACCAAGGTGGGTGGGGTGAGTTATGCCAGAATTGTATGCCAGTCCCTAATTATTCAATTATGACATCTTGAGCTAGCGAGGAAATTAGGACTAGTTAGGAAATTTATAGAGCACCATAACCTCTTCCTGTCGGTTACATTTTCGAATTTCATTTTTGACTCCCCACCACCCAAACCCCATAACTTTTTTATTTTTCTGTTCAGAGTCATATGAGGGCTTAATGTTTATGGGACAAATTGTTCTTCATAATGGTACCGTTTATTATTCTGTACAATGTACTGGGAAGCTGGAAAAAAAATTCAGAATTGGGTGGAATTGGAGAAAAAGTGTATTTGTGTGTCTTTCTTACGAGATTCGTTTTTACGGTATTCAGTCTGCAGCCAAAATTATATGTCACCTGTATTTCATTTTTTGGTACGATTCTGGGGATACCAAATCTATATACTTTTATTTACATTTTTAACCTCTTAAAGAGAAAAAAAATTTCCAAAAGTCTCTATATTCTGACACCCATTTATATTTCTGTGTACAGGGAGGCATAGGGCGTCTCTTTTTTTGTGGGGCCAGGTGTACTTTTTAGTTATACCATTTTGGGGAATGTCTATTGCTTTGATCACTTTTTATTCACATTTTTATCAGAGGCAAAACAGTGAAAAAAATGGTGGTTTGTCATTTTTGATTTTTTTTTTCCCCCATTATTGCATTCACCATATGGGAAAAATATTTTTATAACTTCATAGAACAGGCTTTTTTGGACAGAGGAAGAACTAATGTGTATGTGTTTCACAGTATTTAAGGGCTTTTATATGTGTTCTAAGGAAAGGGGGGTGATCTGAATTTATAAATTTATTGTAATTCTTTTTTACTTTTTTTATAATTTTTTTTTTTTCTTCTTGGATTTATTAGACCCCCTGGGGGTCTTAAACCCCAAGGGTTCTGATCACTAATGTAATGCATTACAAAATATCGACATAGAGCAGCCTACAATAGAAGTAAATGGCAGACAAGCCTGGGAACCTTCAATAGGCTCCCCGCTGTCATGCCTACGGGATGCTAGCCCCAGATCTCGTTTCAGGTAACTGCAATCCCTGGCAAAATGGTGGCGCCCAGGCGCCACTGGCAAAGGGGTGCCTCGATCAGCTTTGACCGAGGTGCCGGGGGGAGAGGGGGGTGTTAAAGAGGTTCCCCAGGCAAATTATTATTATTATTTTTTTTTTTATAGGCTGGAGTGGAGGTGAGAAAAAAAAAATCATACTCACCTGTCCCCAGTGTTCCAATGTCCTCCCAGCGCAGTCCGGTCCTGCTGCTCCG
Source organism: Leptodactylus fallax (assembly GCA_947044405.1). Taxonomy (NCBI): domain Eukaryota; kingdom Metazoa; phylum Chordata; class Amphibia; order Anura; family Leptodactylidae; genus Leptodactylus; species Leptodactylus fallax. Next base: position 10,643,871 of record CAMRHE010000020.1, read on the forward strand.
GCGTCTTCTCAAAGTGAAACTGCTCACAGTCTGTGATGTCCCGGTACAAGTTAACTCTGGGCCGAGAGCACCGGACCGCGCAGGGAGGCACTGGGGAAAGGTGAGTATGATTTTTTTTTTTTTTAATTATTTTTTGGCATCTCCCCCGGCCTATTTAAAAAAAAATAAATTTATTGTCCATTTTTGCCTGGACATCCCCTTTAATGCCCGCAATCCGTATAATACAGAATAGACCCAGCGGCTATGGCGGCCGCTCAGCTCGTGATTGGACCCATATTTAAATACCCAACATCTGCTGTACTATTACGGCGAATGTCGGGAAGGGGTTAATTCCATGGTGATGTACATTTGAGGATTTACATACCGTACACAAAATATACAAAACAAGTACAATACTAACAGTGACCAACTGGCACAGTGGGATAGAGGGCCCTGCCCGCAAGGGCTTACAATCTATGAGGGAAGAGGGATAGAGACAGTAGGTGGTGGTAGAGGCTGTACAGATGGTGGTGTGGTGACAGTAGTGTTATTGGAGGTTGTAGGACTTCCAGAATAGGTGAGTCTTCAGGTTCTTCTTGAATCTTGTGATTGTGGGGGTCAGTCTTAAGTGTTGTAATAGTGAGTTCCAGAGTATGGGGGATGCACGGGAGAAGTCTTGAAGACGATTATGTATAGAGCTGAGAAGGAGGTCTTGGGAGAATAGGAGGTTATGTGTGGGCAGCTAGCGGGAGATTAGGTCAGAGATGTATGGAGGGGACAAGTTGTGGATGGCTTTGTATGTCAGTGTTAACATTCTGAACTCTATTTGGTGGGCGACGGGTAGCCAGTGAAGGGATTGGCAGAGGGGAGCGGCTGATGAAGAATGTGGAGGGGGAGGGGTGCGTGAAGAAGGGAGTTACAGTAGTCTAAGCGGGAAATTATGGACTAGCATTTTTATAGTTTCAGGGGTGAGGAAGAAGTGTGTTCGATGGATGTTCTTGAGTTGGAGGTGCCAAGAGGTGTTGAGGGTTTGGATGTGTGGCTTGAAGGATAGGTCAGAGTCAAAGGTTATCCCAAGGCAGCAGACCTGTGGGACTGGAGTAAATCTGGTCCCATTAACTTTGATAGATGGGTCAGGTAGGGGGATCGTGTGAAGTGAGGCAAAGATAATGAACTCTGTTTTCTCCATGTTGAGTTTGAGAAAGCAGGAGGAGAGAAAGGAGGCTACGGACAATAGACACTCTTGAGCTCTGGACAACAGAGCGGTAATGTCTGGTCCAGAGACATATAGTTGAGTGTCGGCGTCGTAGCAATGGTATTGAAATCCATGAGATTCTATGAGTTGGCCGAGGGTGTAGATGGAGAACAGGAAGGGTCCTAGGACAGAGCCTTGGGGGACACCTACAGAAAGAGGGTGTGGCGAGGAGGTGGTGTGCGAGTGGGAGACGCTGAATGTGCAGTTGGTGAGGTATGAGGAGATCCAGGATAGGGCCAAGTCTGTGATGCCAAATGATGAGAGAGTTTGTAACAAAAGGGAATTGTCGACTGTGTCAAAGGCGGAGGAAAGGTCGAGGACAGAATAGTGACGCTTGGCTTTGGCAGTTAGTAGGTCGTTTGTGACGTTGGTTAGTGCAGTTTCTGTGGAGTGATGGTGTCCGAAGCCTGACTGTAATCTGTCAGAGTATGTTGAACTAGAGATAGGAGGATAGTTCGGAGTGGACGTGTTCAAGCAACATTGAGGCGTATGGGAGCAGTGAGATTGGGTGATTGTTGGCTGGAGAGGATGGGTTAAGGGATGGTTTAAGGATAGGTGTGACAGTAGTGTGTTTGAAGGCAGAAGGGAAGGATCCTCTGGTTAGAGATAGGTTGAAGAGATGGGTTAGAGCAGGGGTGAAGATGTCAGTGAGGTTGAGGATGAGGTGTGACCAGATCAGGTCCAGCGCGCAGGAGATGGTTAAAGATGAAGAGCACTGAACAGTTGGGGAGGGTGGTTGTCAGGAGTGTAGGGTAAGACTGTCTCTGATGGTGTCAGTTTTGTTTTTGAAATAAGAGGCGAAGTCATCAGCTGTGATAAGTGATGTCAGAGGGGCCACAGGAGGACAGAGAAGGGAGATGAAAGTAGTGAATAGCTGTCTGGGGTTGCAGGATAGGGAAGGTATAAGTGTGGTGAAGTAGACCTGTTTTGCAGAGGTGAGTGTGTTCTTGAAGTTGAGTACTGCCTCTTTATACCTTATGAAGTCCATCTGGGAGTGGCTTTTCTTCCAGCGTTGTTCTGCAACTCATGAAGCACGTGTGCTTTTTTTGTCAGGACCGTGTGCCAGTGCTGCCTGTTGATCAGTCGGACTCTGGTGTGTGTGAAAGGAGCCACAGAGTCAAGGGCTGAAGTAATGGTGGTATTATAGAAGGCAGCAGCATCTGCATCCTGAACCGAGGATATGTCAGAGCTGTGTAGATGGAGAACAGGAGGGGTCCTAGGCCGGTTGCAGACAACCGTGCTGTGGGTCAGTGTGCTCTCCATGTATTTCACGGAGAAAACATTGACACATTCTTTTCTATGGGCCCATACACACGACCGTGGTTTTAACAGTCCCGTGTGCGGGCTGACAGTCTGGGCCGCATCAGATAGGACATGTCCTATTTTGCGGCCCGTACTTCCGTAGCTCCTATTCATTTAATGAAAGGATTCGAGGACGCACACCCGGCACACGGGGACATCCCCATGATCCCCGTGGGCAGCCTGTGCTTTTAAATCACGGCAGGCCGGTTACAGCACGGTTGTCTGCAACCGGCCTAAGAGTTGAACTTTTGGGATGTGGTACAAAACTGACCAAGGCTAGAACTGAGCTCTGCACTTAGATTTACACTGGAAAGCACTACATTAATTGTATGTCTTACAGGTGTAGGAAAACGTGGAGCTAGAATCAGAGACGGAAAGGATCAGGTGAGAAAATGGGGCACATTTATTAAGCTACATGCGCCTTTTTGAGGTCTTTTTCTGCATTTATGAAGCATTTGCACCTTTTTTCACACTGTAATGCTGCTCTCGCCATTTTTGCTTTTTGGTGAGAAAAGGGGAGTGGCCTAAATATAATTACAACAAAGTAGGATAACATCATACCAACAGAGATGATAGTAAAAGCAAGCAGAGGTAGAGGTGATGGAAGCAGGAGTGTCAGCTTCTGAGTACACATGGAAGGAACATACCTGTGGATTGGACCTGATAAATTCTCCTAGGGGCATAAGGGATAGTAGCCATTACCAGGCCCTGGAAGTACCCTGAAGGGGACCCAAATGTCCCTCAGCCACATAAAATATACTACTATTCCAAATGGCACAAGGTAGGTAGAATCCCCATTACAGATTTGCATTGGGGTCCAGGAGCTTCAAGTTATGCCTCCTGAATATCCCACAACTGAATCTGGAAAACATTTGCCAAGAGGCCAATCTGGGCTAGGGGTCTCCAACCTAAAAACCATGTATGACCCAAAAACAATGTGAACATGTGATGTCACTTTTGCAGTATGTTTATTGAAATAAATGAATAACCAAATATTATAGTGTGAATACAGACTAAAGTGTAAAAATGATGTGGATGATGATGTACTACCTCACACAAGAAGCTTTTATTTCCCTAGTCTTACAACAGGTTCACGCTAGTGTTTGGATTTCCGTTCTTCAGGTCCTCTTTGGGACCCGAAAAACGGATACCTAATCCACTTAAAAAGCGGTTACCACCTGGTTTTCGCCCAAAAACTGCAGAGAGAAAAGTCTTGCTTGCAGGACTTTTCTCTCCGCATTTTTCAAGCGGATTCGGGGACAGAAACCCAGCCTTACTGAGGCACTTGTGATTGAAGTTCTGCCTGGCTGCCAGCATGGGGAGCTCTTTAGTTTATATATCTTCTGTCTCGGTGTGGCATTTGTGATTGACGTTCTCTCTTGCTGCCAATAGGGGAAGTACTCCAGTTCAGCTATCTTCTGTCATGACATTCTGTCTGGCAACCAGCAGGGGGAACTTCCCAGTTCAGATATTTTCTGTCTCGGTGTGTAGCTGGTAAAGATGTTCTGTCTGTCCAACAGCAGGGGGAGCCCTCTAGTTCTGATATTTTCTCGGTCTCAGTGGGGTGCTTGTAATTGACGTTCTGTCTGGCCACCAGCAGGGGGAGCACTCTGCAGATATTCAGCCGGGTGGCTCTGTGTCGCTGCCTGCCAGCAGGGGGAGCCCTCTAGTTCAGTATTTTCCCGGTCTCAGTGCGCTGCTTGTAATTGACGTTCTGTCTGGCCACCAGCAGGGGGAGCCCTCTAGTTCAGATATTTTCAGCCTCAGTGTGGGTCTTGTGTTCTGTCTGTCTGCCAGCAGGGGGAGCCCTCTAGTTCAGATATTTTTCCGGTCTCAGTGCGCTGCTTGTAATTGACGTTCTGTCTGGCCACCAGCAGGGGGAGCCCTCTAGTTCAGATATTTTCAGTCTCGGTGTGGGTCTTGTGTTCTTGTCTGCAAGCAGGGGCAGCCCTTTAGTTCAGATATTTTCCCGATCTCATTGCGGTGCTTGTGATTGACGTTCTGTTTGGCCACCAGCAGGGGGAGCCATCTAGTTCAGATATTTTCAGTCACTGTGTGGCGCTTGTGTTCTGTCGGCCAGCAGGGGGAGCCCTCTAGTTCAGATATTTTCCCGATCTTACTGCGGTGCTTGTGATTGACGTCTTGTCTGGCCACCAGCAGGGGGAGCCCTCTAGTTCAGATATTTTCAGTCTCGGTGTGGCTCTTGTGATTGACGTTCTGTCTGTCTGCCAGCAGGGGGAGCCCTCCATACTCGGCGCTTCCGTCACACTCCTGAGCTCTGATTGGAGTAGCTGTAGGTAAACGTGGAGCTGTCATGGCCGCCTGCAGCTGAATGGCTTCCTGTGCCGGTGCAGGGTGAAGTTCAGGCGCTGTGATGACGTGTGATGCGGTGACAGATGTACTTTCGGGGGGCCCGCCGTGGGTCTCACCTTCCTCTCCTTCTATTTGGCGTTTTACTTCACCAACAAGGTAATGGCAGGCTCCTGTGTACGTGCTGTACACTGAATAGCATGTGATTGGTGATCTACTGGGGATGTAGTCGGGGCTGTCACCTACATTAACCCGTTGTGCGCATTGTAAGATGCTGTGCGCTGTTATGTGTCCAGACCTGCAGTAACACACGGGGTTTCTATGATCGGTGACCAGGCAGAAGGACCTCTTGAGAACCATTACATCTAGCACCGAGAATCTGCCTGGAAATACATACAAAGCCTTAGAGAAGACTTTCCACCATCTAATCCTCCTTACAACCTTCTGACGCTGGGCTCACACTAGCATCGCTGTCCGTTATTCTGATACATTGGAGGGCCAAGACAACAAATAGGCGGACTGCTAAAATATTAACCTACAGTTTTCACCAAAAACACTATGCATAGAATATGAATCAGCAATCCCACAAAAGCAAACACATAACCTATATGGATATGCTGAACAAAAATAAACAAAAACAATTGGCATAAATATAAATATTTTATTCAGATAACAAAGATGACACTAAAAACCATGTTAGGGGGCGTTCACACTACCGTTGGTGTCCGTCAGTAGTGTCCGTTACAAGATTTTAACATCGGACACTAGCTGAACCGTCAGAAATCCATTAAAATTTCCATTCGTTTCAATGGGTTTTTATATTGTGTCCGTTTACACCAAATCCGTCTGAAGTCCGTTATTTTTTCGCGGACAAAAAATCCTACATGCAGGACTTTTTGTCCGTTTGAAAAAAACAGATTCTTGACGGACAGCAAGTGTTATTTTTTTTTAACATTGAAGTCTATGGGTAACGGACTTATAGCGGACAGTAACTGATAGCCATCAGTTACTGTCCGTTATTTTATGACCGTTTTTTTTTTTCCTGCGCGTGCTCAGAAAGCAGAAAAAAAAAACAAAAAACGGACAGTGTTAAAAAACGGACACTAACTGATGCTAATGTGTCCGTTTTTCTAACTAATCCATTAATTGGATAAGTTAAAAAACAGAGACATTAACATCAATTACTGTCCGTTAATGTCTGTTATGATAGGTGACCGTTTTTTCTTTTTATTAACGGACACTATCAGAACCGACATCAACGGTAGTGTGAACCCTGCCTTACATAAAAACAATAATCATGGTAGAGGTCCCACCCAACCCAGAGGTATGGCCGCAATTAATTTCTATATCAAAAATAGTACACACAATACAAGTAGCTATAAAAATAATATATATAAATATATGTTGCATACTAATGCAATATACATATAATGTAACACAGGCAATCACAGCAAGGTAATGTATAAGAGACTGCCAAACATAGTCACCCACAAGAGTAAAGGTCTGCATATGCAGTCAGCATTAGAAATGCAACAGATATAGAAAATAAGTGATCACAAACATCCCACATGATACCCAAATGATAATCAACAGCAGTCACATTACCAAAGTTAAGATGGGACCTCCACCACGAGCCCCAACACATGTTTCGCCCCTCTTAGCTTCGTCAGGGGGCTACCTCTGGGTTGGGTGGGATCTCTACCATGATTATTGTTTTTATGTAACATTGTTTTTAGTGTCAGGTGGGCGGTCCTAGGCTGGTGAAGACATAGGGACCGCCCACCTAACAGCATAATTGTGCTAAAAACAACAGAAATGATTGCTTAGGAATGGTGGGGGCTAGAAAAAAAAAGTTCCAACTTCAGCGGGATCAGTGGAGCTGCGCCTATTGAAGGATGCAATGAGTTGGCAGATGTGGTGAAAGATCCTCTTCAATAGGGTTGTCCAGGAATTGGACCAACCCATGTGGAGGCTGGAGGAGGTGTAAAATAAAATATACTGACCTGTCCCCGGTTCTTTGGTGTTCATTCAGTCTCATGCTGTTTTCTTGTTGCTGTAAGTCCTGCACCGCACGTGACAGCAATGACTTCCAGCAAAGAGGTCAGGGTGTGAGACTCAACGGACAGCAGAGCACTGGGACAGGTGAGCGCTCTTCTATTTTACACCTCACCTGGCCTTCACAGTTGTTTAAGCAGGTGTATGTTCTCCAGTAGTGAGTTTCTGCATGTCGACTCTGATCATGTTTATGTTGTACGTTATTGTGCGACTTTCCCATAGGTTTCTATGTGGCTCCCATGTCTTTGGCAGGTCTCTTAACTGTTGAGCAGGGAAATAATAAAGTCTGTTGTTTGATTCAATGTTTTCATGTAAAAAAAAAAAAAAAATTCAAAACGACCTTTCACCTCTTCTGGCATGTCTGTTTCAGTAAGTACTTGTACTTGTAAGTACTCAAGGAGAGATGTCCCTGTCCATAACCCACTCATTGCCTCCCACAAAGCCAGCCAGTACACTTTGCTCTGCACTGATAAGGGACAAAAATCCCGAAACGGCGCTGTATGCAGATAAGTGAAACTGGCTTGGCTAAAATCCCTTTTGCTGTCTCAAGACTCAGTGAGTCAAAAGCAAACTGAGGATCTGTTACATCCAACAGAGGGCGCATGAGCTCCCAGCTCCTTTCCCATAATGCCTTGTGATCAGTAAGTACTTGTTCATTCTGGCACATCTTTTCCTATACCGTTCCTCTGTAATTCATCCTGGAATTTAGGAAAAAAATTGAACCTTAGGTTATGCCAGTTGGGGGTGTGTCCCTATACTGTCTCAGGCTAGGTTCATACCGGCGTCTGATCTCCGCTTGGGGATTATGTTCCCCATTTCGCTTTAATAATGTGGAGAGAAAAGTCCGCTTTTCGGGTGTAAATCCGGTGGACCCCATTATAGTCTATTGGGTCCACGGGTAACTGCGTTTTTTAAGCAGATGCGGTTTCCATTCCGCTTGGGGACCCCACGAACGGAAACTCGAATGCAGGTGTGAAAATAGCGTACCTCTGTCCAGTCAGTGCTGCTGTGTAGGGACATATTTCCTTCCCAAGAAGAAAGATAATGTAATTTATGCCTTCGGCTAAGGCCACACATTGCAGAAAAGAAGTAGGAATAAACGGTGCATTTTATAGTGCCAGCATTTTTATTAACTGCAAGGTGTAGCCTTAGACTAAAATGGCCATCAGGAGTGAGACAGGTAGACGCTATATAAAGATGACCCATTTCATTAATACCATCATACTATAATGTCTAGGCTATATATTTTGCAGTTTCTGTAGAAGTGATCTGTATAGTGATTGTTATGCTGCTATCCATATGGTAGTTTGCATGGATATGTGAGGGAAAAAAAGTGCAGCTGTGGTTACCTGACAGAAATATTGCATTAGATGTGATGCCATGCTGGATTTTCTGTCTAGTGATCAGGGCTATAGCTGGGATATGTAGGGGGTATATGACCTTCACAGTTGCTTATCTGAAGATTTACATGTAGATTTTATTATGGTTGGATAACTGCTGTGTTGGCAGCGCCACCAGCTTCTAAGAATGGCAGAAGTCTGTCAGTGTTGGTGAGATGTCTGACCATACATGGACAGCTTTTAGTAGGGGTGATTATAATACCACTGGTGTACTTCAGATTCACCATTGATGTAGGTTATATATTGTAACATTTACAGCATCCACTGTCATACCTTTTTTAATATATATTGTGTGGGAGGAATTTATTAAGATTGAACCCCCCTGGTGTAAGATGCGTCAGAATTAAGAGTCCCTGGCCTCTTAATAATCCTGGTATGTCTTAGATGGTGCATTGCATCAGAACTGAAATCTACACCAGCCATGTAGATGTAGATTTCGGCTATAACTCACACCAGTAGTAGTCCCTCCGGCGATTTGCCTTGATCCTCTTTGCACTCTGCTCACAGTCTTAAAAAGGGATGAGATGGTGCTTGTACGCTAAAGATGTGCTATTGCTATGCCAGGTCTCTGGCGCGTGTCTTTGAGTAACTTCCTCCCTGTGTGGTGTGTGGGTTTTGGTTTTTTTTGCCCCCCCTCCCCCCCCCCTTCTTTCTTTCTTCTTATTTTGATGTTTTAACTTTTTGATGTTTGTCCAATTAACCTGGTCTTTGTTTTCCAGTATGTTCTGTCTATTCTGAAATTCACCTATCCTACCCTTTTTCAAGGGTAAGTATTCATTTTTGCATGAAACATCAGCTTACATTTCATTGAAAGTTTCATATTTAAAATAAATTGTGCAGTCCGGATTGCATCGGCTTGTCATGACAATGTTTCGCTCAGTACTGCTGGGTGCTCAGCTCATTAATCTGACCTTAAAGAGATATAGGCCTTTTAAAAGTTTTAAAATTCTTTTATTCCATATGCAAATAAGCTGTTTGGTGCACTCTGGGTAGGGCCATACCTACTCCATCACATCTTCTTTTGTGGATGGCCCTGGGCAGGGACCAGAAAAGAACATGGATGCAGACGACTTTTGGATATATTTGATGTAGATTTCCTTGTTTCTGCCACCCAACATACTGACTACCGTGAAGAAACTGTTGATCGCAGCTTGTGGAAGGAGGAGAGAGACTGCATGAAATATACTAGACTCGGCAGGGCTATTAGAGTATAGGGCTCCTTTATAATGGTAAATTCTGTCTGTGTACTGCAATACCTACCTATTCATAGAGAACCTATCACAGTGAAGGGGTTCAGGACTAAGGTGAATGCTTCTGCCCTTTGTTACAGCAATTGGGGACAGTCTCTTCACCTGAACACTCACCATTGAAGACATTTCACCTTCTACTGATACTCTAGGTACTTTTAAAGACTCATTGAGCTATCCTTAGCTGTGTCCGTAGACCTGCCCACTGAACTGGCCTTAAGGCCGAGGCCCCACATATCGTAAACGCCGCGGAAAAAAAATTCTAGAGTTTACCAGTCACTGTAAAGTAAAATCTGCGCAGTGGACATGCTGCAGTTTCCAAAACCGTTGCAGTTTTGGAAATCGCAGCATGATCATTATACGTACGGAAACGCTGGCGGTTCCTCTATAGGTATAATGGAAGCAGAAAGTCCACAGAGGAAAACTCTGTAAACTTTCTATGTAAAACACTGCGGGAAGAACCGCAATGTGTTGCTGCCGTGGATGGTCCCACAGTGTTTTTTTTACTGTGGGATGCCACGTGGGGCTTTAGCCTAAAGGAGTGTTCACATGAACAGAACCATATTGACATTTATAGACTATTAAAACTTAAGCATTTTTGCAAATATAAATAATAAAATGGCAATTAATGATGACAGGGTCTTGTTTGTTTACCAGTGGATATGACCATGGATGGATGAACTACTAAGATGGTTAGAGAACATGTTTAGAACTCCGTAAAATTTGTAATTCTTTATGTTTGCAAAAATGTTTCTTCTATTTGTCTACAGATGTAAATTTGGTTATGTTTATGTGAAAATAAATTTTAAAGGGAGTCTGTCGCCAGAACCCAGCATATCAGCCCAACCCTGCTGATGGGTTAGGGTCACCTGAATCTAATGGTGTTTCCCACTGGAAATTGGTGCCTGCTGTCACTGTTTTTGTCAGTATCAAATTTGCTCTTTGGAACAATGAGGACTCCAAAGAGATAAGCGGCAACTGTTTTGTTTCTCCAAAGATCTCATTTACATATTGACAAAAACTGAGATATCTCAGTAATGGAGATTGATTCAGGTGACCCTAACCTATCTAAAGCCGGTTGCACATAACCGCGTGCTAACCTGCGGCAGGAATGAACAGCACGGGGGACACACGGGTGTCATCCGTGCATCGGCCGTGTTTCTGTGGCACCTTTCATTCAATGAATATGAGCTGCGGAAGCAGAGCTGCAAAATCTGGCAGGAATAGGACCCGTTCCATATTTTCCAGCCCAGACTGTCGGCCCGCACACGGGACCATGTAATTCACGGTCATGTGTACAGGCCCATAGAAACGAATGGGTTAGTGTGCTATCTGGGAAAAACCTGGATAGCACACTGACCATTCATAAGGTCGTCTGCAAGGGGCTTAAGAGTTTCATTTGCTTAATGTCAGCTCTTCTGGAGGTGATGTAATGCATGCTTGTAATATACAGCAGTTACTGTAATGTGTGTATGTTGTTTGCAGGTGTGTGTTAATGTTTTGTCTTCCGGTTTGCTACCTATTAGCGAGGAAGACTGCTTTATCTGTATCATCTTTTATAGCAACGTGTCTTCAAAGAGTTCTTGTGTGTTACTGGACTGTTTTGTATAAAGTGGCCTTCACAGACCACTGACCTTTAAGGGGTTGTCCGGGATAAAATCATATTTCTAAACTAAGCTAAACACCCTCCCCCGCCTAACTTCTAACTTACCCACTTTACTAAGAATGTATATTTACCCATATCGCTGGGGTGGTCATGTGAACGCTCCAGGTACATTTTCAGATTTTCTCGTGACGTTCTGTTTCCTCATTTCCGATGTATCTGTTTTTAACGGATAGAAAATAAATTGTCAGTGTTGTGTCCCTTAAAAGCGAATCAGTGGTTTGGGTTGAATAAAATAAAGCATCCCATTAAAAACTGATACAAAATGGATTAGATGACACTCAGCCATCAAAAAGACAGAAGAATGGAATGAGTAAATGGATACAAAATGGCTGCCAAAAGCAGACGTTCAGAGCATTTTTTAACGGATGTTAGATCTGTCAAAAACTGCACTGTCATGTGACTAAGGCCTAATACTACACTACTCATATTCCCTTACATACCTTACCTTGAGATATATATTCTAAGAAAAACCAAGTGTTGCTGAAATAGACCAAAAATGCTGTTTTTGTTTTGTTTTGTTTTTTTTTGTGTTTTTTTAATCTGTTTTAAATATTCCTTTTCTCTAGGTGGCAGACATTAGTGGGTGGCGTCTTTCTTCACATATGTTGGAAGCTGGGCTGGGTGGAGATTACCTGCAGTTCCAGGTAAATTGACCTTTTTCTGTGTGTTCAATATAATGGGCAGAGCCTTTACTCTGCATATACCTTGTCTTCATACTAAGCTTGTATGTAAATAAAAGGGAAACCAGTTATGAAGATGTGTGCCACACACATTGTCATTTTCTAATGTTGTGTATTTTCCTACTGTGTTAAGTAAAATGACCAGTATAAATGGTAATAAACTGTACTTTTGATTAAATAAGTAATAAATGGTATAAAATAAGACAAAGATACAATAGTTGTGGTGTCGTCTTTCTCGTCGAGGTCTGTTACATATATTGTTTCTGAGTGTGTTGGTTATACATCTATAAGATATTTATGTCATTTCCTGTGGTTATACCTTAAGTTTCTCAGATGGGAAAACCACATTAAACAGAGAGTTTAGTTGTTGGGTATTTCTCTCATTATGTGACATGATAACTATTCATATGGAAATGGTAAATACATTTTCAGCTATCCTTAGTCTTATCTGGATACTGCTTTAGGGAAACTATAGATCCATTTATTACCACTGATTGAATATTTCCTTAAAGGGCTTATGCCAAGTTGACAACTTATTACCTATCCACAAATATCGGTGCAGTTAAAACTGTCTCTTGTAATGCAGTCTAAATGGAGCATCACTCTCACTCTGCCACTCTGTTCATCTCTATAAGGCTGCTTTCACACTAAAGCTACATACACACAAACTGGTTCAGGTATGCATCGATGGGTCCTTGGGATGGCACAGATGATTTTTGTGTGCTGTTCATTCCTTCACCCATTCATTTCATGTAGTGAGCCCAGGCTGTACCACAGACAAGTGTTGAAAGCGATGCAAAGGCTGAGAAGCTCCAAAGTATACCAAAATGCGTCTAGTTGAGGGGAGTTTTTAGCCACTTTTGAGGCGCTTGCACCTTTAGCAAATGTGGGCCAATAAGCAGAGCTACACCATGCCTACGGAACCACTGCTTCATTAACATAGGGGTACGAAAATCTAACCTATAAACCTACAGCATTGATCCAGAGGAAGGCAAAAACACCAAGCCCCTTTTCTATGCTTGTTGTACAGAATAAATTTTCAAAAGAACAAAACTGGATGATGTACAGGTTTACATTATGCACTGAAATCATTTGTGAAAATTCATATATAGTAGTAACAAAATGGAGAGCATCCAAAATTAATTTCAATTCCGAAAATACTACCACAGCTGCTTCTGGGGAAACCTGGTAATATGGTACACAGTTTCTTTTTAGACTACTTAGTCTCATTTAATAGGGCGTGTGATTCTGGGCCAAAATGTATTGTACTTTTATTACAAATGTTGCTTTCTGCTTGAAAAACATTGCTAAAGTTCCTGCCACTAGCTGTCTCCCTTCTAGCTAATTTGCTGTTCACTCCCTGTTACTAGGGAAGTCCTGTCCATAGATTCCATTAAAAAGCAAGATGTCTTCACAGTGAGAAGGAGAAGGGAATAGAAAGGGGAGGGATTGTTTTTCCTCACAGCCTCCTCCACACGTTTGCATGCTGCTTACAGTATGTGCAGGACTGAACATTCTGCACAGCTTGCAATGTAAGGAAAATGTGCTTCTGGCTGCTTGTGTGATCACAGATGGAATATTACTCACAGCAAGTAGCTTTACTGACTCTTCTCATAGTTTGCTCTTTTCCTGTGTCACAAATATTTTTAGCCGTATCATACCTGCGTGTATATGCAGTTCAGTGTTCCTGGTCTCCTATATTATGATCTCTTGGACTTTTCTCAGCTATTTTGTTTGCTATTGTATAGTTACTCCTGATAGAATTACATGTGAATAAACCAGTAGTAGCTTATAGTGGATAGTCAAGGGGGCCAGACTGCTCCTTATTTTACACCCCCCAATGGGGTTATTAACAGCATAAAGACTGATGGGGCACCATGTATGGAGGCTTATACTGCCAGAGAACAGAATGCCCAGCAAGACCCTACAGATATTTAAACTTTTAATGAATATTTGTGTACCCTTTTAAGAATTGGGCCAAGTAATGGGCATCCTGTAGTCTGTCGTGGCACAGAAGTGGGGGAATGTGGATCAGAAAGGTGTAACTGCTGCTTGGTCATAAAGACAGATTCTGGGTGCATTTATGTAGTAAAAATAGATCCTGTTATACAAAACCTTTTACACACTTCTTGAAATGTACTAAAATCTTTAAAGAGGACCTTTTCATGTCTTCATGAAAGTGCGGTTTTATATACCGCGAGAAAGCCGACAGCGCACTGTCAGCTTTCCCGGTATATGCTCCGGTGGTGGAGATATCAGTGCGTTAGTTTCAGCACTGATATCTCCCCACTGTCAGAAGGGTATTCCTCGTGGTTCAGCGTCGCTGCTGGGCTGTGTGGAACGCCCCCTCTGACTGTACTCTAACATAGCCTTGTACTGTCAGAGGGGACGTTCCTTACAGCCAGTGATGACGCTGAGCTATGAGGAATACCCTTCTGACAGTGGGGAGATATTGGTGCCGAAACGAACGCACCGATATCTCAACACCGGAGCATATACTGAGCAAGCTGACAGTGCGCTAAATACAGCGCTCTGTCGGCTTTCTAGCAGTATATAAAACCGCTCTCTTTAAGTTTCTCTGTCCTTCACAGACATTCTTAGTGGTATGCCTTTACTACATAACTAAAGTAGTGTTAAACCCTCCCACCCCCCAAGGAATCTGTTGTACCTTCGTAAGTTACTGTGAAACGCTGACCATTTTTCAGTAGATTTGTATTTCATAGGTGTGGTTTTTTTTTTTTTTGTTGTTTTTCTCCCCCCTCTCTTCTTCACAAATTTATGTAGCTAGCACCTTTTATCTTAAAAATATTTCCAAAATATGAATATAAAAATATCATGCTTTTGTTCAGTAGTTGAAGATTAAGTGATGTACAGGTTTACTTTACTCGCTGAAGTCACTTGTTAAAATTCATATATGAAAACTAAATGGAGAACTTCCAAAATTCTGCAGGCATAAGGCCCATCTGATGTAAGAGGCTATGGCCTTTTAATATATCGGGTGTGCATCAGAATGTAGAGCTATGCCAGTTGGGAACTGGTGTCTGCTTCCTGTATAACTCACGCTAGAAAACTAGTATGCGTAACACATTTGAAACTAAAAAGGGTCTTGTGCCAAATGTGCACTACATCATCACCCATCTATGTCTCAAAACTGAAATAAGGGAACCTAAAGTCTGTAGTGCTGTCTGCTTAAGAATATTTGTGTCTCCCAAACCAGTTAAGATGGGTCAAGCGCACAGTTGACATAGGGAGTACTAACCCTCCAATACAGTAACTTTTGGACATTGCTGTATTTATGTGTGTATAATATATACACACGTGGACAAAATTGTTGGTACCCCTCGTTTAATGAAAGAAAAACCCACCATGGTCACAGAAATAACTTGAATCTGACAAAAGTAATAATATATAAAAACTCTATGAAAATGAACAAATGAAATTTAGACATTGCTTTCCAACCATGCATCAACAGAATTTTTTTTAAAAAAAAAGAAAACTCATGAAACAGGCCTGGACAGAAATGATGGTTCCCTTAACTTAATATTTTGTTGCACAACCTTTTGAGGCAATCACTGCAATCAAACGATTCCTGTAACTGTCAATGAGACTTCTGCACCTCTCAGCAGGTATTTTGGCCACTCCTCATGAGCAAACTGCTCCAGTTGTCTCGGGTTTGAAGGGTGCCTTTTCCAGACGACATGTTTCAGCTCCTTCCAAAGATGCTCAATAGGATTTAGGTCAGGGCTCATAGAAGGCCACTTCAGAATAGTCCAATGTTTTCCTCTTAGCCATTCTTGGGTGTTTTTAGCTGTGTGTTTTGGGTCATTATCCTGTTGCAAGACCCATGACCTGCGACTGAGACCAAGCTTTCTGACATTGGGCAGCACATTTCTCTCTAGAATCCCTTGATAGTCTTGAGATTTCATTGTACCCTGCACAGATTCAAGACACCCTGTGCCAGATGCAGCAAAGCAGCCCCAGAACATAACAGAGCCTCCTCCATGTTTCACACTAGGGACAGTGTTCTTTTCAAGATATGCTTCATTTTTCCGTCTGTGAATATAGAGCTGATGTGCCTTGCCAAAAATTTTGATTTTTGTCTCATCTGTCCATAGGACATTCTCCCAGAAGCTTTGTGGCTTGTCAACATGTAGTTTGGCAAATTACTTTTGTCAGATTCAAGTTATTTCTGTGACCATTGTGGGTTTTTCTTTCATTAAACGAGGGGTACCAACAATTTTGTCCACGTGTGTATATATACTTTGCTAGTGCTTATTTGGTGACATGTTTCAGGCATGCATGTTGGAAGTTCCTCTCAACCACTTTGTGAACAGATCTTACGTTAATGTGAGCTGGATTTATAAAAACTATACAGATGGGTTCACAGTACCATTATTCAATGTCCATTGCTCCTTATCTGTCACTGGATGAGAGCAATGGACATTAAATGATAGATGCAGACGAAGCAGCCTCTGATGGGTGTCCATCTGGATGCACTGCATTGTAGCAAACATGACAGAAGCTTCCTTCTAATAGAAGAAACTCGCACATGCAGGACTTTATTCTTCTATTACAAAAGTATACAAACGTGATGGAAGACACACAGCTCTGTAGCTGTGGGTAAGAGCCTTTTAGAAAGTAGGGAACTAAAAAAGGGGGAAAAAAAAAATCATAAATGAAAAAATTCTTGGTCATTAAGGAGTTAAAAAAAAAAAAAATCCGCAAAGTTTTAAAAAATGAATTTCAAACACGGATTGCAATATTTGTAATTACGATCACTGTTATGGGAATCAATAATAGTGGCAGAAACGGCTTGTGTGTGTACCCTTACGTACGGTGTACTTATTATGTAACTGCAAAAATAATACATATGATCTTTAGCCAATCCACTTACAATAAATAGTTCTCAAGTCCAATGTGCATCTTTCTCATGTTCCACTTGACTTACCATAGTCAGAAGACTTTCCTCTTCCAGAACCTACAGAAGCACCCTAAGAGTACGGCCTCTCACAGTAAAGACTGTTCAATATCCTTATGGAAACCAGTGCTAAAACAAAGAAAAATGGAGTAGCACGGGGTATCTTCATATATACTAACATTCTGTTTGGATGAGGTTGTAAGTTTTTAAAACTTTGAACAGAAAAACTCAGGGTGAAAATACTTGGGCATATGGAAGCTGATAATGTGTCAGAAGACGGCCGTGTACTTTGTTTTCAAGGACTCACTTGAAGTACTGATAAGTGACTTGGCAGTTTGTATGGCGCTGAGACATAAACTACTGGAATGAAGAGCAAATTATTGTGTGTGGTTTTTTTTTTTGTTTTTTGTTTTTTTTTTTGTATTCTAAACTGACTCTTCAATAGTATAAGATGTTATATACAGACTAAATGTGTAAACAGTATTTGTCAGCTTGTGTTCTGTTTCCAGCCAGCAGAGGGCAGTATGTGGCAGAGAATCCCATTGATTTGCAGTGCATAGTTCAGAACAATGGTATGTGGTAATAAATATTAGAAAGTCACTGAGTATAGAGTGCACAAAGGCGCAGATATGCAAAGTGAGAAGTAACAGCTCTATGGCCAGTCACGCTTTGTTTTATCTTTGGCTATGGATTTGTTAATGAAGTTGCGATCTAGAAAAATCTATTATGTCAACACTTCACTTTGTCTTTGCATAAACAATTGTATTCTGCCTAACCCAAAGCAACATTTCCTCGAAATTCTTTAAACATTATTTTTGTTTTTAGACTGTGAGCTAGAACTGGCTGAATCAGAAATGTAGAGGGAGTGATTCCTTGCCAGTGAAAGTTTCTTTTCAACATCTTCTAGTGAGTTTCAGATGGCTGCTGCTTTACATAATAGTAATCTTTATGGTCTAGTGTGTGCTGGCGACAGAATACAGGTGGTGTTTATGGTATATTGGACCTCTGACAGAGACTGCTGCAGCACCATACACAGATTACAGGCTGCTGTAAATGAGGTCTGTATTTACCAAACTGTACAACTAATATTGTAGATTAATCTGCATAAATGTAATTGGTCAACTCTGAATAACTGAGGCTATAAAAGCAAGTAAATGGCTAATCCGAATAAATCCTGTTTTTATTTATACAGCAAATTTATCAAATGAAGTATGCCATTTTTCTGTAATTTTTGCGCCAAAATCTATGGGGCAGATAAAGTGTGACATTTGCCCCAAGAATGTTAGACTGTCTGGACACTCCTCAAATGCATCAGAAATGGGCATGGCTAAACAAGACCAAGTATAAAATGGTGTAAATTACCAAAAAAAAAAAAAATTTTGATGATGTTCTAATTTATTGAGATGCACTTGTATAATGCCCCATGACTAGCCCAAAACACTATGTAATGTCTGCTTGTTGCAATACACAATTGGCAGTATCGTCCTGTCAGTAGCTTACACACGCACTCTCACCGGGATCCTTCATTTCTAAAGTATTAGGTCTGTTGTATTTGTGTGGTAAGACCTGCCAGGTGGGCATGCCAGACAGATCTTTGCAACATCTGAAAGTGTACCAAATTTATGATGGTCCATATGACGGAATCCTGAATATGTCTAAAACTACAAATGGCCCAATGTGTATAGTTATGAAATAGTCCCCTTCCTTTCTAACAAAACAACTGCAGCAGTATAGTGTGCATGGTATAGGCAAAAGGTGCATGCGTGTCAGTAATATAGCACCGTTTGGCTCAGTTTGCCAGCAGTGTGATTCACAGATTCACTTATATTTTACTAGTAAAACATCCCCACACTGGATCTAACTGACAAGTGGATGCACTCTGTGGCTTTATACATTGGATGTGGATTTTCTGGCCTAGGAGGGACATTCTAAGTTGACAGTATGTCCCAAGACATTCCATATCTATCACAATAGCGTCTGCTGTGTAATCGTATGGGATCACCCTGTATCAACACTCTCCTCTTTTTTTTAGCCAGCTATACAGTAGAGCTCCTAGCCAGGTTGTAGGTTGAGCATTTTGCCACACACCTGACAATCGCCTAATGCTGCTAACATCCATACATTCTGGGTAAATGATGGAAATCCTAAAACACATGTGCAAGCTAAGGAACAATTGGGTGTGCTTGGCACACAAAACGTTTACACGTGTCTGTGTTGTTCACGGATGAAGAACTTTTTCAAGAAAGAATCATCCTTTTAGATACAGCAAATTGCCAATTTTGGGTATCCATTTTTTTTTTTTTTTGTCTCTACCTGTAATGGCTGATATGTACTTTTTATTTCTCTACCCTCTGGTGTTACTCCCCAGCTGGCAAGCAAAGGGTCTGTGCAGCGTATTCTAATGCCCCCCCCCCCCATCATATTCGAATGCCCCCTAATGTGAAGTTAGAGATCTCAAGTTCAGAGTGTACTTGTACTGGACATGGAGGCATTGCAGGACAGAACACACTTTGTGTCCATTCCTTATGAAGATGTCTTATTCTAACTTCGTTCTTGCTTATTGGTACTGAGAATAATGGTTGTAAGTACACTATAAAGCAGGGTTAGGCAACCTTCGGCACTCCAGCTGTTGTCAAACTACAACTCCCAGCATGCATATTTGCTCTGCTGTTCTTGGAACTCACATGGAAGTGAATGGAGCATGTTGGGAGTTGTAGTTTTCCAGCAGCTGGAGTGCCGAAGGTTGCTGACCCCTGCTATAAAGGATTTTGGATTACTAATGGCTATGTTCTGTCATCTGATTTGGACCAATAGACTGATGTGTAGTAAAAGAAATGACTAGTAGGCATTCCCACATTCCTGAGACCGAGGATTGGCGATATTGCTGTAACATAAACTACGGAATCCTTTAAATCAGAATATCAGTGATGGTCCAAGCACTCTTACCAATGTGACCCTCTGATTTTTGTGAAAGCCTGGGATATGTACATTGCATGTAATACCCTCTTCATCATGACCTGTTCTTGACTGTTTTGCAGGGCTGACATTGTGTCATGGCTTCCAGCATCAGCATTCTTTGTGGGCATTATTTATGCAGGTTCCAGAGCTCTGTCAAGGCTGGTATGTAACATTGCTTGATGTCCTGTTCTTCCATCCTGGTTATAGTATGTAAAGGGGTTCCAGGCTAAAATTATTCATGACCTATTCTCAATATCAGATCAGTGAGGGTTCGACACCCAGCACTTCCACTCATCAGCTGTTCGCAGGAGCTGATACATGGAGAATGGAGCAGGAAGCAGACAGCTCTGTTCTCTGTGTAGTGGCTGTAGCCTCCGTAGTTTAGGTCCCTTTTAAGTGATCTGGTCTGATCACTACACAGAGAACAGAGCTGTCTGCTTCCTGCTCCATTCTCTATGTATCAGCTGCTATGAACAGTTGATTCATTTGGGTGTCGAAACCCTCACTGACCTGATATTGGATAGGTCATCAATATTTTTAACCCAGAAAACCCCTTCAAGTCAGATTATAAGATGCTATCAAAACTATTCTCTTTCTCTGTCTATTGTTTAAAGGGGTTTTGCAACTATATTAAAAAGGCTGGTATTGGGCTGAAGCAGAGCTTTAAAAAAAAAAAAAATTAACTTATACTCTGCTCATCGCTCCCCCACCTCTGTCGTTCCAGCAGTGCACAGTTCCCCTCTGCATGCTGTATACTGACACCATATGTAATGCCTGCACAGCCAAATGCAGGACTATGGGGGTCACATATCTAATCTAACTGTAACTGTTTTCTAAAGCGGTTGTCCCAACTATACATCCCATTTTGTAGTAAACCACCCCAGCAGTGAGTTGTTATTGCTAAGGGCTGACACCCTGACTATGAGAATGAGAAATGCTAGTTGGGGGGGGGGGGATTTGCTCTATGGTGTCCATGTTAATGGCATCCATAACCCCTTCTTAAAACGAAGCTGATGTGGTGGTCAGCCCAGGTTTCCCTTATATGTGATGATCAACTGTTACTACCTTGGGAAAACTGTATCTAGGTATACATATGCTTCCCTACGAAGTGGCTGCTGCAGGAGAAAGGTAGCATTACATGTCAGTGTTTATATGAATGGCCTACAATGTAATGTATTGATGGATCAGGCCTACCACAGCAGGAGATGCTCTTACAGTGCAGCCATTCTTCATATATGAGAAGTCCCATACATGGTACCCCACTACGTAAGAGATGAAGACCATATGTCAATTTATAGGACAAGTCCGTGCTCTGTATTGTAGGCTATAACTTGAAATAATACTGGAGCATTTTGATAAAGAAACCCAGCACTAAGGCATCATGTACAGAGTTGTGGCTCACATTGTAGTGTGTGTGCTCTTTGCTGCTTTTTCTTTTGTATGCTGATTTTAATACAAAGGTGTTTTTGTTTTTTTGGGGTTTTTTTCTGTTTAAACTCCATATGATTTTGACAGAAAACAATTGCAGCCTATGTTGTCAGATGTCACTTGTTTGGAGGTATTCTACCCTAGAACCATTGTTGTCGCCTCTGTGCAACTCTGAGATTTGTAACCTTAAAAGCACTACAAGTACCATGGCTTTATGGTCAGTCTAGTAATGTCATTAAATATACAAAGCCGCCAAATGTCTAGGTAGGTATGGAAAATATTTCTTCAGTATTTGATGTGACCACCCTTTGTCCTCAAAACAGCATGAATTATTCTAGGTACCCTTGTAGACAGTTTTTCAAGGACTTCGGCAGGGAGGTCACTAACCGGGCAGGTATGGAAAAAAAAATGCTGCGAAGTAAGAATGCTTTCAGAAATAGAAGTGTTAATGGTTTATTTCTATCAATTGGCAAACTCTAAAGAAAAATCTAAAATGACGTCATTATTTGGTGTGACCGTCCTTTGCCTTCAAAACAGCATCAATTCTCCCAGGTACACTTGTACACAGGTTTTTGAAAAAGCTCAAAAGAAAGAAAGCAAGCAGAGATCTTTTGTGGGTGTAGGCTTGCTCAAATCTTTCTGCCCCTTCATGTAATCCCAGGCAGACTGGATTATGTTATCAGAACTCTTTGGAGATCATACCATCACTTCTAGGACTTCTCCTACAAAGGGTGACCACACCAAATATTGATATTTTTTTATTTTATTCACTTCATCTTGTAAATTGATAAAAATAAACTATTAACACTTCTATTCCTCCATTCTTACTTTGCAGCTTTTTTTCCACGCCTGCCTGAAACTTTTGCACAGCTCAGTATAAAATTACAGAGCGAGTCTCTGATGCTTTTAATTTGATATTGTTTACATGTGGAATTGGGGTTTCTAAACACTGATTCTTCCATGCCAGTCTTAATGTGAAGTATGCTGTAGTGGCATTGTTGCAAGTTTGGCAAAATGGGGATTGAGTGTCAAATTGCAACTTTTTGAATCCAAACCACTGGCTTTCTGGGATTTAAA
Source organism: Leptodactylus fallax (assembly GCA_947044405.1). NCBI lineage: Eukaryota > Metazoa > Chordata > Amphibia > Anura > Leptodactylidae > Leptodactylus > Leptodactylus fallax. The sequence continues at coordinate 10,666,146 of CAMRHE010000020.1, forward strand.
TATTGGTGACCTATCCCTACAATAGGTCATTAGTATTGGGTTGGTGGGGGTTCAACATCTGGCACTACTACTGCTGAACTTTTCGAAGGTGAGCCTTGCTTTGTGTGAATGGGGATGAGCTGCAACACTAGGCGCAGCTGCCATACAATATACTGCACTATGCTTGGTAAGCAATGAAGAGGGAGCAGCCAAACATTGCTATTTCTGCAGACAGCTGATCGGTGGGTGTGCGGGGTGTCCCAGAAAACCTCTTGATGGAGATAAACTTTTATTTTCTTTCCATCTCTTTGTAGCCGATTCCTGTGTTTTTGACGTTGCACAATGCTTCTGAATTTGTGACCTATGTAGTCCAAAGAATTTTCTTCAAAGAGGTGGGATGTCCTTATTTCTATGTTTTTTTTTTTATTTTTTTTGCTTGGTTAAGTGGTTTTAATCCTTCCTTTATTTTCTTGCCTAGCAGATGCATAATGTAGTAGTACAGTATTTATTGTCCGGTATAGAAGTAGGAGCCTACAGTTCTCTTCCATTATTGTGAAATAATGCAATTTCAGATTTTCTCCTTCTTTTTAGATACTCTGATACTTCTAGTTATGTTATACCTAGTTTTGTTTATGGCTAGTCCAGACCTCTGCTATATGGAAGTGGTGATGTGCTGCTTAAAATATCCACAGGATGCCTTGCAAATTTAGCCCTGCCCCTTCGGCTAAGCCCCACCCTTTTGCCATCTGTTGGCAAAGATTGAGCAGACCAGCAGTAGATTAACACCTTTGTTTTCTGCAAGGTCATGAAAAACATTAGAACTGACAATTGGGTTAATGGGGTTATCCATTGTTAAAAAACATGGATGATTCTTTCAGACCATTTGAATAGGACTGAACTGTATCATGATCATGTGACCAATGTCACTGTCTGAAGCTCTTTTGGAAAGAAAACAGCCATGTTTTCTAATTCTGGATAACCCCTTTTAAGTATTACAGATGTAATGTGGACTTTGTGTGAAATGGTTAAAAGTTCCCGCTCAGTTTTGCTCAAAACCTTACAGCAATCTGTAAATGTTCATATTTTTATTGATTTTTTTTTTTTTTTTTTTGTTTGAAATTTTGCAGCAAAGTTCTTACACTCGGTTGTGCAGGTGAGTATCAGGAGGCATTTGTTTTTTGCTTGTTTATTTCTATGGTTGCTTAAAGAGGATCTTTCACCTCTTTTGATGCCTCTGTTTTAGTAGACTTGAATAGGACACCACTGCAGCACCTGTAATCTCCTGTACTAAAAGTACTGCAGGTGAGCAGCGCAGCACCTGGTATATAAACAATGCCCGGAGCTGTGTGCTCTAGGAAACTGTTGATCTGCAGGAGTTCCAACAGTCAGACCCCTGTCAGTCAAAAGTTAATGGCATATGTTAAAGGAGTTGTCCAGGCTTAATTTTTTTTGTATGGCCTATCCTCGGGATAGGCCATAAACACCTGATTGGTAGGGGGCCGAGACACAGTCCCTGTACTGATCATCTGTACGGACCTGCTGCCAGTGCCCATCTGATGCACAATACAGGACCGGAATCGGAAAACTCTATTGAGAAATGTATCCTGTTTATCACGGTCTGTTACATAGTAGATGAGGTTGGATGAAGACATCAGTCCATCAAGTCCAACCTATAACCCTACAGTACCCTACAGTGTTGATCCAGAGGAAGGCAAAAAACCCCATTAGGTTTATGCCAATTGCCCCATTTCAGGGGAAAAATTCCTTCCCGACTCCAATCTGGCAATCAGTATCAAACCCTGGATCAACGTGCCCTTAACAAAAATTAGAACCCATAACCTGTTATATTGTTCTGTTCGAGAAAGACATCTAAACCCTCTTTGAACTTGTTCAATGAATCCACCATCACCACTTCCTGGGGCAGATTGTCCCATAGCCTCGCTGTTCTTACAGTAAAGAATCCCCTTCTTTTTGTTGCTTGTGAAACTTTCTCTCCTCCAGACGTAGGGAATGTCCCTTTGTCATTGTCACTGGCCTAGGAGTAAAAAGATTATTAGAAAGTTCTTTGTGCTGTCCCTTCATGTATTTGTACATTGTTATTAGATCTCCCCGTAGATGTCTTTTTTTATAAACTGAATAACCCCAAGTTTGTTAATCTATTGATATACTCCAATCCACCCATTCCCCTAATGATTTTGGTCGCCCTTTTCTACACTCTTTCTAGTTCGATTAGAAACTTGTATACTGGGGCCCAAAATTGTGCACAATAGTCTAAGTGTGGCCGTACCAGTGATTTGTATAGAGGCATAACTATGTTCTTGTCATGAAAATCTATTCCTGTTTTGATGCATCCCATAATTTTATTTGCCTTGGCGGCAGCTGCCTTACACTGCTCGCTAAAGGTAAGCTTACTGTCCACCAAAATCCCCAATTCTTTTTCAGTGGCAGTCTTACCCAGTAATTTACTATTAAGTACATAATCATACATTTTATTTCGTCGACCAAAATGCATAACGTTACATTTGTCAATATTACACTTCATTTGCCAAGTCTCCGCCCATGTTTCCAGCTTTCTTAGATCCCCCTGTAAAATTCTACTATCCTCCTCATTTTTGATTACTTTACAGAGTTAGTATCATCTGCAGATATGGACACCCTGCTCTGTAAACCCTCTACTAGGTCATTAATAAAGATATTAAACAGGAGAGGACCCAATACTGACCCCTGTGGCTCTTCACTGGTGACTATGACAGTCTGAGTATTTACCATTAATAAGTACCCTCTATTTCCTATTACTGGACCAGTTGTGAACCCAAATGTATATGTTTTCCTCCAGTCCCAACATTCTCATTTTGCATACCAACCTTTTATGTGGTACAGTATCAAAAGCCTTTGAAAACTCCAGATATACTATTATCTACTGCATTAGGGCCTTTTTAAAGTAGGGGAAAAAAGGGGTGTGGGTACTTCAAACAGTTATAAAATGTAGATACATGCTTCTGGTGTCATATGAAAGAGGAGATTTCAGTTTTATCTGTATCATTTGCAGAGATATTATCAGTTAAAACACAGTCAGGATAGTGACAACTGCAGCTGCATGTAAATAACTGATGATATCTCTGGAAATAATACAGATAGAACTGTAGAGAATCTCCTCTTTCATATGACACCAGAAGCATGTTTCTACGTTTTAAAACTGTTTGAAGTTTAGTTATGCTTTAAATAAAGTGGGTATGATAATCTGACTTTCTACGGATACTTTTCTGACATCTTGCAGTACTAGCCTTTCCAAAAGGAAACAAAACTTTTTTGGGTATCAAGTAACATGCTGTCTCTACTAATGTTCAGTGAAAAAGACTGTGGAGTCAGAAAGAGTTACTGACGTCGGCTTCAAAATTAAAATGTTTATTTTTAACTATAGTATACAACTATTGATATTACATAGTTAGATATGTATATAATGATGTGGATCTACAGGGAGTAGTTAGAAGTAATGCTTACAAAAGTACCTAAATGTTCTCTAAAGTTGTAACCTAGGGCCACAACCATTACTGTTCCCTCTAGTCTATCAGTTAAAAGACTGGTAAACCAGCAGTGCAGAGCGGTGAATGGATGTCTGTTTGCCACACTGTACATTGCTCATAGTGTGGCCTTCTTCATTTGGAAACTTAGTGGGCCCATACAAATAATGTTCCACCTTGCAGCTAAGTCCAGTTAGGTAAAGTGAATCTCTTCTAATGGGCAACATTTACCCAAAATATGGAAAGCTCTCTGTGTATAGCCATATACACATATCATACACATGGCTGTGTATAGCCATATAATACTGATCATGGAAAGCATAAAGAAACAGTGTATGTATAATATTTTCCTCCTTTTAATAAAATTAAAGAACCTTAATAGGGTTGTCTGCTTTGAACAATTTCAATTTTTTAGAAGGGTCCCTTGATAATAAGTTGGTGACAAAGTGTGCCCTTGCTTGGGCTTTCAGCAATCGGCTGTGATCTGTGGGGCAGCCTGGCAGCAAGTTTTCACCATCTCTGCAGTGCCACCACAGGGCAAATGAAGTATTACATGATGACCAGCGTGAGAGATTTCAATCTTTCTAATCAATATCTGCTCCAACCAAGAGAATACTAAATAGGGAACTATTATAATTTAGTAGTTTTGTATAATTTCAAGGGGGAACTACTTTAATTTAATTTAGATTTTTAATTCTATTTTTTCTGGGGGGGGGGTTATAGAACATAATTTGTTAACTGTTACAGCTTTTTTTGTGGTAACAAATTAAACAACTGTAATGAAAAAGCATGTGTTCCTTGGAATAAAGCCATTTGCCTTGGAAAAACAAAAAAACTGCTTACAGGACAAAAAATGTAGCTGAGGATGGAGCAATAATCTATGCAAGATTTATTAGACAAATAAGAGTCCAAGTATAGGTTTTCAATAAAGTGTTCCTTCTAAAAGCTACTAAATGTAATATGTAGTTTGTTACTACAGAATACATCGAATGCTAATAATGTCCACATTTGTGTATGTGAAGTCAGATTATTGCTACTATTCACATTTGGCATGTTTCAGCCAACAACTTCTGCAAACTAGGTTTCCTGTTAGTAAGTAAAGGAATGTCCCTCTAAGGAAAGAATATCTGCCTTAGAGTCTGAAGAGTCCAGTGAACATTAAAAATAAAAAATGGCTTTCTGAAATGCGGAAAATACGTCAGTCTTTATGCCTAAGGCACGGTTCACTCTTGCATTGTCAGGTTGCTCATTGTCTAGAACAGCTTTTGTGTGCAGTTTTGTACTACACAAAGTATCATGTACATATGAGAAGAACATTGCAATATACAATGGGGAAGACTTACTACTGTGATTCCAACTAGACTGTCGTAAAATTCACCAAAATGTGGCGTATCTAGTTTAAGAGAAAATCTTTTTAACTTTCTAGGCTAGTGTTTCCCATCCTTTTCAGACTCAGGGCACCCCTGGAAAAAAAAAATCCTCAACGCACCCCTACCAAATAATTTTTAACAAAAAAAACATCTGCAGATAATGACACATGATGGCTTGTGTAGATCTTCCCAACCAGAATATTGCAGCTTCTTGGTGGGTTTCCAAGACACCCCTGTTGGGAGTAGCTGTTAGACAAATGAACATGACATCACAGGAAATGGGGTGTGACTTAAAGATGACCTTTCACCACCTCAACCAACTACACTTCTTTGCATTCCACAATAGTTGTCACTCTACTGATTTGGGTGCAGTTCTTTAGCCCCCACTATTCCTGAGCAATCAGTGCCGTTAATTTCAGCACCCAATATGCTAATTAGGTTATCTACCTTCAGGTGGGCGGTCCCTGATTAGATGTGCCAGTCCAACTCCTCCCATTTGACAGATTCTAATTAGCATATTGGGTGCTGAAACTAACAAACACTGATTGCTCAGGGATGACAAGGGCTAAAGAAAAAAGTCCAACTGAGGGTGGGTTCACATTTGCGGCAGAACTCCATCCGCCGCGAATCCAACCTAAATGTCGGAAAACTGGATAGGGAAAGGTTTGCGATGCTTTGCTTACAAACCCATTCACTTGAATGGGTTTTTAAAGCAATTTGCTGGTGCGCGATCACACCCTCTGCGCCGCTAAGCCGTTTTTTTTCGTCGGAAACAAAGTTGTACATGCAGGACTTTGTGTCTGATGAAAAAAAACAGCTTTGCAGCGCAGAGGGTGTAAGCGCACACCAGCACATTGTTTTAAAAACCCATTCAAGTGAATGGGTTTGTAAGCAAAGCATCGCAAACCTTTCCCTATCCAGTCCCTATTTAGTTTTCCGACATTTAGGTCGGATTCGCAGCGGACGGAGTGGCGGCACAAGTGTGACTCCACCCTTAGCCAGAATTAGTGGAGCGGCACATATTGTTGGATAAAATGAGTTGGTTTGTGACAAAATTCTGACTCAAAACAACAAAATTAGTATGTGGTATAAGTTTAGACTAGACTATTTAAAGAGGGCCTTTCATGTCATCATAGATGTGCTGGCCTTTGAGGAACGTTCTTCCATAGACTTGTACTGTTAGGGGGGGCATTTCTTACAGCCCAATGGATAAGGCTGAGCTGTAAGGCCTACCCTTCTGATGGTGGGGAGATATCTCTGCCGAAAATTATCAGCACCGATATCGCCAGCACTAAGGCTCATATTGAATTCCGCATATCTATGAGGTAGAGAAAGGTCCTCTTTAATCTTTTGGATTTTGTGTGGGTGTGGTTTTTTTTTTGTTTGTTTTTTTTTACTGCTGTAAATGTAACGTTTGACTCTTAAAGGAGGCCTGTCAGTTGCCTGACTACTGTAATGCCGTATAGGTCAACTGTATACTTCCATTTATACGATATCTGATAGAGCTTACAATTGATACATGTGTTGGTGCCAGGTGGCATCCCGTGAGTGTTTTCTGGCATTAGACAGAGTATGACCAGCTTTTACATGCGTTTCTTGCAGTCTGGATTATATGTTGAAGAATGTTAGGATTGTCTTATCTGTCTTATCTGAATTTATCATTGTAACCTTTATCTTTTTGCAAAGTAATAACTTTTATATATATATTTTTTTTTTAACCCCCCCCCCCCCCCAGTGTCACTCTGTTGCTCATCTCAGCTGCATATCTTCCAGTTCATGACCAGCAGGTAATGTTACTATCTTTTATTTTTACTACTCTCAGTTGTTAACTGTTTTTATGGATGGATTCTTTGTGGGTAGTGTAGGATGCTCCGTCTTGTCTTGTACAGGCTCACATGGTACCTCCATCTTTAGCTTTTGTAGTACTCTGTGTCTCCGTACATGCAGTGTTTTTCTGCTGTTATAATATATATTGCTGCAGTAAGTATGCATTTTTAAGTCAAGTATTTATTTCCACCAGTAAGCATGTGCAGTTTACATATTATAGGTGAAAAATCTTGTAACACAACCCTAGCAGTCAGTTTGACTTCAGCACAAGACAAAAGCTGAGATTTGAGAAGAGCATGGATTCTTTGAAGATTCACACTTTTTTCTCTCTTAGGCCTGTTCACACATTGCAAATTATAAATCCATGGTTTTAAAAATTATTACAAATATTGGATGGACATTTCAATTATGATCACTAGGTAACCTAGAAGTTCTGTATGCTAGGGACGAATAAAGCCAGCAGTGAAATAAGACTAAGTGTAATAGATAATATTACAAAGTAAGGTATGTTTTATATTATAGAGATTATATAGATATTCACCCCAACGTATATAAAGGCAAATGTGTGTTTTAAATAGGAAAATTTGGAAGACAGGCCTTTCAATACTTGTTGTTAATCATATTGGGCTTTTACATTTGACCACCTACTGTTGTCATTGCTTGGAAATGTACAGTTTGCAACAGTTGAAATGTCTAAATGGGTCTTTACCTCCATGTTTGTAACTTCTGTTAACTGGAATTAAAGGTAACCTGTCATGCAGTGCTATCTGTGGGCAGTTTGTTATCAAGCAGGAGGAGCTGAACAGAGTCACATATAGTTTTATGAGGAAAGTCAGTGTAATGTATAAATTACTCATTTGCTCTTGATTTTTTTTTTTTTTTTTTTTTTCCTGCCTAAGAGTCAAGTGGGCGGTCCTACTTGGTGATTGACAGCTATCTCTGTATGAACAGCCTTCTGTAGAAATTTGTCAATCACTGAGCTATATATCTGAGCAGCTTGATTGCAGTATAGGGTGCCACATAAAGATCAGATATAACAGGTTCCCTTCATCTGGGTTATGCCACGAGGCAAGAACAGGAGGTTCTCCCGTTCACTTCAATAGCCATTCACATTGAAGTGAATGAGAGCAATGGAGAGAAGAGTGCTTTACTTTGGCTGTCTCCAGTGCTCCCATTAAAGTGAATGGGAGCACCTTCCACCACCAGTCATACCCACATTCAACCTGGCTGTGGTCAGGCTGAATTATAATAATTAATAATAACTTTATTTATATAGCGCCAACATATTCTGTAGCACTTTACAAATCAGAGGACACATGAGACATTGCAATGTGACAAAGAAATTAACATATCAAACAATAGGAGTGAGGGCCCTGCTCTCAAGAGCTTACATTCTATGAGGAGATAGGGGGACACAAGAGGTCAGAGGGCTTGTTTGCTACCATGGTCCAGCCATCTTTCAATAGAAAAGGTTGTGTAACTTAAACTGTATGAACCCGTCACCAGCCGGTATCTGTGAATAAACAGATACTAAGTGCAAGGAGTGCAGTGTAACTTCTAGATGGAGGGGCCTGGATCTGAGGAACAGAGGAGGAAGGATAAAAGGTGTTATTGTTCTGCACCTCCACACACTACACTGTGATCAGGGCACGTGATAAGCCTGACCATACAGATGTGATTTTAGGGCAGTTTTGAAGCTGCTGTTGTTGGGCATTAATCAGATTGTCCGGTGCATTCCAGAGCACCGGTGCAACTCGAGAAAAGTCTTGGAGACGGGAGTGGGATGATTGGATAACAGGGGATGCAAGTCTAAGGTCACTGGCAGAATGGAGAAGACAGTTAGGGCGGTAGACAGTGACGAGAGAGGAGATATAGGGGGGCTCAGCACTATGGATGGATTTGTGGGTCAGTGTGATAATTTTATATTATATTCTGTGATGGATGGGCAACCAATACAGCAACTGACACAAGGTAGATGCTTCTGTGTACCGGTTTGACAGAAAGATGAGTCTGGCGGCTGCATTCAGGACAGATTGTAGTTGGGAGAGTTTAGTAAGAGGAAGCCCAGTTAGAAGAGAATTGTAATAGTGAAGGCGAGAGAGAATCAGAGAGACAATGAGGGTTTTTGATGTTTCCACGGTGAGAAAACAGCAAATTCTAGAGATGTTTTTGAGGTGCAGGTGGCAAGAGCATGCAAGTGTGGGGTAAAGGTGAGATCTGAATCAAATACAACCCCCAGACAGCAGGCATGCCGCCTCGGGGTAATACTAAGGCCATAGACAGAAATGGAGATATCAGGGTTAGGTCGGTTAGTAGATGGAGGGAACACAAGAAGTTCAGTTTTTGAAAGATTCAATTTCAGATAAAGAGAAGACATGATGTTAGCGACAGCAGAGAGACAGTCACTGGTGTTCTGTAGGAGTGATGTCACGGGATGAGGTATATAGTTGGGTAGGCTAAATACACAGTGGGGTGGCAATACCACTTTAAATTGACAAAAAGAAAAGCTTGAGCTATTATTTTGTGTTTAGAAGGTAGATAAAGAAATCTAGCAATATAGGAAGTGTGTAATGTGGAAACCATTCAGACAGTAGGAGACTCTTTAAGGAAAGATGCGCACATAGGGTTAAAACCTTAAATCGTGAGTAAATGCTTTCAATCTGTCTGTGAATTGGCTTGGTTGTGTGCCCGCTGTGGTGCTTACCTCACCTATGGTTTTATTTTCGGGACGGTACTGTGTTCTGATCACATCGATACTGCTGGCAGATGGCTCTTTTAATACACCTCATGTTTCCACAGATTAACTTTCACCAGAGATCTCTGAAATGGAGATTTTATTTTGTTCTGTAGTATTAAACAGAGGCCTCTAAATGGACCCAGACTGCAGAGACCGGTTTCCCTTTTCCAAGTGTAATGGAACTTACAAATCATATTTCAGGAACAGCCATCTGTATGTTATTGTCTCCAGAGGAGAATCTTTCATTTAGTAGTGACTGCGGCCACTGTTTACCTTACATCTGATAGATAGCGGCGTACATGGAGCAAGCGTGTAAATTATCCGTATAGTTTTCATCATCTTAATGCACTATATTTGTCATTTACTATACTAAATTATAATCTGCTCTGCTTGTCCTCTATATTTATTTGACTTTCTTGCATATTAGTTTTTCTGCAGTTCTGTGAAATGTTCTAATTCATTATAATGTAATTCCAGATACCTTATTTTATATACAATAGCTTAATTTAAACTCCACTTGGCTCTCTCATGGAATTGTTTGGGGTGTATGTTCTGTTCTAGTTGTACTAGGTGGGTGTTGAGGTGCGTGTAATTTTGCTCATTTCAGCGATTATGGAAGTCCCAGTGGTCCATATCCCACTGACTCATTGGGGAGACAATAAATGTTATTGGCTTAACTATTTATTATACAAAAATGTTGTGTCTTCAAAATGTTGGAGAAGTTTGGTAGCCACTCTTGAACAGCATGGTTGGTGTTTGGCCACAATAAAGATTACAAGTGAAGCCATCTTTTGACCTGCTACCCGCTGCCAGTAATGCCATTGCATTCTTGGAATCACTAGTGTATAATAGTATTATAGAGCCACGTGTCTCACATGAGCCACAAGACGGGAACCGCTGGTTTATGGCATAATGTTAAATGTATTTTAGATTTCCATGTGCATTTAGATCTAGTATCAGGAAACAGTAACACAAATTGTAGTATATAATGCAATATAAATAAATTTCAAGCAATATTTTAGTATAGAGATCATAAAGAAGTTAGAGAATTTTGCACTTAGGAAGTAAATAACACCTCTTTTCAAAAATTCTTCATAAAAGTTCTCTACCATATTGTTACTGTAGAATTTGTGCAACTCCCATACAAAGTCCTGCTGCTTCTGACATACAGTAGATCTGATAGAAACCCAGCTTTATTTGCTGTACCCATCTTTCCTTTAAGACTTTGAGTAGCCCACCATTAGAGATGCCAGCAGGAGAGGGGAGCTGGTTGTACATTGCAGTTCCACTGCAACGCTGCAAAAATGAATGTGACAGAAAAAAGGAGTGTGGCGTCTAACACTTCTTAAACTGGTGGTGTTTTTAGACTACAGAGAGAGTTTTAGTTTCTGATTTGTATACTTAAAATTAAAGTGTTGTGATGTTTTGCTTTTTTTTTTTTTTAATCACATATATATACAACCTTCAAAATCGGACATAAAAGTTGAGATGTTACAGTTTGTAAATGTACAAAATATGCAGATCTGACATACAGGTTACATTATTAAAGGGCAGTGTTGTGCCCCATTGCAGACTCCGTCTACCCCAAGGCTGGTTTCATAACATTATTAAAGTATATAAAAGTAAACCATGAACTATATTGCCTTTCATAACCCTGTTGTCCCTATCTCAACCTCCAACTGGTGTCAGGTAACACAGGGCTCAACCTGTAGCCATAAGTTAAGTAGAAACCTGTGTAGGTAGCTTTATCCGACATTGTATACTTTTTGTATTCTATTTTTTGTACATGACAGTGATGGTGGCCATCTTGCATGAGGTGCTGCATCACATGTACCTTAGGAAACAATAGACAGGAGATGATTTGTTGCATTCTGTGGGAGAATGTTCCAAGTCTGCTCTGTGAAGAAGTAATTGTACAGGGAGTAGGGGAAGGTGAGCTGTGACTGTCAATTCTTGTGAATGTCGTGATCCTGTGTTATCTGTTTATAGGTGTTACCTTCAGTTGTAATCCTGAGATGCTGATAAGATGACTGCTGAAAAGTGATCTCTAAAGAACAGGAACTGTTAGTCTAGTCTTTTATAAGGCTCAATGGCAAGATTTGGGGATTTTAAAAGAAAAAAATACAGAAAATGATAAAGTTTAACATAAAAAATAGATTTTAAAGACTACTGTGGCATCCCAGAGCTGGCTATGGCTGGGCTGAGGGTGATCTCTGTGCATTGTATTATTTCCTGTTGCTTCATAGCCTGTGTGACATAGCAGGGGGTCCTGAGTCTCACACAACACAGCGCTACCTAGTGAGCCTCACATATGCATTACACCTCCCATAGGATTGAATAGTAACCAAATGTCCAATGGGAGGACATCGCCTGGGAAAAGGGGAGGAGTCAGCTGATCACTGGGTCCCCATGGTAACACCCCTGCAAGAAGGTCCTGCGTGTGAGGAGTTAGAAGTGTGGAGTGTTAGGAGGAGGAGGTGAGGAGATAAGTGTGATGTCCTGTGAAGAAAGCAGTGAGTTTAGTGCACGAATCTCAAGTCCTAGACAGGCCCAGGAAGGTTGTAGAGCTGACATACTCCAGCTATTCAGAAGATCCTGTCCCCTGTCTGCCTAGCCATCGCCCTGAAGGAAGTCAAGCATCATTATCTTGTCAGCCTGAGACTGTGGAGAGAACATTCTGGAACACGTGCTCCATAGCAAGTATCACAGGATCCAGGGGCCAAGGCCAGACCTGTGGAATATCCTGCCACCCTGACTATTGCACCCCGAAACTCTGAGCTATCAGGACCACATAACGTGAGTGGGGAATATTATGTACTAGTATCATGGTGGGCATCCTCCTATGAGCCAAATAGGAGCCCAGACGCACCTTAGGGCTGTAACACTGAAGTATAAGGGGCTAGGAACACCTTTCATCAAGTCTACCCTGCACCCCAGGACTTTGCTGTGTCACCAGGCGTACCCCGTTGTTTTGTATTGAAGAAACTGTTTAAGCATTTGTGCCTCCACACCCATGGAAGTAAAAGTTCAACTTTACAACCGTTTCTGTGTCTGACTCTGCACCGACAACATCCGGGCGCCCCAAACACCACCAGTCGGCACAGTATAGGGGAAGCGCCCCGGGGGAACAATCACCACCAACATTTGTGCAGCCCCCTCATCACCGGTACCAGTGGTGGTAACGTGGGACAGCACCAGCGCTGCGCCCTCGTGCCCAGAGACCGTGACAAGTCTGCGCTGTTTGCACCCCGCAATCCCAACTGCAGCGTTACCTTCCATCTGGTCACCGCAAGAAAAACTGGCGTCACGAACAGGATACGGGTGTGTGCCATTTTGAGAAAGTCGCCACGAAAAGTGCGCCGAATTGTCTCCAGAGCATCGGTCTTTATTGTGGACTTTGCTAAGATCAAGTTTATTCCCTGAGAGTGCTTGCCACAAAGAGGGGGGAGCCCTATACCCCTGAAGTAAGCCCTAAAGACTGTCCTCTCAGTGTGTTACAGCCCTGGAAGAGTTAAAACGCCCTGGACTTGTTTGCTGCGCCACATCGCTGTGTAAGAACGCCCACAAAGGGTTAACTGTACCTTGCAAAAGTGCGGGAGATTTTTAGCACTGCCCATGAGGCCAGGAGACCCATCTGCCGACATCTTAGGAGAGCCCAGAATGCTGAGCGCAATGCTCCAGCGCACCCATACAAGAAAGTAAAAGGCGAACGTGCCGGCGCCATTTCTGACTCCGGTGCCGCATCACCGTCCCTGCTGTGCACCGCTGATCTCTGGTCCACGCTGCAGTTGCTGTCAGTGAGTACTGTGCCTCTCTGTCCTTGTCTTCAGTCCTCCCACGGCCCCAGCGAGTGTTTTCCGTGTACAGTGTCCGTGGGGAGTGCCACCTTTAAAGAGGGGGAGCACACCGTCAGCCTGCATCACAGTGACTCTGTTAATAGCTACAGCATTCTTAAAGGGACGGCATTCCAAGTTGTAGTCTCCATTCCCTGCCAGCAAGCAGTTGAGTTTCTTAAAGAGACGGCGACCTAATTTCAGTCATACCTGCAAACAACATGACTGAGCAAAGTGACATTGTGCCATCTGTTTCTAGTGATCCAGCAGTGACCATGGCGAGCAGCCTACCATTCTCCATGCCATTTTACCCTGGCGCACGATGGCTGCTGCGCTACAAAGGGGAGGCGCATACCCTCAGGGACTTTCGTGAGAAGATGCTGTCTCTCTTCCAGTTCTATCCTCTGAATACAGAACAGCAGATACAGATCCTGCTGGGCCAGCTTGAGGGTGCTGCAGCTAGGGAGGTCAAATCCTGGCCTGCCTCTGACAAAAGAACCCCTGGGCAAATTCTGGACAAACTCCAGGTGAACTTTGACGTGCGATCTGTCTCCGAGGTAAAGATGCGCTTCTTTTCCAGACGACAACTACCTGGTGAGACCCTGCGGGACTATGCTTTATCCCTCCAAGAGGCGTTCAGAGCTGTGGTGCAAGTGGATCCACGTGAAAATGTGGACTCTGATAAAATCTTGCTTCACCGCTTCATAGAAGGGGCGGGTACCACATTGCTCCAGAGTCAGTTGCGAATGCTTGCTGCACAACATCCCAGCATCACGTTTGCTGACTTCAAGGCCCTTGCCATCCAGGTCTTGGGACAGGAGCAGCCCCAGCCGAGCCCAGTCATCTGTGCTCCCTCACCTGGACCCTCAACAAGCATTGCTCCAGTTGTCCTGCCACTACCTCTGGGTACCTCACCTGCTGCCCAAACTGCGCAGACTACACCAGCAGACTCCAGAGATGACCTTCTGGCCCGAGTGGATCATCTGACCCGTGCCATGGAACAGATCACCATCCATCTAGATCGTCTGACCCAGCCGTCTTCATCGTCCAGTGATCCTTTGCGAAGTCTCAACATCTCACCTGAGTCGCCACCCAGACGTCCGTCTTCAGTGAAACCTCCGCAGAGTGAGAGGCCATACTGTACCTATTGCCATAGATATGGACACACCAGGCCTCAGTGTTTTCAGTTAAACGGGCCACCCCCGAGGCAGCGGGCCGCCCCTCGGGAGGAAAGAAGAAGGGCCCAGGTGAATCTTCAGTGCCATTGTCACGCTTCGTCTCAGCCTGCCCACACATCACAATCCGGGTGAACGGCGTCCCTCTGACAGCGTTGGTGGACACTGGATCTCAGGTAACAACCCTGCGCAAGCAGGTGTTCCTTGAACATTGGGACTTACGTGTGTTGAATAGAACACCTGACATATGGATAAATCTGTGTGCCAGTAATGGACAGCCCATACCACAGCAGGGTTATTGGGAACCCACTATCCAGATTGGGGACTTGAAACTGCCTAGACAGGGTGTAATTGTCACTGATGTAGAGGATGATAGGTTTGCAGTTGTAATATTAGGCATGAATGTTTTACGCCATTGCTTTGCAGAAGTGTTGGATGCCTTGCATGCCTCTCTCCTTACAGCTTCTCCCAGTGACCAGCAGACCATTCAGCGGGCCATTCGTGTACTCAATGCCCAGCACAAGTTCGCCAACAAACAAGGTGAAATTGGTCGAGTCCGGATCCATGATACCCGTCCAGTAACCCTACAGCCTGGAACAGAAACTATGGTGTGGTGCCGTGCCCGTCCGGGCATAGAAAATCAGGACTACGAGGCCTTGCTACAACCCATACAGGTAGATGGCCAACCACTTGTCATGGCTGCCCGCAGCCTTGTCACAGTTTCCAATGGACGTGTTCCTGTCCGCTTAGTCAACTTGGGCGATGCTCCCGTGAACCTCCACAAGTTCCACTCTGTGGCCCTGCTACACCGGTTAGCACCAGAAGACATTCTCTCTGGTGATTCTACCGCCACACAGCGTTCCACCCAAGCTGCTGAGAACATTCAGAATGGAGCCACGAAGTCCTGGTGGGATGAATTGAACGTGGGAGACGCCAATACCCCTATAGAGCACATCAATGGGGTTCGCAATGTGGCCAAGCGTTACCAACAGGCATTCAGCAAACACCCATTGGACTTTGGTAAGACCACGACCATACAACATCGCATTCTGACTGGCGACCACCATCCAATCAAGGAGCGTCACCGTCCAATACCACCAGCGATGTACCAACCGGTGAAAATGTTGATCCAAGAGATGCGAGATGCTGATGTCATCCGGGAGAGTAACAGCCCCTGGCAGCCCCGCTAGTCCTTGTCAAGAAGAAAGACGGAACCCTACGATTTTGTGTGGACTATCGTAAACTCAACAACGTCACGCACAAAGACGCATACCCATTGCCGCGGATTGAGGAATCTCTAATGGCTTTGGGATCAGCTACCTGTTTCTCGACCCTGGACTTAACCAGTGGATACTGGCAAGTCCCTATGGCGCCTGAAGATCGTGAAAAGACTGCGTTTACGACCCCGATGGGACTCTTTGAATTCAATAGTATGCCATTTGGGCTATGTAATGCCCCAGCCACATTCCAACGGCTTATGGAGAGGTGCCTCGGCCATGAGAATTTCCAGAGTGTGCTACTGTACCTGGACGATGTTATTGTATTCTCCCGGACATACCAAGAACACCTTCGTCACCTGTCCGAGGTATTCAAGGTACTTATACAGCACGGCCTAAAGGTGAAGCCCTCCAAGTGCTACCTGTTGAAACCCCAAGTTCACTACCTTGGGCATGTCGTGAGCGCACAAGGCGTCCAACCTGATCCTGAAAAGATCACTGCAGTCCAGAACTGGCGAAGACCAACTACCGTCAAAGAAGTCCGAAGCTTCCTTGGATTCGCAGGTTACTACCGGCGTTTCATACCACACTTCGCCCAAGTAGCCGAGCCTCTGAACGAGTTGTTGCGCGGTTGTCCCAGAGAAAACTACAACCGAAAGCTTCCAGTAGACTGGACAGCGCGTCAAGAGGAAGCCTTTCAAGCGCTTAAAGCACTTCTGACACAACCACCAATTCTAGCCTATCCCGACTACAGTCAGCCATTCTGGTTGTACACAGATGCAAGTCACCAAGGTTTGGGTGCAGTGTTGTCCCAGGTTCAGGACAACAAAGAGCGAGTCATCGCCTACGCCAGCAGGAGTCTGAGAGGCGCGGAGAAGAACGACCAGAACTATAGTTCTTTCAAACTCGAACTTCTGGCGCTTGTCTGGGCCGTGACAGAGAAGTTTAAAGACTACCTGGCTGCCACACCCTTTACCGTGTACACAGATAACAATCCGTTGGCGCATCTGGCGCTGCTCGACTGGGAGCCCTTGAACAACGGTGGGCCTCAAGACTCGCGAATTACAAGTTCTCTGTCAAGTATCGCAGTGGCAAGTCCAACGCTAACGCTGATGCACTCTCAAGGTTGCCTGTGGGAGAAGAACCACCCCGAGAAGACATCTGGGAAGAGGTGGAGATGCCACCATTCTACAACAAGTTTGCCCAACAGGTTGCTATTGGTGTCCCTGTAGAAGGAGAATCTCTGGCAAAAACAGCTGCCGAATCCCTCCAGGAGCCATCTCTGTGGAAAACGTTCCAAGAAGAGAGCAGAGTTTTAGGAGAATTGTCAGATTTCCTGCTTACAGGAAGAATACCAACCCGTGTAAAGAGAGGTCTTCATGACGTGGAATTAAAACGCCTTTGGCGACAGAGGAAGCGCCTGTTTGTCCAACGAGGCCTTCTACTTAGAAACACTCTTGATCCTGTCACAGGTGAAAGGCTTCATCAGATCCTCGTACCAAGAAGGGACGCACAGATGATACTTGAGGCGTATCATGACAGATCCGGTCACTTCGGGGTACAAAAGACCGAAGCTACCATCCGTCGTCGCTTCTATTGGGTTGGGATGAGGAGTGACATTGAGAGTTGGTGCCGAGAGTGTCCCGCCTGTAGTATCACCAAGGAAGGTCGAAGAGATCAGAAGGCCCCTCTACATCCAATTAAGACTCAAAAGCCGTGTGAAATTGTTGCTCTGGACCATGTGAAGTTGGGTCCCACACGTTCCGGCTACAGCTACGCTCTGACAATGGTGGATCATTACTCCAAGTTCCTTGTCATCGTGCCTGTCAGAGATCTTACAGCAAGAACTACGGCTGAGACCTTCTACGCAGAGTTTGTCCGCCATTACGGTTGTCCTGAGCATATCCTCACCGACCGTGGATCGGCATTTGAATCCCAATTGTTCCGTGAGCTGTGTCAGTTCCAAGACTGCAAGAAGTTGCGAACCACAGCGTATCACCCTCAAGGGAATGGTATGTGCGAGAAGGCAAATCAAGTGATCATCGGCATGCTAAGAACAGCCGCAGTTACACCTGGTGTTGAGTGGCCTGAGCGTATTAAGGACTTGGCCTATATTTACAACAACACACCCCAAACATCTACGGGATACGCACCATTTTATCTAATGTTTGGAAGACAAGGTCAACTTCCTTCAGACTTAACCCTTGGTGTGAAGGTCCCTGACACCATCAATCCACTACCCATAACAGACTGGGTTATTGAACAGCGCCGACGTTTGGAGGAAGCTAAAGAGATAGTTGAAACGCGCATGGATGAGGTTCGTAGGAGACAACAGGAGGATTACAACCATCGCGCCCATGTAGCGCCCCTGAAAGTTGGCGACCGTGTATGGTTAAGGAATAACCATCGGAATGGGAAATTGGATCCATTCTGGGAGAAAGAACCATACAGTGTCATCTCCATACCATATCCTGAATCCGACGTGTATGAGATCTCTAAACCTGGGAGACAGCCCCAAGTAGTACACCGAAACCGTCTGAAGCTGTGCCTTAAAGAAGGACTACCCACAGAGGTGCCCCCAGCTGAGACAACGAGTACAGAGATCTTGTCACCTTCTGAAGCGAAAGAGAGACCCCCAACATTAACTGAGCTTATGTGGGCGCCTAAACTACTACCATTTAGCTGTTATCCACCAATTGCTCTAGTGCAAGAGAACCCTTCTACAGATGATTTAATTGATTTCAGTGACTCTGTTCCTGATTCAAATCTCGTTCCACTTAGGCGTTCTGAGCATACCACAAAAGGCATACCTCCAACACGCTATAGTGATGCCATGGCTGTCCTTGGGTAAAAGAGGTTAACTGTCTCTGCTTCTGTATATATGTTATTCCTGCTCTGATTACATTAATGTTTTTCCTGTGTGTATATACAGTATATATATATATATATTATATATATATAATATCTTGCCATGTAATATAGTATTTACATTTATATGCAACAATCCAAGCCATAGTGCCTGGCTCACCAAGCCAAGGAAGTTCTGTTACCCCATTGCGGTATGGACATTCGTGCTAGAGTGCCTACTCTTCCTTACAGAAAGGACTGTTTATTGTTTCTCAGAGAGACTCTCATGATAATGGACACTCACGAAATTTGTGCCAGAGAGCCACTGGACCCATTTGCACTACTGTTGTTTCTATATGGACTGTCTGATGGTACCGCCAAAAGGTTCCATAAGTCTGAGTTTAATTATCTCTCCGTTACCCTTCAGAATTCTCATGGACATTCCAGGACTATGCCGGGAGGTCTTACCTCAAGTTTCTAAGTATTATACTTTTCTAAACTGTTAGTGACATTTGCACTTTATTCATATTTATTAACGTTATGTTACATTTCTCACCTTCACCCCAGCCCGTCGCCGAGGTCGGCTCAGTGAAAGAGGGGGGAGTATGTGGCATCCCAGAGCTGGCTATGGCTGGGCTGAGGGTGATCTCTGTGCATTGTATTATTTCCTGTTGCTTCATAGCCTGTGTGACATAGCAGGGGGTTCTGAGTCTCACACAACACAGCGCCACCTAGTGAGCCTCACACATGCATTACACCTCCCATAGGATTGAATAGTAACCAAATGTCCAATAGGAGGACATCGCCTGGGAAAAGGGGAGGAGTCAGCTGATCACTGGGTCCCCATGGTAACACCCCTGCAGGAAGGTCCTGCGTGTGAGGAGTTAGAAGTGTGGAGTGTTAGGAGGAGGAGGTGAGGAGATAAGTGTGATGTCCTGTGAAGAAAGCAGTGAGTTTAGTGCAGGAATCTCAAGTCCTAGACAGGCCCAGGAAGGTTGGAGAGCTGACATACTCCAGCTATTCAGAAGATCCTGTCCCCTGTCTGCCTAGCCATCGCCCTGAAGGAAGTCAAGCATCATTATCTTGTCAGCCTGAGACTGTGGAGAGAACATTCTGGAACACGTGCTCCATAGCCAGTATCACAGGATCCAGGGGCCAAGGCCAGACCTGTGGAATATCCTGCCACCCTGACTATTGCACCCCCGAAACTCTGAGCTATCAGGACCACATAACGTGATTGGGGAATATTATGTACTAGTATCATGGTGGGCATCCTCCTATGAGCCAAATAGGAGCCCAGACGCACCTTAGGGCTGTAACCCTGAAGTATAAGGGGCTAGGAACACCTTTCATCAAGTCTACCCTGCACCCCAGGACTTTGCTGTGTCACCAGGCATACCCCGTTGTTTTGTATTGAAGAAACTGTTTAAGCATTTGTGCCTCCACACCTATGGAAGTAAAAGTTCAACTTTACAACCGTTTCTGTGTCTGACTCTGCACCGACAACATCAGGGCGCCCCAAACACCACCAGTCGGCACAGTATAGGGGAAGCGCCCCGGGGGAACAATCACCACCAACATTTGTGCAGCCCCCTCATCACCGGTACCAGTGGTGGTAACGTGGGACAGCACCAGCGCTGCGCCCTCGTGCCCAGAGACCGTGACAAGTCTGCGCTGTTTGCACCCTGCAATCCCAACTGCAGCGTTACCTTCCATCTGGTCACCGCACTACCAAACCATCAAATGTTGCATAATAAAATGTTTGCACATGAGGAATAACACTTTCTTATTGATACATGACTTGTATTCTACATTTTTAGCAGTTTTCCACTATACATCCTCTGTCTTTAGTTTTCAGTTGTCTCAGAGCTTGTGGGTGGAGCCTCTTTGTGGTGATGTTTCTGATAGACTACACAAAGGACGTTTTATTACTGATGTAAATAAAGCACTTGGGGTGAGAGAGAGTCTGCAAGGGCTAAAAGTAAGCTTCTGTCTGTGCTCTGGTCTCTCTCCTTCTCACTCATTTCATATTCACTGACTGCTCGCCCTTCCCTCTCCATAGACTTTAGTGTGAGATGCTTTCAATCTTGCTCTAGCATTCAGGAGTGATTTCACTGATTATCAGTTTGTGAGGGGAGGGAGAAAAGATCCTGATAAGTGTGGAAAATAGCATTTTCCTCTGACAAGATGTTATAAAGTTTATTATATTTACCTGCACTATTGACTTAAAGTGTAACTCCGTTTGTTTTTTTCTTTGTGCTGTTGTGTCAGTGGGGGGTGTTTGGTGACAATATTTGTAATCTACTTTATTATCCTGTGTAACTTCCTTTTTATAATAAAACAGGCTGTAACATTGCCCCTAGCAACCCTCTAACTGAGTTGTTACTAGGGCAAGTCTGTATCTATGTTCTTATACCACCGAGATTCTCAGCTTTCATATGTTGCCAAGATTGAAGTACTAGCTATATCTTAGATATCACTAGTTAAAAACACAGTCAGGAATTTGAACTTAATATGTTCAAGCTGCATATAAAATCATATTCCCAACTGTGGTTTTAACTAGTGATATCTCTAATTCTTTTCTAGCTAGTACTTCAATCTTAGAATTTCAGCTTTCTTATAATACCAGAACAATTTTTCTTGCATTTTTTTTTTTAACCCATGTAACCAAAAAGTGGGAACGTCCTATATATATATATATATATATATATATATATATATATATATATATAGCAAAAAAGCACAAGGATGAGATCCATCGCAAACCCTGTTCTGACTCAATAGCTTGGCTGCAAATGTGAGGTTGTGAGAGTGTCCTGTAGTCTCTATGCTAACCAGCAATTTACACCAAGAAATATTTATCAGATAGTGTTCAACTCAACTGAGGAGGTGTAGATAACATTCCAGATGCTTTAATCCAGGTAAATCTTGTAAAACCTCATACAGCAGTAGGTGAAAAATGATGATGAGTTACCAGGAGCTGAGCAGACATGTTGCTTACAAAGAAGTGAAACTAAACAGAGGGAGAGAGGAGGAGCTACTGCATCACAGCTAAGGATACAGAGAGAGAGAGAAGGGACAAACTATAAAGACAAACACAGTATCACAGATACATGTCAGTGAATTAAACCAAGTCCTGGGACATGACAAGCCCTCTCTGAGAAGAGAAGGGCCCCCTACCCTCTGAGCCAAAAGGCCCTAAAAGGGTCAGGGCCCATACTGGAGATACAGCTATTTGAAGCGATCATCCGCCTTTGGTAAATGCTTCAGCTCTTGAGTACAGGTGTACAGACACTCTCCCTTGCAATACTTAGTTAGATCTTTGCTAATGGGAACTTTACAGCCTGTTTTCTATTAAAAGGAAGCTTGATAGGTTAATAAGGTATATTTAAAAAATGTTCACCACACACCCCCTGACACAATAGCAAAAAAAAAAAAAAAAAAAATGGGAGTTACACTTTAAGCAACCTTAGTTGACTAGTTAGTGATCACTTCAGTGAGTTCTATGTTAGCTGTGTTATTATGGTGTCTTTAATTATATTTGTAAAAGCTTTAATCCAATCTTACATAAATATAAATGAAGCTCCAGGCATAAATCCGGATATCTGATATACACATAGTATTGCAAATCTCCATGTGATATTGTATACCACCTTTTTCAATGAGTTCGTTCCTGCAATAAATATTAATAATAATAATAACTTTATTTATATAGAGCCAACATATTCCGCAGCACTTTACAAATCAGAGGACACATGAACAGACAATATGAGACATTACAATGTGACAAATAAACATATCAAACAATAGGAGTGAGGGCCCTGCTCACAAGAGCTTACATTCTATGAGGAGATAGGGGGACACAAGAGGTCACAGGGCTTGTTTGCTACCAAGCAATATGTATTTTATACACTGTAATAAAAACATTTTATTTCACATGTGTTCATCAAAACCAGAAATCGAGGCAGAGTGTATGCCTGGTAAGCCATATGAAGTGGCAATTATCCAAGCTGCATGTTGTACTGCAGGGAGTTCTTCATATGAAACCACACAAATTACCTTTTGCTAAATTACCATGTTTATTCTGTGCTTTATAGCAATGCAGCGGGCGCCACATGGATTTCCAGTAATTAAACAACAATTTCAACACTGCAGTTTCCGAAGATTATCAGAATACTGATTTCTTGTCTTTAATTTCCACAAACTTCATGGAGAGTAATAATAGGTGATGAATAAGTATAAGAATGTGGTTAGAGGAAAGGCATGTCTAAGGTTTTTAATTTGTAAAAGAAGGGGTTATGTTTTGGATTGTTTCAACACAGGAAATCTGTTAAATTAGGGAAGTTATCTGTGTAGTCCTGTAAATGTGCTGTGCTCAAACTGTCTACATGTTGCATTGCATATGCCAGTCCAGTCCTCTGTATTTGAAGCACTCCAGTAGTAAAAAAATGTCCCTTCTGTTTGAAAATGAGCCTGTGTGTAGTGTAATGTTATTGAATAACTCAGTGACAGCTTTATTGTGAAGTTATATGATCCCCTCCACAACACTGACCTCCTCACTGCTCCTGTGATGTATAGTGGGTCCCCACATGGATGGAAGGTCAAACTCTCAACAATGCAAGTCTACTAGAGCATCGATCTGTCTCCCATAGAACTGCATTCTGAGTTTCACCTCCTGTTATAGAAAACACTGTGTACATCAGAGAGACAGTGAGCAGATCAGTGCTCCAGAGGAGATCAACTATTTATTGAAGTACTTTTTTAATGCAAATAACTCAGTTGTAGGATCTGAATAATATAAATGTATATAACCCTGCTGTTGGGGTTTGGTGTATGTGATAGATAAGCACTAATATAAAATAAATATATCTACATTACTGTGAGCAACAGGAGACAATCACATTGCGGCTCTCCCTGCAATAAACGCTCTTTACTGGGGCTCCGATCATTCTGCAACCTCCTTTTAAGTCCTTAAGGGTTTTTTTTTGTTGTTGTTGTTGTTGTTATGAGCTTGGGCTGGTGTCTAGCATCAGCTTTCTTTGCTACCAATATCATCCTCTTCTGGGCAAATGGACCTCTGGCACCTTTATCAAAGCCAGTGAATCAAGACTCAAAGGAGTTGTCCAGGGAGTTTAGATTCACTTACCTGATCAGATCCATCATCAAGAATCCCCTGGATCAGGTAAGGGTGGGTTCACACTTGCGCCAGCACTCCATCCGCAGAAAATCCGACCTAAATGTCAAAAAACTGGATAGGGAAAGGTTTGCGACGCTTTACTTAAAATCCCATTCACTTCTATGGGTTTTTAAAGCAATGCGTGGGTGTGCGCTTACACCCTCTGAGCCGCAAAGCCAGTTTTTTTTCATCGGGCGCAAAGTCCTGCATGTCCGACTTTGACAGGGAGGTTGTTCCAGACATTTTGGAGAACTAAGCACAGAACTTCTTCTGTGGATGTAGGCTTGTTCAGTTCCTTCTGTCTGTACATGCAATTCCAGACAGACTGGATGTTGTTGAGATCCGGGTTCTGTACTGGCCATATCATCATTTCCAGGACTACTCCAAAGGGTGGTCACACCAAATATTGGTTTGATGTAGATTTCTCTTTTGTTCATTCACTTAATTTCGTTGTTTGACTAATATAAAGTATTAACGCTTGTATTTTTGAAAGCATTCCTACTTTTCAAAAGTTTTAGGTAGGCAAGGAAAATGTTACCAAGTACTGTGTGTAAACATTTATAGCATGTGTGATATATACATAAATACATATTCATGTAGACTTGTGTGTAGTACTCTACACTAATACTATCATCTTTTCTCTTTAGTTTGATGTAGACGGCTACTTCTGGGCTATCATTCACCTGGTTTGCTCAGGTAAGTCAGTGTATTCATAGTGTAATTAGTGTGCTACTAGAGAATATTATATTACAATATTTATTGATCCACCTAATCCAGAGTAGTCAGCAGTGAGCAGGTGTAGTGGAAAGGTCTCCAGTCGTATAAAGTTTCCGTATCGCCAGACAGACTCTTTATTGTGAGGGCATCTGTAAGTGAATATTTGTGCAGCCGTAAGTAATAAGGATATGAGCCCCTCTATGATGTGCTCGCTGCATTCAGAGGTCTGACTGGTAACCTACTATGCTTTAAATTTCATTGAGAGCCCAGTTCTCTAACAATATATTGACACACTTATGTAGAGATAATTGGTTGAACATTTTAATTATTTCTGCTTCTATTTTTCCTGTTATCAGGATGTTACAAAGTATTCCAGAAGTCTCATAAGTCAAGTTCGCTAAGGTGAGTGGGCTGTGCCCAATAATCTAACAAGTATGCAGAAACACTAGACATAGGGCGGACTTAATCATGTCTGGTATTTTGGTGGAGGTAATATTGTCCTCATTATTATTGACAAATTTGTCAAAATGTTGCATAGTGTTGATGCATTTTGTTGCATCTGTAATCCTGTCTTTAGATGGTTCTCCAATATTTTCACTACCTACCTACTCTACTGAGATTCAACAAAAATGTTGCAATGCCCACTTTAGCCTCCAAAACATAACGGTGGCTAGCATGGTGCAGAAAGGAGAGAAACCATTTGGAAGTGAATGCTACATGTAATAAAAACAAGATGCAACAGAACAATGTTGTAGACAATGTCACATAACTGGTGTGATGTTAAGTTCCCCACCAAATCTTATGTAGAGCACAGCTTTGATTTAGTCTTGTTCTTCTCTTTTACAGTGAACTCGATCAGCAATATATAAACTATTTTTTCAGGTATGTGTAATATTTCTACAGTACACTTATTGTGTAAGCGAGGGATGTCCAACCTTTTCTCTGAGCCATAGTGGAAGAATAGTCATCTTGGGCCACACACTAAATACACAAACAAGCTGATGAGCAAAAAAAAGTAAATAAGAATGGTTATGGGGTTTTCCTGGATTTTTTTTTTTTTTTTTTTTTTTACTGGAGGGGGGAGGAAGATAAAAAAAACAAAACAAAAAACAAAGATTGTGAGCCCTATATGGGACAGTGACTGACAATATCTGTAAAGCGCTGCGAAATATGATGGCGCTATACAAGTAAGCATAATAAATAAATATAAATAAAACCCATACTGCCGCTGTCTGGTCCCATGGCGCCCCAGGGCTTGTTACAGTAAAAGTCCACGCTGCATGTGACTTCTGAGGCCAATCAGCGACCTGAGGAAAGGTGACTTATGTGAGTGACATGCTGAGTCTTTTTCTTAGGCTGCTGATTGGCCTCAGCAGTCATGTGCTATGAGGACTTCTGCCAGAACAAGTCCCTGGGCACTGGTGGACCAGACAGCAGGGACAGGCGGGTATGGATTTTTTATTTTTCACATTCCCTGTATTTCCTGGACAACCCCTTTTTAAACATCTAATGTTGCCATGGTAGGCAGGCCTCGCCAGGTCACCATGCACTCTTGTAACATCTTTTGGTATCAATTCTCGTGCCTGCACTTGAAAAATAACACAACGGAAGCCGCACACGATCATGAATATGAAGCAATGCGTATAAATAGGCAAAGCAAATGTACGTTTATCTTGCATGACATTCCGACACATAATCACCAAAAAAAACTCATAATGATTTAAGTGAGTTTACGGTTTTGTGTTAGGCACATTCTTGGCCATTCTGGGTCATGGGTTGGACAGCCCTGGTGTAAGAGCTTGAGCAGATTTTCATTAGCAAATAGTTTTTCTATTTTACAGCTCTATTAGCATTGTTTCTGTTGGTGAATACATAGAGAAAGGTCTAGTTTGCAAACATTCCCTGTTCTGTGGATAGGAGATAAGTGTCCATAACGACACAACCCCTTTAAGGGAGAAGTGCCCAATCGCAAGGTCCCCTAGTGATTAGGAGGACGGTGAACGGAATGACCCCGTTATGGCTCCATGTGAATGGAGAGCCGGTGCGTTTTTGGTCCCCTAACCCTCCTGATCGCTGAGGGACCCAGCAATCGGGCACCCAGCAAATGGACACTTATAATAAATATATGACTGTATATAACTGCACAACCCTTTTAATGGTCACATACAAAATGCCTTACCTTGTTATTAAAAAGAAATGGGGACAACGCCAGTCTTCATAACCCTTGAGGTGGCGGAGGGTGCATCTCATTTAACTGTCATAGATTTCCAACATCATGTGCACCAGATTTCTGGAGTAAATGAAAGATCTTGTGGGGCTGATGGCCAAGTTCCTTGCACAACCTCGCCACACTCCCTTTTGAGAAAAGTGGTGAAGGCGTTGCAGAAATGAAGAAGTCCCTTTTTTTTGCACAACACCACTATTTGCACAAAAATTGTGGCTTTATATTTCTTGTATACGTTTGAAAACTGGCATTCAAGGCATAGTAAATCTGCCCCAATGTGCCTGACAGCAACTTATAGAAGCACAACATTTAGTCTTGTAGAACCGATTCATGATACTCAGTATTCCTATGACAACACTGATCTTATAGAACATATTGAAAGAAGTATTGACTCACAGGAGACCAACCACTGATCACTTGACACAGGAGTGAGATTAGATAGATTTTTTTTTTTTTTTTATGGTTTTAAAGCAGAATCTAAAGAAGCATTAAAGCAGCTTTTGGTTCTTCAAAAACCTTTAGGCAGTCTAGCAGTAGTAGATGTGGGGTCAGACTCTTGGCACCCCTGCTGATCAGCTGCGAGAACTGCATCTCTTTCTTTGTTACCTGTTTACCCTTTAAATTTTAAAACAAAATCATGTGTTTAATTGATATAGACTTGAAAAAATGCATTTTTTTTTATTTATTTATTTTTTTATATTTTGCATTCTTAATGCGTTTTTTTTTTAACTGGATAAGAATAGCTTTCCATCCATAAAAACGCATGCAGATGGATGCAACAAATCCTTTCTTTTGATGGATCCATCAGAAAAGCTGATTCCTTGCCTGAAACAATAAAATGCTGATCACTGTTTACGCTAAGTTCACACCTGCGTTCGGGTTTCTGTTCTTTGGGTCCGCTTGGGAACCTGAAAAACAGAAACCCAATCTGCTTAAAAAGCGGTTACTCCACCCAAGCAGGACTTTTCTCTCCGCATTTTTCAAGCGGAATGGGGAACGGAATCCCTAAATGGAAACCGGAAAAAGTGCTAGCAGCGGATCAGCAGGGGTACAGGAGATGGACGGACTCCCTCTGCTAAAATATTCATGGACTATCCTAAGAATAGATCATTCATTTTAACAAACTGGAAAACCCCTTTAATATAGATTTTCTGGAAGTTCATCATCACCTGTATATCTTAACTATCTGTGTATATATATATATATATATATATATATATATGTGGTATGTTACAATTTTTGTGTCCTTTGTAGGTTAGTATGACTAAAACAGTGTGTTTGTTATCTTTAGTCTGTAACATCTCCAGGAGCACAATTCTTTATGCGTCTCATCTTATTCAGAAATCTTTCTTTTCAATAGTACTAGATTTCTAAATAGCCAAAGGGAAATAATTTCTAGAAAATTCTGACACAACTCTGCGCAGTTTTCTCTCAGTTTCCTGACTGTGGTAAATGGTTGACCTTGCACTCTTGTAGCTGAAGTTATGAGGTGATATCACAGCAGTTGAATCAATTTGCAGGGATTTCTTGTTAATAGATGACGGACAGTGTGATTGCTTCGGACCACAGGAATGTGTTAGGATTATAATAATCAGTGTAAGGAAATGGCCCCGAGTCTATAGCGGGATCTCATGTTTGTTTAGGATCTTTATTTTACATTCTCGCTAAGAGATTCCTATATTTAAAGGAGAAGTCCACGTTGGAAACTCTAGGATGGAATAAATATAGAACTCCTACAGATATTATATATGCACATGTAAATCTTAAGTAATTATTCTACTATTTCTTAGTTAAAGTAAGAATAAAACAGTCTGATTTATTAACACTGGCGTATCGTACACAAGTCTTAATAAAGGCCCTAACTGGAGCAGGGTACAAGAGATTTACTCTATAAAGAGGTTCCGGCCTCTTTGTAAATCAGCCGGATGTCTCAGCAGCAGAATGGAAATCTACGCCAGAAAACTAATGAATTAGACAGGCTGAGGCATCTCGGCCCATATCCACACAGTGTGGCACGGAGCGGGGGTTGTGGTGCAGGGCTTTGCGCCATATGTGGGCCACAATATCATCCCTCTCTGTCAGTTTATTGGCATAAAGGAATTGATAATTCTGCCCCACTGTGTTTGGTACACAGGTTTTATATTATTTATTGGGGGAGATTTATTGAGCAAAATGGGACAGAATGCTACCATGTTTTCCTCTACAATTTATGGTAATCTGCTAAAAAATATATCCTTGAAAAATTATTTCAGGAAATCTAGATAAAACACAGAAGAAAGCAGAATATGCTAAAATAACCCAGCATATAACAGTACTAATACTACTCTTTATACACCTACAAGTAAAGGGGAACCTGTCACACTGCAAATACAGTCCACGCTACTGGCAGCATTACACAGAGCTGGAAGAACTGAGCAGATGGACATATAGTCTTATGTGAAATATCAACATTTTGGGCTTAGGAGTCCAGTGGGCAGAGTGACTCAAAAATTGATAGCCTTCCCTGTACGAGCATGATGTATACAAAGAAAGCGGTCTGTAACTAGATAGCTGTCAATCACAGTCAGTCAGACCGCCCACTGGACTCCTAAGGACCAAAACAGCATAGACTTAAGTGAAAAAAACACAGGTTATACCCTAAATATTCATCTTCTCGGTTTCTTCTGCTCTATAACACATTCCCTGAAGATCAAAATGTTGAACAGGTTCCCTTAAAAGTACAGTTAGAGGTGGTTCACATGTCGGAATTTGATGCTGAATTTGTCAAGTTCAAAAATTTCTGCTTAAGGAATTTGAAGCAGATTTTTTTTTTTCTGCTTGACAAAAATTGACACAGATTTTAATGCTGAATTTGGAGAAGAGTGCCATTGTATTTTGCCTATCTTGCCTTTGTTGGGCAG
Source organism: Leptodactylus fallax (assembly GCA_947044405.1). Lineage (NCBI taxonomy): Eukaryota > Metazoa > Chordata > Amphibia > Anura > Leptodactylidae > Leptodactylus > Leptodactylus fallax. The sequence continues at coordinate 10,695,669 of CAMRHE010000020.1, forward strand.
GGCCAAATTCCACAAGCAGATTTTGACAAATTCCATGTTCAATTCCACACCGATGGAAAAGGTGCATTTTCTGCCTCCCATTTATTTCAATGGGAGCTCTGAAGCAAAATCCACTTGAAGAACGAGCAAGAAAAAAATCAGCTACTGCCTCCTATAGAAATGAATAGGAAGGTGATTTTAGGCGGAATTTGAGGTGGATTGAGTGTTAAATTCCTACATGCATGGGTAGAGTACAGAGCCAGGGATGTAGACTCTCGCGTATAGAGTGGAGACTAAGACTGGTTTGCAGCAGGCTATGTGTACTGTAGCATAATAGTCATACAGGCTGCCATAAGCAATTGTCTATAGTCTGCTGAATAGAAGAAATACTGATATTAGAAGCTCACTAACCCTATTGCTGGGTATGTAGCTCTCAAGTTATTGTTTCTGTAAGAGCAGCACATCTGAATAGCTGGTATTTCTTCATTTACATGATACAAGTGAAATGACCTGCATTATATGGTGATCATGTCTGATCAGTTTACTAAGGCACCAGGGTTCAGGTGCAACTAGAGGCTCCTGGGCCCCGATGTGAAATATGAAACGGCCCCCACTTAACATATGCTATGTAAGACACTGGTGTCTTATTATGCTATAATGAGGCCCTCAGCCTCTGGGGCCCAGTAGTTACTCTGCACCCCCTACAGCTACACCCGGATCTACACATTTATAACTACCATAAGCACTGTTCATGTGACTGAATGTATTTGAGTAAAATGCCTAAATGCTCATTTGTACCTCTTCCTCTCCTCTAGTCCCTTCTTTCCTGGATCATAATTTACGCTTTCTCTTATTTTTTTCCCCCTCTGGAATTTATTCATATTTTTCCTTTTTTAGTTTGCATCTGATAAGGAAACCACATTTACTGCATTTTTTTGGCTTTGCTCTTTACCTTTTTACTTGTGGTTTTGGAGCATCAATAAACAGAATCAACATGCCAAGTGTGTAATTGGATGCCATGCACACCTGGTACAGACTGCCCAGTCGTATTAGCCTCATCCTGCCGTTCATGTAGACATCAGCACTTTCACTGTGCTGCATTATGACACATTTCTCACACCCTCATAAAGCCTGATGCAAGTAGACAATATATTCATGTCTGGAGGTTACTGTGTTTGCCAAAATGAACAGAGAAGTGAGCAAACACAACATGGCATTAACTGACTTGTACATACTTGGATGAACTATATACAGTTTTTTAGACTGGTTGTGCCAAATTAGTTCTATCATATTTTAGGTTTTTTTCCACCACTCATTTGGTTTAGGTATTCTTCCGCTGTACAATAAAAAGGATTCTGCAGTGAAGGTGTCTTTATATTTAGAGAACATCCATGAATATACTGGGAAACCGGCCAGAAGCCTCTGTTGCTTGATCCTATTATAAGGTCTGGCTTGTTATATTTTCCCCGCACTGCCCCCCACCAGTAGGCTTAAAACCCTCAATCAACTGTGGCAGACAAGTCCACTTTATAGATGGTCTTCGGATTTCTTATAAAGTCGCTTAGGTTTCCTTCACATATACTTGCTATGGCCAGAGATTGGTTTGCTTTGAGCGTTTAGTGCACCATACTAGGATTCATACAGCAGGTTTCAGGCACCTACTCATGAAAATTTTATTTTAGTTCATAAGTAAATTTGTCTATTTTTAGAGTAGCATCTAATTTTCTCTAGCCTACAGCATATGTGATGAGGCTAGCAAATAACATCTTAGTCTTAAAGTTTGCATATTATATATGTCATTAAAATGACATACGCTTCTATGGCTGTATTGTAAATAAGTGTTTTACTTTGGTTGTGCAGTGCTGGTTTTACACTGATGAGCAAAAGGGTAACAATGTTTTGAGCTTTTGACTATCAGGCTCCATATCTCACCATCCATCCACTACAGCTTTGAACGTGAGACTACCATCATTTTATAGACCATCATTTTGGCTATCTCATACATACATTTGACTTGCAACTATTTAGCATATGATTATGCAGATTCTTGTTATGTAACCGCGTTGTTACTATTTTGCTCCTAAAAATCTAAATTTGACTCACTTTTGTACAAATACATCTTTTTCTTCAACTCTACCCACAAGTGTTCGATTGGGTTGAGGTCTGGGGACTGTGGGGGCCAACCCTTGTTTCTTCCAGACCCATTTGCACCCATCAGAGCCCAGTCTATTGACTTTCGTCTCATTGCTCCAAATCACCTGATTCCAATCTTTTGCTGTCCACTTTTTGTACTTTTTTTTTTTTTTTTCGCAAATATGAGCCAACTCTTCTTATGACTATATTGAAATTGAGGATTGGAAGACCATCGGATACTCCATCAACCAGGCGGGAAGTAGGAGTACAAGCAACACTGTTTTTTGGTTGATATATGAATAAAGAAACGTGTGTTTTGAAATATCCTGCTGCTTGTACTCCTACTTTCCGCCTGGTGTGTGGAGTATCCTCTGGTCTTCCAATCCTCGTTGTCAGCATCCTCTGTTAGAGACGTACAGGCTCCAGCTGCTTTCCAACACCCTATATATTGAAGTGCATGTGAGGTTGTTGTGTCCAACACATAACCATATAAGGTGAGAACCCACCCGTACTTTTTCACAATTAAACAAAGTGTTTGTCACAGTATTACATGATGCACTGCTCAGTGCTGTTACATTATCTTGTTTATATTGAAGTTGAGGCTTCTTCACCTTATTTTGGGCCACCATTTCAGACTTGTGTAACGCGCGTCGCACGGTGTTTGCATGGACGTTTGTGATCTCCCTATTACGAAGCATATGAGCCACCTCCACTGCCGAGTTTGTCGCACCAGAACTGATAGACCTGGTGATGACCCGACTTGTTGACTCCGATATTTTACCTGGACGTCCACCTCTTGGCTTTTGAATGGATGGATGGACTTCATTTCGTATTCTTCCAGCTGTCATGGCACTCACATGATGCATTCTAGCAATATTCTTGACAGAGAGAGCACAATTGATGAGCTGGATGATGCTGTTTCTCTTTTCTTGGGCAGTTACTTTTTGCTTGGGAATCAACCTAATAACACACTGAGCTTTAGGAATGTGAAAACTGGTTGTAATTTGTAGTATACAAGAAGAAAAAAAATTTCCACCACCAGGAGCAAAACAGTAACAATGTAGTTACATGACAAGAATCTGCATAACTAATCATATGCCAAATAGTTACAAGTCAGATTTATGTATGAGATAGCCAAGATGATTGTCTATAAAATGATGGTAGTCTCATGTTCAAAGCTGTAGTGGATGGTGAGATATGGAGCCTGAAAGGCAAAAGCTCAAAACATTGTTATCCTTTTGCTCATCTGTGTACAGACATGTTTTATAGAAGGTATAAGTATTTTTCCTGTTTTTCTGTTACTGTGAAGCAGGTAAAAGGGTTGTCTGGCAACACCTTTAAAGGGGAATCTGTCAGGGCAATTTGGGACACTAAACCAAACCACATGTCCATATGGACCTGGGGTTTAGTGTCCCAAATCAACCTGTTATAACACAATCCATGGCCACATTAAAAATAAAAAAGCTTTATACTCACCCTGCCACTGCACTCCCTGCGCAGTTCTTCAATGAAGCCAGAGGAGTACACCTCAGCTTCAGTGCACATGCCCCATACCTCCGGCAATTGCACAGTGAAGCTGGGGTGTCCATCTTCGGCTTCACTGAAGAACAGCGTAGGCGCCGGAGGGCGTACCAACGAAGAAGCTCATGAATAAGCCAGACTGTTCTCGGCCGAACAGCGTACATTGGATCTTTCTCTAGGTAAATTATAAAGGTTTTTTATTTTTAATGCGCCTGCAGATTGCATTACAACAGGGCGATTTGGGACTCTAAACCCCAAGTCTGTAAGGACCTGTGGGTGGTTTAGTGTCCCAGATTGACCTGACAGATTCCCTTTAATATGGGGGTGGTACTGCTGCAGTAGTCAGCAGTTCCCAAGACCCCTGTACACACCAGGAAAAGTATTAGTAGTGCATTCAAATGTATTTCCAACCCTGTATTTCATTATGGCAATCCAAGTCTGCCATAATGATAGCCGCTACATGTTAGTGGCTTTCTGATCTGTCTTATATTCATCAGTGTTATGTTATGTTATAAAATAGTAGAATAATGTTTTCTCTAAATACAGAATTATGTAAGTACATGGTTTCCAACATGAGCAGACCAGTGACATTTTTATTTTAATTTTTATTTTTTGCAGTGTTGTATTTTTGGCCTTTGCGTCACATCCTACTGGTGAGTACAGTAGAACATCCTTTGCTACCAAATATTTCTCTAGTTTTAAATAAGGACTGATCTAACGCTTGATGTATTTTCTAGTTTCTGTTGCTTCATAGAACTGACTTAATGCAGCAGGATATTGTAAAAGGGTTTTTTTTTTCTCACTAGAGAAACTATATTCCAAAATATGCCATAAATGTCTGGTCTCTGGGACACTCCTCTCTGGACCACAGAAACATTTAGGCCCTACATGGAGGAATTTGGACCAGAAAATATGGTCCATACATCAGCTAGCTTTCCAGACCTAGACTTCCTGCATCATAGTGTTCTACTGTCCTATACTACATACAGTACAGGGCAGTGGAGCGGCAGTCAGGCAGGGACTCCTGACATCTTTGATCACTAAGATGCAGAAAGTCTGGGTCTCTGGACTGACTTCGGGCTGATATATGGCCTGGTTTTTATAGTTCAGATTCCTCATTAATTTTCTGAGAGCATGGTCATGTCTTTCAGTGTGGGTCGTGCTCCTTCCTGCATTTTACTGGCTTTAAAGGGATTTTCCAAAAGTATTGATTACCTATTCTTAAGATAGACCCCCACAGAGCTGACATTGGTGACCTGACACCCACAAGCCCCATCAATTACCTGTTCTCAGCAGCTGATGCCCAGAGAATAGAGCAGGAAGCAGATAGCTCTGTTCTCTGTATAGTGGCAGTACTCAGTCACTGCAGCTTAGGTCCCATTCAGATTAATGGGAGCTGATCTGCAGTACCCAGTTTGCGAATAAGGTGTGAAAAGGTTCCAGAATTATAGGAGCAGCTCATCTTATCAGGGAATACTTGATATGTAGCTTTTGTAGGATTTGTTTTCACTAGGATTCATGTTATTGTGAAGGGGAACTTTAGTGTTGTGTAACTTTCTTGATTATTACAGAAAACTAACAGTTAAAAAAGAGGAAAAAAATGCTTCCTGTATAAACTGTCCCATGAAATAAAGTGTTGGTCACATCAGTACTTGTAGAATACATAGATTGACACAGAAAAGTAGGCAGACCTAATGTCATCATTCCTTCTAAACATTTAGTGAACGGCTGGGACACCCGCCAGTCACTAGTGATCATGCAGTGAGGAGGAGTGTGAATGAATAGGCAGGCAGACAAGTCTATGAGACTGGTGGTGCTCTGCCATCTGCATCAGTCTCATACGCCTTGAACAGAGCAGCATAGTGTAGGCTCCTACAGTGAGGAGAAACAATAGGCTCCAGACCAAGTAGTTGTGAGGGTTTCAGCAGGCTTCAGTTTTCAGTTTTTTCCTTCAAAAGTTTTAAAAACTGTGGCCCAGATGGCACATGTTCCCTCTCTTAGATCAGAATGAATTCCAATAATAACATTGAATGAAGAAGTTGCAGACTTTCACATCCGTATTGTATTTTTTTTTTTTTTTTTTTTTAAACTTTAATGGAGTCTAATATCCTGAAAGTGGCTCCGAGATAAATCTATTTTAAAGGGAACCTGTCACAGAGGAAATGCAGGCAGCATGTTATAGAGCAGGATGAGCTGTGCAGATTAAAGGGGTTATCCGGTTTCTAACATTGATGGCCTATTCTTGGGATAGGCCATCAATATTAAATCTGCAGGGGTCTGACACCCGGGACCCCCACACATCACCGGCACCAAGACAGCACAGTTCACAACATTTTTTTTTCATACCACGAGCCACACTGCTCACTCGCCGAACTGTAGCAGCAAGTGTGGATATTGCAGTGCTGTCCCATTGTATATAAACAATGTCTTTGTACCGGTGAACTATGGAGGTACCGAGTGTCGGACCCCCGCAGACCTATCCTAAGGATAGGCCATCAATGTTAGAAACCAGATAACCCCTTTACAGTATAGTTTTGTGGGAAAAGGTTGAATATAAATTGTCATTTATTCATTGAAATCTCTGCTCTGTCTGTGCTGAGAAGTCAAGTGGGTGATGCTGAGAGTGACTGACTGACTGACTGACTGACAGCCTCCCCTCTATAACTGTGATAGCTGTCAATCACTGATAGGACCGCCTCCTTGACTTCTCAGCATATAACATGCTTTGTGGGTTTTCTCTGTATTCTTCAGTTTCCTCTCACTTTCCAAAAACATACTGTTAAGTTAACTGGTATGCTATATTAATATTATGGGTGTTTTTTATGTTTTGGTGGATGATGTTGTTGTTGTTGTTGTTGTTGTTATGTTTTACCCACAAGTCTAAGACTGTGTTCTCTTTAATGGGGTCCATCAGGATGTGTTATGATACTGGGCGAAAAAGTCCTGCATTTTTGACAGAATCTGCAGACTTCCAGCAGGACCTCTGACACAAATGTGAACATGAACAAATTTGAGGAGGTTGTTGAGTAATTTTTGCAAGGGTTTTTTTTTTTTCTTTTTTTTAAATCCTGTCTTTTATGAAATATAACAGAAATCAGATGCAGCTACAAAGTAACAAACATCAGGTATTCATTAAAGAAAGAGAAGTTCAGCTCGATAATAAATGGCAGGAAAGCGACAGCCTGCAGGTCACTAGGGTGATTCAGCATAGTAAACAAGGGCCAGTGGTTGGATCCATAAGACCACGGCCTAGTCAGCTATACCATAAAGACTACTAAGCTAAGTGCAGATAAACTGTCGAGTGTGCATGACTTTGGCTACAATGTCAAAAACTTTAAATATTTTGGTGCATTTTGACCAAACTGTAGAGAAATGGGATCTTTGCTTTCTTTGAGCAGGTGTTGGTTTCCATCAGCAATTGTAAATCTGGCCTACATGAAATCTGGCCTACTTGTTTTAGCGACCCATGTCCACTTTTCTTGTCACTTTTCAGATTTTGTGGTTAGCGAGACTTTAGCAGATTTTGCCACTAAAATATCCTATGCTAAAAACTGATGTACACCGCTTAATAAATGTGTGCCATTGTTTTTTATGCTCTTTGCATACTGTTTATGCAGCCTTTTTTCTTATATATCCAGGTGACCTCTTCAGTGCCTTGGAATTTCCCTTCCTCTATTTCCATACATTTCACTGGGGATGTTGTGCCAGGTAATCTGCCTGCTGAGAATTTTTTTTTTTTTTGTCTACCAGATGATGCTTAGAATTTATCAAGAAGTAGCATCTATAGTGGTTTTCACAAAATAACCACAAAACAATGCTATATGGCCGCAGCATTAGAATGCCTCCTTATTGCTTATGACTGAATCTTAAGTAAAATAGGAGGCAATACATTAAAGCATATCTCCAATTATAAAACATCTTTTCATACATGAAAAGTAATGGTGAGTACAAAAAAATGTTTTCAGTATAATTTCCTAAAGGAATATGATTTATTCTCCATTTATATGGCTGAGTTACTTTTTACATAAAAGTCAATGAAGCGGGGAGGGGGAAGGAGGAGGCTGTCAGAAGAGAGACACAAATAACTGCTGCTACATGGTAAGTGATAGAGAGCTTCTGATACTGCTGAATCTTAAAGATAAGACACTACTACTGAATAGAATGAGGTTATAAATCAGCCTCCCCCTCCCCTCTTCATAGGCTTCTGTATGAGGCTAAGTACCTACAGATTCCCATGGAGAGAAGTCGGTATGAAGATGAGGATGAAAGTATAAGTGGAGAAGTAAACACAATTCTTTAACATATATTGCAAAGATTCTTAGAATGACATATACATTTATGGAAAGCAGTTTGATAATTGAAGGTACTCCTTTAAACGGGTTTTTCTGTACACCCAGATTGGTGGGGTTTCTGACACCTGGCATCCTCCTCGATCAGATGTTCTCAGCAACTGATAAAGAATGGAGCAGGAAGCCGATAGCTCTGTTTTCTGTGCAGTGCCCCGACCAGGGTATTTCAGATGCGTTCTTCATGCAGATGGGAGCTATGCTTCAATGACAGCTGTCTGCTTCCTTCTCCATTCTCTGTGTATCATCTGCTGATCGGTTGGGGTGCTGAGTATAAGACCCCACTGATCTGATAAAGATACCTATCCTTAGGATAGGTCATCAATTAATTTTAGCCTGAAAAACCCCTTTAAAGACTGGCCATTTTCTCCATGCAATTTTGTGGTTTACAGTGTATCTGTTCTGTGTGGACATACACTTTAAAGGGGTTTTCCAGCCTCAAATGAAGTTTTCTTACTGATGACCTATCCACAGCATAGATCATCGCTATGTGATCGGTAGAGGTCCGACACCCAAACCCCGGGCATATTAGTTGTTCCGGCAGCCTCTAGGGATGGGGAGCGCATGTAGGCTGCTTCTATTTAAGTAATTGGAGCATATCCCCCTCCTCCCCCCAGAGTGTGGAGTGAAATAGGAGTCCACAGTAAAATCTGCAACAAATCTGCATTTAACCTGTGTATTTTGTCCCTGGTTCATCACAAATTTATTTACAAGCAGAGGCGTAGCTGGCGGGGGGGGCAGAGGGGGGTGGCTGCCCCGGGCCCACTGACTTTTTGGGGCCCAACCTGGGGCCGCCATTAATACATCCTTCATTTCTAACTAGATCGGTGTCTGCAGACACCGATCTAGTTAAAACGTATCCTGCAACTTCACAGTATTGTAAACCGCAAGGTTCATGAGGCCTGCGGGTTTACAAGACCGCAGACGGATGTCTGCTTCTCAGCACAGGCGGCGCGATGACGTCACAACATCGCGCCACCGGCGCTCAGACACAGACGTCCTGTGCGTGGAAAGGGAGGAAGCGGCGGCTCCATTCATCAGCATCGCAGGTAGGTGAGTATGACTTCTTTCTTTTTTTTTTTTCTTTTTTTTAGCGCAGTTGTGGTTAGAAGGGAGAATTATAACTATAAAGGGAGGATTCACTAGGGGCATTATGACGATGGGGGGTCATTTATATAAGGGTTATTACAGGGTATTATGAATACAAGGAGGGAGGTTATTTATATAAGGAGCCATTACGGGGCATCATTTATATTAGGAGGCATTATGAACATAAGGGGGTGGTTATTGATATAAGGGGTCATTAGAGGTGCAGTATTTATGTCAGGGGGAATCAGGGGCATAATATGAGGGGCAATTAATTTAATGAGAGTGGCACTTGGGCTTTATTAAGACTAAGGCCCCAGGTAGCGGGCTGCAGCAAAAAAAGCGCTGCAGGAAAAACCATGGCGGTAACATTGTGGTTTTTCCCACAGCGCTTTTCACAGAAGGTCTGCAGAGGTTTCTCCTGTGAACTTTCTGTTTTCAATACACCTATATGGAAACCGCCAGTGTTTCCATAGGTATAATTGACATGCTGCATTTTCCAAAACTGCAACGGTTCTGGAAATCACAGTGCGTCTGCTGCACGTATTTTTCCGCAATGTGTGGATGGGATTTGCTAGAATGCCACGGTTTTTTTCTGTGGGTTTTCGCCACATGGGCCCCCATCCCATCTCCGCTTTGCAGTAAAATACACGCAGCAGATACGCTGCGATTTCCAAAACAGTCGCAATTTAGGAAATCGCAGCATGTCAATTATACCTATGGAAACACCAGCAGTTTCCCTATAGATATAATTGAAGCAGAAAGTCCACAAAGGTAACCTCTACAAACATTCTGTGCAAAGTGCTGCTGGAAGAATCGCGATGCGTCGCCACCGCGGTTTTTCCCACATCTGTTTTTTGTTGCGGGACGCCACATGGGGCCTTAGCCTTAAGGCGTTTTCCAGCTCATTTTTATTGATGATCTATCCTCAGAATAAAACATCAATAAGAGATAAGTGATTCCCCACTGACCAGCTGTAAGAAGGGGCTATGGCGCCTGTTTATATCACACGCTGTCTGTTTATAGTGACCGTGTGATGTCATTCCAGCCTTGTCACAGACATGTATAGGACGAGGCTGTAGTTACATTACATGGCCGCTATGAAAAGAATGACACTATGTAAACAGAGAAGGTGTCACGGCGCTTACACAGGTACCACAGTTCATTCAAACAGCTGATCCTCGGGGTCCCGGGTATTGGAACCCCAATCCAATAGTTTTTTTTCCCTTGTGTTTTTTTTTTTCTTTTCTTAGGAAACACCTGGGGCATTATTAATAAGGGGAACTATTTAAAGGGATGCACAGGGTAGTTATTAATTTAAAGATGCACTTGGGGATATTATTCATTATGGGGGGTATATTATATATTTTATAATTGGGGGTAGCAGCAGGATGGGGGCTTTGTGTAGGTGAGGACAATGTGGGTCGGGTGCCTGGAAAAGTGAGGAGCCAAAGATGTCTGTGCTGCAAACTTTACAGAGACTGGAAGAAGTGGTTATGGCCTTACAGATAAAAGACACGGGGAATGTGAACGATTAGTCAGAGATGTCACCGGTCAGAGAAGTCACTAAATGTTACTGCACTGTATTCACCTAAATCGCCTGCAGAGCCCTGTGTAGAGCCGCTATATACCACTATAAGCTCACTGCACACTCATAGTATCGGCACACGAACATGTCCAAGTTGGGGGCCCACTTGGACATGTTCGCCCCCCTGTGCTGAACCCCTAGATACACCTCTGTTTACAAGATATTAAGTCCTGTGTAAGCATGCTATAACTGTACAATAAAGGGATTCTAATATTGATGACCTATCCTTAGAACTTATCCTTTGGTTGTCTGTGTAAGATTGATCGGGGTCCAACACCCAGGATGTCCACTATTTAGCTGTTTGAAGAGACTAGTGTGTTACAGCATTGTAGGTATTACGTAAGGGCTATGCTTTATATTGCAGCTCAGTCCCGTTCATTTAAAAGGGACTGGGCTGTACACAGGTCATGTGACAAATAAATGTGGTGTCACTGGCCACTAATGGGGAGATGTCAATCTGTGGGGATTTCTTGGTATCGGAACCCCACTGATTAGTCATTGATGACCTAGCCAAAGGGTTGGTCATCAATATTTATAGCACAGAAAACCCCTTAAATGAAGAGATAACATCTTCAGCTGAATTCTCTGTGGTGTGAGCTATTCTTGTATAGAAGGAAGATGGATGCAATTTCATCCTGAAACATGTGCAACAGTATTATTTCACTGCCTCATTATTGGCACAATAACTACAATTTAATATGGCTCTTGCAGTGGAGTTTTTGGGTTCCTGCTGATGTTGCTGTCTGTGAAGTTGAGGAGTAGTCTCTCTCCTGCACATCATCTTTCATGGGGATTCCTTGCAAAGGTAAGACACCTGCTGAGGTTATTGTGATGAAGTTATAGTCCTGTATATGCATGTGTTGGGTTGTCTGGATACAAGACTTTTTACAGTATCCAGAGTCCTGGGTGATGTACTGTGTGGGGATAAACAAGGTGGGTACAACTATAAGTGTTCTGAGTTTTGCCGTGTCTTGACATCCAAGTTCCAGTAAGTATTGCTCTGTAGACAAATACATACATTTTCTATGAATGAAATAAAAAATAATTTAATTGTAACAATTTTTATTATTTTTTTATTATGCTTACTTGTATAGCGCCATCATATTACGCAGCGCTTTACAGACATTGTCAGTCACTGTCCCATATAGGGTTCGCAATCTACATTCCCTATCAATATGTCTTTGGAGTGTGGGAGGAAACCGGAGTACCCGGAAAAAACCCATGCAAACACGAGGAGAACATACAAACTCCTTGCAGATGTTGTCCTTGGCAGGATTCAAACCCAGGACTCCAGTGTCTGTCAACAATTAGGAGGGGGTTAGGGGTTGGTGCAGAGAGCCTGGAACACTGCACTTTTGCAATGATGGTACCTCCATAATAATAAGGTATGGTTAAACAATCCTTCTCTTGACCTCAAATCTGTCTCTGACCATAGTTATGAGGGGTCAAAACTGACTGACTACTTTTAGTACAATCAGTGTGGCAGATCTTACCATCAGATCAGATTACCCGTATTGCCTATATTTAAGATAGGACATTAGTTTCACACCAGAGGGGGTTCAGTTTTTGGCAGCCCTACTGATCAGCTTTATGAAGGGGCCATGGAACTTGTGTGGGGGTTGCAGCTTCTTAATTGTTTACATTGGGTACCAGCACTGTCAGTACTTGGAACACTATGTTTCCTATATGTATGTTTCCTAAAAGCTGTTTGGGATATTGCAGTGGTGTCCTACAGTTGCCATACCAAACGTGTCCTGTAGACAGGTGTGACACACTGCAGTGACTGCTCTGGAAAGGTGAGGACTAGAAATAAAATTACACCTGTGCTGGAATCAGTGGAGCAGCACCTATTGAAGAGTGCAAAGAGGTGGTGAAAGGTTCCCTTTAAGAATAGGCCAACAATTATAGAAAGTTGGATAAGCCCTTTTACAGTGCAGATTCACATTAGATAAAACTTTGCCAAACCCACCCATTTTAGATGGATTGGCCAATGACATAACATGCATGAGATTCTCTGATATTTAGATGTGAAGGGAAAAAAAGGATTGGGTATGTTAAATTTTAACATGTCCAGTTGTAAAGGAGGGAGGCTGCTGCCAGAGGTGTCTAGTAACATCTTATTTCTCTCCCCCCCGTGGAGTTGATAATCTGTTAATGCAGCCATGGTAACCCCAGAGCAAGCTGAAGCATTCATAATACATAAATTGTCATTATTAGGGGTGACAGATCTACATTTGTAGGTGCAGAGCTGTAACACTTCAGTAAAGAATATGATCTATCTATTGCATTAGCAATGTGATTAGATCTCTTATTATATTTATAGAATACTGTTCACAGCTTCTCGTATTCTATTTGCTTAATGTGTGTCTATACTCTACTACTTTACTTCCTTCCTCCTATGTGATATTGTGTTTGGTTTTATTATATTTGCTTGATACATTTAAGCCAGGAAAGATGAACAGACAGCTAGCGTTCAGTCGACCACTAAATATATATTGCATTAGCTTGTAATGTAGTTACTATAGTAACAGTGTGTTTTGGTACTTCCAACAATAATTATACTGTGGAAATACTGAGACTTTTTACTGTATAATCCTTTTAAGATGTTTTGCTATTTCATATTGCCAGCACGCCACAAGAGCACATGGACGCTGCTCTCTGTGTTACACAGGGCACTCGTGAGCGTGAAGATAATGTTTCCTTCCTGTCAAATAAGTTTAAAGAAATTATTTTATTCCTGTCAGACTCCATATTATCCTCAGCTGTACGAAGGTCCCCGCATTGGACATTCGTAGATAATAATGCGAATTGGTCTTCAGGTCCTTACTGCAGTCAGAATCCACCAGATTGCACTTCCAAAGCTGGACTGCATTGTATTTTTCTCAATCTGGGCGGGGACTATTGAGGTTTCATTGAGACTTTTAGGAAGATTCTCTGTATGGATGTGAATATGCAGCATTTTTAAAAGGAATATGCTTAGCTTAGAGTGTTTATATTGTAACTACACACGTGGACAAAATTGTTGGTACCCCTCGTTTAATGAAAGAAAAACCCACAATGGTCACAGAAATAACTTGAATCTGACAAAAGTAATAATGTATAAAAATTCTATGAAAATGAAAAAATGAAAGTTAGACATTGCTTTTCAACCATGCTTCAACAGAATTTTTAAAAAAAGAAAACTCATGAAACAGGCCTGGACAGAAACGATGGTTCCCTTAACTTAATATTTTGTTGCACAACCTTTTGAGGCAATCACTGCAATCAAACGATTCCTGTAACTGTCAATGAGACTTCTGCACCTCTCAACAGGTATTTTGGCCACTCCTCACGAGCAAACTGCTCCAGTTGTCTTGGGTTTGAAGGGTGCCTTTTCCAGATGGCATGTTTCAGCTTCTTCCAAAGATGCTCAATAGGATTTAGGTCAGGGCTCATAGAAGGCCACTTCAGAATAGTCCAATGTTTTCCTCTTAGCCATTCTTGGGTGTTTTTAGCTGTGTGTTTTGGGTCATTATCCTGTTGCAGGACCCATGACCTGCGACTGAGATCAAGCTTTCTGACACTGGGCAGCACATTTCTCTCTAGAATCCCTTGATAGTCTTGAGATTTCATTATACCCTGCACAGATTCAAGACACCCTGTGCCAGATGCAGCAAAGCAGCCCCAGAACATAACAGAGCCTCCTCCATGTTTCACAGTAGGGACAGTGTTCTTTTCAAGATATGCTTCATTTTTCCGTCTGTGAACATAGAGCTGATGTGCCTTGCCAAAAATTTCGATTTTTGTCTCATCTGTACATAGGACATTCTCCCAGAAGCTTTGTGGCTTGTCAACATGTTTTTATATATTTTTACTTTTGTCAGATTCAAGTTATTTCTGTGACCATTGTGGGTTTTTCTTTCATTAAACGAGGGGTGCCAACAATTTTGTCCACGTGTGTATATTACATAAGCATCACAGTCCTTGTTAAAGCCATGAAAATTATTTACCCTCTGTCTATAAGGATCGGTGAACAGGGGTTTAGTGAGTGGTGGATGCAGAATGTGCGCCCCTGCTGCATGCATTTCAGTGGAAGTGCTGGAGCTAGCTGAGTGCTGTACTTCAGCTGTTTCTGGCACCCCTTCCCCTTGAAATGAATGGAGCAGGGGGTACAAATTCTGCCCTTGGAATCTGTGTTGGTTTCAGTGTCAGACCCTTATCAAACAGCGATTTATCTTCTATCCTATAGATAGAGTATAAATTATCGTCCTGACATAACTTAAAGAGATTGTCTGGTTTCAGACAAATATTGAGCGACAAGTGTTAATTGTTGCTGTCCTTGCGGTTTTCTGGATTTCTTCTTGCTGTCATTCATTCTGCTTACTTTCACACACAAATCAGTCCATGGTCATGTGATATACAGTCCATGGTCATGTGATGAACACACAGGTGCACAGCTCGTTATAGTCACAGCACAGTAATCAGACATCTGCCTGGCAATGAGCTGTGCACCTGTGTCCATCACATGACCATGGACTGATTTTTATCCACTGTAAGTAAGCAAAATGAATGACAGCAAGCAGAGATCTAGAAAACTGAGGAATTCATACACAAAATATATTGGAAAATTGTATAACTTTTCAGTATAAAAAAAACAATAACGCTTGTCTCTCAATATTGGTCTAAAACCCCTTTAAGCAAATAGTTTTGAAACAATATCACTTGAGTATATTTTAATTAAAAAGATTGGATTTATATTTAATAAAAGTATAAAGCATTAGAAGAAAAGTTGCCTGTACACCTTTGATAGCTGTTGAATAAGCAATCATTGTTCAACTGACAGCTGTATCTCCCAACAAGCCCCCCTTATATATACACACGCACAAAACACACACACACACACATATACACACATATATTTTCAATAGTGAGAGACCTCTCTGGCTGCAGATTATCTTCCTTTAGTACAAAGGATTGAGTATGTCGGAATTCAGCATGCCAAATATAAGCTAATGTTAATATTGAAGCTATTATTCTTATGAAATATTATTTAAAGTGGTTGTCCAAGACTGGAAATTGACGGCCTATCCTAAGAATAAACCATCAATATCAGAATAGTGACTGTCCAACATTTGGCACCCCCACTTATTGGATGTTTGGAGCACAGTGTATGGGACTGGAATCAGATGGCTCCATACACTGTGTAGTCTCTTCGCAGTATTGCAGCTCAAGTCCCATTTAAGTGAATGAATGCTGAACTACAAAATTGGACCCATCAGTCTGATATTGATGACCTGCTTTAAAGGAGTTGTCCAGGCAAAAATGGACAACCCTTTTAACATTTAAATCAGCTGGGGGCAGTGGAAAAAAAAAAAGAAAAAATGCATATTCACCTGTCCCTGATGCTCCGGTGTCCTCCTGCGCGTCCCAGTTCTTCTGCTCCGGTGGCTTCTCCCAGGTCTCTTCCGGGGTTCCACTGAAGCTGCTGATTAGCCTCAACGGTCACGTGAAGGGCCTACAATTTCACTACCTGTGACATCACGGGGCCTCTTCCTGAGGCCGCTGATTGCCCTCAGCGGAACTCCGAAAGAGACCTGGGAGAAGCCACCGGAGCAGAAAAACCGGGACGTGCAGGAGGACACTGGAGCATTGGGGACAAGTGAGTATGCATTTTTTTATTTTTTTCACTGCCCCAGCTGATATAAATGGGGCACTTAAACGGGACTTGAGCTGCAATATTGCGCAGTGACTACAGATGACCCCTTTAAGGATAAGCCTTCACTATCTAGCCTTGGAGAGCCTCCTTTAAAGATTTTGTGTACGGTTTGGTGAGTTTTATACATGTTTCTTTGTATATTCTAAACTTGAGAAATGTATAAAGAGAAGAAATGTATATACTGTTCTTCTTTGATCCAATAAATGTTTCTGCTGAATGAAGAAAAACGTACAAAAAAAATACCAAAACTACACTATGTAAATAAGAGCTGATACTTATTTCTCACTAGAAGAAAAAAACGCATTTTACTCCCCCCCCCCCCCCCCCTTTTTTTAAAAGTAATCCTCACTACTTCAGAAAATGCCATTCCTGAGGCTCGCAAATGCCATCAGAGAGTAAAATGTGGGAACGTTTCTATCGTCTGTCCTGACTTATGGTGTTAGGGAATTGCTACTTGTGCTGTGCTACACACGTTGTGCTGTTTTTTTTTCTTTGGTATGAATAATTCTTTTTTTCTTTCTTAAAAAAATGGTATTTGTTTGGAGATTGCAAATCCCCCAGAACCGCGATTTTCCAGTCTCTAATTAACATGCCTGTTCTTTCCATGACATCATCGCTAAAACAGTGTGAACCCTATAGACGTCCCAGGCCCTGCCGCTCTAGTAGGCAGCGTGGATTCAGCTCTTTTCCTCTCTTTTGCTACAGAAATGAATTTATATTCTCCAAGTCACAAATATCTATTGAACCTTAAGAAATGGGAAATATTTTAGCGCTAGAGTCACACTTATGTGCTATTAATAGACTGTATGTGTGAGGTGTGCCACTCTATTAACTCATTCTTGTGCTTGTGGCTTGCAGAATGCTACAGGCCCTGCTATCTATCAAGGGGTTAAACCACTTCATGCAAGCAGCATGCTCCAGTTTAAGAAAGCAAACAAGTTTCATGTACACTTTTTGGGAGCAATGACCTGTCCAAAGATTTCAGGGATGCGAAACTATGAGAACAATTTAGTTTTGGACTAGCCCAGAGTATGTCTTTCCGCTCCCTTTGTTTTAATATAGACACACAGACTCCTGTGGAGCCATGTGCATCATTATTTTACAGCTTTAAAGGCACGGAGAAGACATACGTATAAGTGTAGTGCAGATTTACTATGTGTTAATGGTTTCTGTAGGAAGTCATATCCCAATGGTAGTATTGTTTCTGAGTCTATGATATTAATAGGGAAGTTTTTGTTTTTCACATTAATATCATAGATTGCGATTTTTACTTGTTCAGTTGCAAAATATATTTTTCTGGAAAATTAGTTTTTTGGGTTTTTTTTTGCTTTTTTTATATGGGAAACATGCATTACTTCTAAGTTTTTTTTATTTTCTTGAACGTTTTTTTTTAAAGGGAATTCAGAATTTTTTTTGGAGCTGTTTTTGCCATATACCGATTTTAATTCTTCACCATTGTGTGAATCTAATTTACTAAAAGGGTGTAATTGTGTCTAGGGGCATAGCTATAGGGGGTGCAGTGGTAGCAGTCGCTACCAGACCCCGGACTGCGAGGGTGCCCTAAATGGTGAAAGTTAAGCCCAGAAGCTTCAAGTTACGCCTCTGATTGAGTCTTAAATCTTGTGTAAAATTAAGCACATAGAAATTGTCATTCCACTGCTGTCAAATATTATTTTAATTTTTTAACACTTCTCCATGTACTTGAGTCCAGTTTTAAAAAAGGAAGACATAAATGCCCACTTTCAAGTGTCAAGCATTATGTAAAAGCCTTCAAGGAGGGCTCAAACACTTGATAGTTTTTTTGCACACAGCATAAAGCTTTAAATATATATATATATATATATATATATATATATATATTGCTTTTTAAAGCCAAAATTAGGTGTGGATTTCAGCAGGAAGG
Organism: Leptodactylus fallax; assembly: GCA_947044405.1. NCBI lineage: Eukaryota > Metazoa > Chordata > Amphibia > Anura > Leptodactylidae > Leptodactylus > Leptodactylus fallax. Next base: position 10,713,920 of record CAMRHE010000020.1, read on the forward strand.
AGAAGTATAAATCCTTACTTTATATGTCTCATTTCTTTTGACTCCACACCTGGCTTTGGCTCAAACCAAAAAAAATGTGCAAGATAAAAAGAAGCAAAAACTGAGTGGGGGAGACCCATCAAGTTAAATATGGCATTTCCTAACCTACAACACTGTAGGACAAAAATGTGTCAAAACTTTTTAAGCCAACTAATAAGACGTATAATGTTAGACTAGACAGTCTAACAATACACCACATTTATCAAACAGCATCAGACGCTTTGATAAATCTGGTGCAGTTTATTGTCTAGTCTAACTTTGACACTATTTGTAAATCTGGCCCAATGTGTGTTCCAGTAAATGCCCCATTTCCTTAAAAAATGCAGTTTGTCAAAATATGCAAATGAGGCTCCAGTGCAGCAGGCTTGTTAGAGCTTCCAAGGACTCTGTATACAGGTTAGAAAACCTGAGACTCTGGTATTCCCCCATTCCACTTGAGTTTCATTTGCATATTTTACAGAAATGGTTTATCTATTGAACTACGTAACGGTATGATGACGCTCAGTATGGTGTACCTTTTTGGCACCTTTACTTGGGTTCTATAAGGATACCGTACTTCTAGCGGGGAATATACTTTTGTGTATGACGCTTCATGGAAATCCAAATACAGTAGTAAGCAGTGTTGGGACATGTTTTTATTATTAGGGTATGTTGACAAGGTGGAATTTGGCACTGATTTTGAGTCAGATTCCACCTTTTAAAATCAACTTCAAATTCATCCTGAAATCGGCCTCCATTGATTCCCATGGGAATCAGACGCTGATTTTTTTTTTCTTCTGGCTGATTTTTTTTTCAGCTAGCAGAAAAAAATAAGAGTCGTGCTCAATATTCAAGCAGATTACTGATAACTCCCTGATAATTCCCATTGAAGTGAATGGGAGACAGAGAAACTCTGCCTGGCAGGTGAGAAATTTGGTCGAATGGAAAAATTCAGCTTCAAATTCTTGAAGCTGAATTTTTCAGTTGAAGCAACCATATTGCCCCCACTAGTGTCTTTACATGCCCAGTGTTTATTCACCCGGGGTATTGGAAATGGAAGGGACACTTGTGGTTTTCTAGTTTCAGGAAATTCACAGTTTTCTAATAATGTCTCTCCATCAATTCCTCACGGTTTTATAGATCTCTGCTTGCTATGATTCAGTTCATGGTGATGTGATGGACATACAGGTGCGCAGCTAGATACAGTCAATTCAAAGTCATCTCAACTGTGCACCTGTGTTTATATCACATGACCATAGACTGATTTTTAACCACTAGAAGCAAACAGAGATCTAGAAAGCCGAGAGGAATCGATACAGAAAGTATATAGGCAAATTGTATAAATTTTCATCATACTCTTTTGAGCAAAAGGGTAACAATGTTTTGAGCTTTTGACTTTCAGGCTCCATATCTCACCATCCACTACAGCTTTGAACGTGAGACTATCATCATTTTGTAGACAATAAAATTGGCTATCGCATACGTAAATTTGACTTGCAACTATTTAGCATATGATTAGTTATGCAAATTCTTGTCATGTAACTGCATTGTTACTGTTTTGCTCCTAAAAATCTAAATTTAAATTTGTATTAGTATTTTGTAAATCAGCCTTTGACTTTCAACACTGCCTGAATCCTTCTGGACATGTTCTTGATCACATTAAAGCAAGTCTCAACTGAAATTTGATCCCAGGTCTCTTCTACACGTTCCCAATGTTGGGAACATGGTACATACTGGTCGACTCACTTGGGTGCGAATACAACTTTTTCTTCAACTCTATCCACAAGTGCTCAGTTGGGTTGAGGTCAGGGGACTGTGGTGGCCAATCCAGCAGCTCTACTTCATTGTCATTGAACCATTTCTTTGCTAATCTTGAGGTATACTTTGGGTCGTTGTCCTGCTGGAACATTGTCGTCCTTTTCATACCCATAGTGCTAGAGTGTACGAAGTAACTTGTCTTGTAGGATACTCACATATAGCTCAGCATTGAGACCCACCATCAATCCTGGTCAATTATCCAATGCCTTTGGCTATGAAAAAACCCCATATCATCAGGCTTCCTCCACCAAACATGACAGCTGCTTCAATTTCTCAATCTGTTAGCTCCCTTTTCCCTTGTTTCTTCCACCCATCAGAGCCCAGTTTATTGACTTTCCTCTCATCGCTCCAAATCACCCGTTTCCAATCTTCTACTGTCCACTCTTAATTTTTGCAAACTTGAGCCAACTCTTCTTATGACAATATTGAAGTCGAGGCTTCTTAACCTTTTTTTTTTTTTTTTTTTGGCTACAGTTCCAGACTTGTATAACTCTCTTCTCACAGTGCTTGTATGAACGTCTGTGATCTCACTATCACGAACCATACAAGCCACCTCCATTGCCATGTTTGTCGCGCCAGAACTAATAGACCTTGTGATGAACCAACTTGTTGACCCTGATATTTTGCCTGGACGTCCACCTCTTGAATGGATGGACGGACTTCATTTCATATTCTTCCAACTGTCATGGCACTCATGTGATGCAGTTTGTGAATTTTCTTTGTTGACAGACCGCTATCGATGATGGATGATGCTGTTTCTCTTTTCTTGGGCAGTGACTTTTTGCTTTGGAATCAACCTAATAACACTCTGAGCTATTAGGGAATGTGAGAACAGGTTGTAATTTGTAGTATACCAGAAGAAAAAGATTTTACCACCACCAGGAGCAAAACAGTAACAATGTAGTTACATGACAAGAATCTGCATAACTAATCATATGCTAAATAGATGCAAGTTAGATTTCTGCATAAATCCATTCAAAAAAATGCGGAGAGAAACCAGACGAAAGCCCTACGGGACCCCATTATAATCTATGGGGTCTGCAGGTAACCGCTTTTTTAAGCGGATTAGGTTTCCATTTGGGGAGTCCTGAAACGGAACCCCCCAACGGAAATCCGAATGCAAGTGTGAACCTAGCGTAAGATAGCCAAGATGATCTATAAAATGATAGTCTCATGTTCAAAGCTGTAGTGGATAGTGAGATATGGAGCCTGAAAGTCAAAAGCTCAAAACATTGTTACCCTTTTTGCTTGTCAGTGTTTAACCCATAACTTTTATTTGCTGAAATTGGACAACCCGGTTAGAGTTTCCTTCCAGATCCAGTTTCCCAGGTAAACATTTGTCATGGAGGCAATATAGTCACTTCAGCAACTGTATCTGCCAGTGTCATGATGTCTCATCATGTGTGGAGACGTTAATAAAGCCCCTGTGTGATATTCTCTATCAAACATGCAGCAACTGTGCCGCTTGGTGCACACTGGCATCTTCCCACACCCACCCACCCACCTACACACATAGGCCTGGAGAGATGCTAGTAGAACCCGTGTGTGATACTCTTCAGGCACTGTATGGTTTGGCATCGGAGTAAATAGAGTTGTCAGATTGTAATCGTATTAAATTGAAACATTGAAGCCTTGGTATTGATTCTAGGACACTGTATAAGGATATTAGCAGCCATGGAGAAGTGTTATGGTCCAATAAACACAAAAGGCCATAAACTGTGTTTTCCTCTAAGCAGTCACTCTGATCTTTGCAGTCTTAGGCTCATATGAAGACCAGACCTATAATATGCTATGTCTTTAGCTTTTGTTAGGATACAGGAAACAGGCATTTTTTTGCATTTCCAGACATTTGAAGTTCTCGCTGAGTCAGATGAAGCAGATTTGTGTCTGTATTGTACAGGCTCTCTGTAGTTAGTCATAGGAAGGGGAAGTGTGTTTCTTGGACATTATCTAGTAGAGGTGCTGCCACATGCTTCTTGCTTGGCTGACGTTCTCTTGTTACCCTTCACTTGCTGTCTGGGTGGAGTTGTTATTTAGAATCACATGTAATCTAAAAAATGTTCTACCAAAGCTAGGACTGGATCATTAACCTCTTCATCGCCTCTTGCTGTGGACTCTAATATGTGATACTTTCTATGCCAGAAAGGTTTATAGATAACAACTGTAGATCTGTAATGCCAAACCATATGTCTAGCTCACATATTGTAGCATTTGGCTGGTTTAGGTTGCAGTCTCAAATAGAAGGTGATCACTTTTTTGGCACTTTAAATTTTCTATGTATTTTTATAGTCTAGATCAGTGTTTCTCAACACGTGAGTTGCCCCCAGTTGTTGCGGACGCAGTAGAGGATATTTTGTACATAACTTTCTGTAGTGCTACAATATACATTGCACCATAACTCCTTTTCTGCATACTTCTATGGAGTTTAAGAAACTAAAAGTTTCAGCATGGACTATGACCAGCATCACTATATACTGGCTGGAAAGGTTCCAGTACAAAAAATATTGGTAAATTGTGGTATAAAGTGGCGCTGTAAGTATTTGCATACTTATTGCTGTAGCACGTTATTTTATTCCAAAGCTGGCCAAGCACATAGGATGAATACTTGTTCGTCCATAAGCTATTCCTCTTGACACCTCCATTTATTTGCACACTGAATATGGCTAAGTGAGCATTTATTTCAGTGAGGATGAGGGGAATAAGTCATTGCCAGACCCCCCCTTTCACAGCAGCTATTCTCTGGTATGGAAGGGTTGGGCATGTTGAGATTTGAACCTGATTATCATTTCCTACAACATCTGCTTTTGGGAAATGTTGAGAAGCCACCATACACATTACTTTGTCTTCCAGTCCCCTCAGATTTGGCTATTTGACTTAGCCTTTAATATGTATAGCCATCTGGATATGCTTGTAAAATGGATCTGCTGTTATTAATGGATCTGCTGTACCATGCTGACCACATCGTAGGGATCTATCATGCTATGAGTTTGGGTCAGTAGGCCTGTGCTTGGGCTTAAATAGAATTTCCCACATCACCTTCACGTATGAAAACTCCATATATTGCATTCTTGTGACACAATGTTATCCTTTTTTTGCACTGCTGCCAATATGCCAATGAAAGTAATGTGTTAAGCTCCAGTTTTGTAAGTAAAACCAGCGTCAAAGTCATGTGGGGGAAGGGCAGTGAGTCACTTTTATTTTTAAAAAAAGAAAAAAAAAAATTGAATAATCTGTTTTTGATTCTGTGTCTCCTCATAGCAGGAAGATGATCAACATTGAGTTGCTGCTGACTGTTATCTCTCATACACTCTTGGATCTAGTGTAACCCCCTGTAGAATGACCTCAATGATACGAATTATGACATACTGAGTGGATAAGCTGCCCATGAGTTCTACCTTTTTAGTGTTCTTGGAGTCATTCAGTGCCCCATCAGGTCTTACATTTGGCAAAAGACCAGAGCAGTTGATCCTAGAGTGAAAATGTATGTACATTTATGTGGAAATTCTGAGTAGAGTTTTGTTTCTACTAGAGCAGGTGTAGGCAACCTTTCGACACTCCAGTTGTTGTAAAACTACAACTCCCAGCATGCATACTTGCTCTGCTGTTCTTGGAACTCCCATGGAAGTGAATGGAGCATGTTGGGAGCTGTAGTTTAACAGCAGCTGGAGTGCTGAAGGTTGCTCACCCCTGTACTAGAGTTACATCCAGTGAAAGGAATGGGCACACTTGTTTGGCTGTTTTTGAAAATCCCATAGAAGTGAATGGAGAGTGTCAAACATGTGAAGCTGCACAACAGGGGTCGAGGGACCCTGATTTTGGAATAAGTGCAGGTCCCAGAAGTGTCATAAATCCTTTCTATGGGAATATAGATGGGCATGCACATTTGATAAAAGTAGGTTGCTTATTGAGCAGCTATTAAAAGAACAACTGTTCAGACTATGACTGCGATATTGGTCAGGTAGAAAAAAAATTAGTTTCACCAGAGAAGGTCCTGGGGTACTTTGAAGACTCCACCCTTATAGGATCTCTAAAACTAGCTACCTGTAAGATTCTTTACAACAGGGGTCAGCAACCTTTGGCACTCCAGCTGCTGTGAAACTACAACTCCCAACATGCTTCATTCACATCCACGGGAGTTCCAAGAACAGCAGAGCAAGTATACCCGCTGGGATTTGTAGTTTTACAACAGCTGGAGTGCCGAAGATTACCTACACCTGCTCTACAAGGCTAGAGAATTTCTGTCCGTACATTGGTTAGACCCGTGCTCTGCCCATATATAGAGAACTTACAAATCATGTGAGTGGAATTATTTGTAGGAAGAAGGAGCACTGAAAAAATTTGAAGGTCAGTGGCTGCTACTGCCGGGTGTACCTTCATACAGTCTTAGGGATCCTACAGTTACACTCTTGCTGCAGGGTTTGAGTTGGTGCACTATTGACTATAGACTGTGAAGTGCAGGGCAATGGATGTGTGGGATCTGTGGCTGTACTTGGTGTTCTTTGTTAGGGGGAGGGAGGGCTATATTGTGGGTGTGGGGACGGGATTCTATTTCTGTATTTTTTTTTGTTTGTTTTTTTTGTACTGGTTTGTTCTAAAAAACTGCAAAACCTGTCATTATGGTTGAAACTGTCATTTTTCGTCAGCGTTATTCCAATCTGTATGAGCACCTTAAGGCTAAAATAGTACTATGCTGAAGGGGTAATAACCATTGTACATCATAACTGTCTGGTTTTAGAGAAAAAAACATTGCTAGTCCCAGTCTAATGTAGAAGATATTGAAGATTCCATTTAATTTTATTATAATCTTCACCAAAAACAAGCTTTAATGTCACATAATTGTTAGTATTTTATAAAATAATACACACTATAGATGCAGTTGTGGCCACCATTAAAGTGATTTAATGGTGTGCATTGATACATCTCCATATTCTGGTATTTGTTTATAATCGGTTGTTACAGTGCACTCTGTGCATTATAGGGTTAACCAGTATCGCTATTCAATACAGATGTCTGCATGGAAAATATAAAACCGCTCAGCGGCTAATACATACTGGGCATCATAAAAGAAATTCTGCAGTGTTTGAAGGCATGACATGCCCAGAGTAAAATTTCAGCATAACCATTATCAAGGCGCACGTTATTCACTCCCCCTGCCCTTGGATGGCTTTTTTCTTGCACGCAAACAGTTGCTGTATTGGTTAGTTATTGGAGGCGCTTGTGGTGAATGCCCAAGAAAGTATTTACTCACTGTCTGAGAATACAGACAGCTGGCATTCCTCAGCCAATGTGTGTATGCCTGTTATTGTTTTTTTCAAGACACCGCTCCAATTCACAGATAATATTGTGCAACATTATACGGACCTTCCAGCTGTGATCTGTGTCCTCCAAATATAAAACAACATGATGTTTCATGGAAAGTAAATAGAGATAAATATAACTTCAGTCTATATGGTTGTATATACATGCTGTACAGTTAACATAACTTACTTAACACAAGAGTATAATGCTGACAGCATCCTATTCATTCAGACTTTTTTTTTTTTTTTTTTTTATTGTGTTCACAATCGTTCCTGCTCCATTCTAGAATGCTTGAAAAGCCTAAAACGTTACCGTAACAGGTATTGATAAACAAGATACGACCATGTTCACGTCATGTTTTTTGGTGTGTGTTTTGCATGTATGCCAGTAAAGCTCCTAACATACACAGCAAACTTACCCATGCAGTTACATGAGCCAGATGATATGTCATATAGCGCAAAAAAGCTGAGTTGCAGTAATACAGCATGGTCACTATACACAGTGTAAGGAGCTATGCACAGTACTTCTGGTGAACACGGCTGTGTACACTGTGCTACTTCCAAGGGCCACAGCTTCTGCTATCAGCCGATCATGAAATGCCAGGTGTTGGTCCCCCACTGATCTGATGGACACGTCATTAATATGTAAGGCTGACCCTTTCAGCCAATGGCTCTCACCTGTTTCCCCCAGTGCTTACATTCTAAATTTTGATCACATGATGGACTCCACTGTACTCTGTGGACCTCCAGCCGGAGTAGACCAGAGTAGGTGACATCATAGAGATCTGGAACAGCAGCAGGGAAGGCTAAGGAACAAGACCCTCAGCCCCTTTAGCTGTGCTCTACAAAGCTATTCATGGACATACCAGGGGACCGTCTGCTATACAGTAAGTTTATACAGTGCAGTAAATACATTGTAAAGAAAAAAAAAAAATAGAAAAAAAAAAATGTATATATACACTACTGTGATGAACCGACCCTCAGTTGTACATCTTTCTTAGAAATGTATTTTTACTTGCTCATGTCCGTTCTCTCCCTACCTATTGGAATGTTGTGTTTAACTTGTGTTTTACATTGCTGGACGATACGCTTCACTGGTTTTATGTGTGTTCATGGGAGATGGCTTGCTATAGCCAGGCACTTTTATTATCCCTGGCCAGATGGCGATGGGGGGATAGCAAGCCAGTGACCTTAACTTCACCCATCTCTCCGAGGGTTCTGCAAAGGAGGGAGAAGGGGGGCTGCCTGGGTGCAAGGGGTGGGTGGAGCACTAGCCATATGCTGTGGGCAGACCTGGATTCTGGGGTCATTCAGCAAAGAGGCAGTAAGGAGCTCTGATCTGGGAGAAGATGAGAAGGCCTGCCCTACTGAGGAATGATTGAGGGCCTAGCATTGAGGCCTGAAGCCTTTCCCTTTGTTCTGGACAACATGTAGAAGGATTGTTTTATGCAACTTGCTTAAGCTTGCGCCCTAGGCCCAAAACTCTGCTGTGGCCTAGCGAAACGGACTACGAGCCTATGCCGGTATTTTCTCTATCTTTTAATTTCCCTGTTTATTTTTGTGTATTGTATCATCGCTCTTTTGCTTGTATGTTTATGCTTGATCATATTAATATTGTATATTCCTGTATATGCTATTAATTCATACCGACCCACTTGGGTTATTAAACATATAAAATTTATATCGCTCGTTTCGTTTTATCCTATGACCCGGTCTACTCACGGTGTGTGAGTGGGAGGTTAAGAAAGAAGTTTGATCGCAGGCGTGCCAGGCGGCTGGGCGAGGCGATATTCTTCACAGTGGTGGCAGCGTTGTGGGATCTTAGGATAACAGTGTGGGTGTGGTATCACGCAGACACTGGGGATTGCGGCAATCCTATGGAACGAGCGCGGTATGAGATCAAGCTTAAAATACAGTGAAAGTTTGGTACAGTACTGTTCCCTCCCTTCTTCTTTTTTCTGTCCTATCTTTTATTTGGCAACGACTTCCAGTGGATGTCTCGGTCTCTGAGAAGTGGAGCCAGGGGACGTCAGCAACTGACTGATACAAACGCTGCGCAGATGGCTGATATGGAAGGTGCTGCAGTCGGGCAGGACGAGGAGCAAAGTCCTGAGGGGCTGGCACAAGAAAACATCACCATGCCAGACGGTGCAGCAGGTGCCCGGACCCCAGAGGTAACTGAGCCTGGAGGGACCAGTAACCCCAGTTCTGTGGGGGTAACGGACTTATACTTGCAAATGGCCCTACAGCAGATAGACGCCAGTGACTCTAGCGCCCGTCTGCAGGTGATTCACCAGTACCAAGCTGCTGCAGAGCGCCGCGCGGAGAGAGAAGCTGCAGAGCGCCGGGCGGAGAGAGAGGCCGCTGCTGCAGAGCGTCGGGCTGAGCGAGAGGCCCGTGAACGCCAAGCGGAGAGGGAGCATCGGCTTGAGCTAAAAAAGCTGGAACTTCCCCCGGCAGGTGCAACCTTCTCCTGCACAAACTCCAGGAGCCCAAGCACTAAAGATCCGATCTGAGGACTTTCCAATCTTGGAAGAGAACGGGGATTTGGACTCGTTCTTGCGGGGATTTGAGAGGGCGTGTAAGCAGTATCATATTCCCCAGGCAGAATGGGCCCGTTACCTGTCTCCCCGGCTGAAAGGAAAAGGCCTGGATGTTTTCACGAACTTACCAGAGGATGCGGACTATGAGACCATCAAAGCGGCGCTGATCCGGAGATACCGGCTCACGCCGGAGGTGTACCGCAAAAAGTTCAGGAATATACAGCGGGGTCCCACAGAGAGCTATGCGGATGTTCTGCACCACTTACAGGCTACATTCTGGCAGTGGATCAAAGGACTTACTGTCACCACGTTTGAGGGAATTGGGGATCTTATGATAAAGAAACAATTTCTCCAGGTGTGCCCTCTGGAGGTCCGCCAGTTCGTGTGTGACTGGAAACCCAAAACAGAAGACAAGGCTGCAGAGATTGCTGACGAATATGTGTCCACCAGGGAGCAAGGGATCAAGAGAGGAGCCACACTGCAGAGACCCCCAAGCGGGAAGGAGGAGCAAAGCTGGAGTTCACCACAGCCTGCGGTCTCCAAGTGGGGTAAGACAAACTCTGTCCCGGGTGCCCCCTCTACTTCCCCTGTCCCAAGAACTCTGGGCACCCCGAGGACCCCCTCCAAGTCCCAAGGAGAGGCCCGGCGGTGTCATGCTTGTAACCAGCCAGGACATTTCAAGGTGGAGTGCCCCAACCAATCTAAGAACCCCCCTGTTTCCCCAGCCACAGCAGCTGGCTCATCTGTATACTTGGTGGAGAGGGAGGGGTTGCAATCTGATGCCAACAGTCAACAGGTCATTGTGGGGGGTAAAGTGGTTATGGGATTTCGGGACACTGGGGCGCAGATTACTCTGGTGCAACCTGACTTGGTCCCTGCGGACAGTATTATCCCTGGAAAAACTCTGACCCTGAAGGGTATTGGACAAGAACGCATAACTGTGCCCATGGCTTGCGTCCATTTGGACTGGGGTGCGGGAAAAGGGATGCGTGATATGGGGCTAATGTCTGATCTGCCTGCCAATGTACTATTGGGAAGAGATTTGGGGCCCTTGGTGTCCCAATATGGGGTGGGAGCAGCCCCACCTCGCTGTGACAAAATGTCTGTACTGAAGGATGATTTTAATGAGGTGTTGAAGCCTGTCACACAGGCAGAGGCAGAGGGAGCGGTCAGCCTTTTGTCTCCCCTTGCTGTGTGTCCAGCTAAAGTAATCAGTGAGCCAGTGAATGAGGCATTGTGGAATGCTGACCTGGCTGTAGCCCCCGCCCACATCTGCGGGTGATGATGGCCCCCTCAGTGTGACCCAGGCTCAGCCATTCACCCATGCAGTTCACTGTGAATCAATGAATGAATGCAATGTCAATGTAATTGCTAATTCTTGCCTTGCAGGTTTACAGGGTAGCTCTTCTGAGATGCTGGGGGCAACCCCAACTGAGGACAATGTGCCAGGTGGTCAGGTGGGTCACGGGGATCTCAGGGCCGATCCGGATGAGGAACGGACTGCTGGTGTTGCGGTGGTAACCCGCAGCCAGATTGCTAGAGGGGTGGAAGGCGCTCCGACCCCTGAGCCGTTCCCTCTGTCACCCGGAGATGGCACTGAGGCCGCCGTGACTAGCCTCCCCACACTGGAGCCGGAGGAGCCCGGTGGGTATGTGACATGCACATCTCTTCTGTCTGGTTCCAGTCAGGAGTTCAGGGACGCTGTCCAAGCTGACCGCAGTCTGGACGCATTGAAGGAGCGTGCTGATCAACCTCCCTTGGAGTCGGACAAGGACCGCGTGTACTGGGAGCAAGGGAGGTTGTACCGGGAAACGATCCCCACAAAAGGAAAAGAAAGTCGGCTCAGGGAGAAACATTTGGTGGTACCCCAACCCTACCGGGTGGAGTTGTTGCGGATTGCTCATGATATTCCACTGGCAGGCCACCTGGGGATCGCTAAGACCAAGGCTCGCCTCAGCCACTTATTCTACTGGCCTAAAATGGGGACAGATGTAGCTAAATACTGCCGTTCATGTGACACTTGTCAGAGGATGGGCAAGGCGGGGCAAGGCTCAAAAGCCCCAATGATACCTATGCCCATCATAACCGAACCTTTCCAGCGGGTGGCTGTGGATCTCATTGGACCCCTGTCCATTCCCAGCCGCACCGGGAAACGTTTCATATTGACGATAGTAGACTATGCTACTAGGTACCCGGAAGCTGTCGCTCTGTCTTCCACCCGGGCTGATGTAGTGGCCAAGGCTCTGGTGTTGGCCATCTTCTCCCGTGTTGGATTTCCCAGAGAGATGCTCACAGACCAAGGTACCCAGTTCATGTCTGCCTTGATGCAAGGCCTGTGTAAGGTAACAGAGGTGCAACATCTGGTGTCCAGCCCGTATCACCCACAGACCAATGGCCTGTGTGAACGGTTCAATGGCACCCTGAAGCAGATGCTCAGGATGTTAGTCGAGTCCCACGGGCGCGACTGGGAGCCTTATCTCTCGCACCTGCTGTTCGCTTACCGGGAGGTGCCGCAAGCCTCAACGGGGTTCTTCCCCTTTGAGCTATTGTACGGGAGACGTGTACGTGGGCCCCTAACTCTTGTGAAAGAGTCCTGGGAAGGAGAAACAGCCATCCAAGGTGTGCCAGTCATGCCCATGGCCCAAGTGCAGATGGCATGGGGTGCTGGAGGTGGGACCCAAGAAGGGGGTGTGTCAAATGTATTACCTGTACAATGTATTGTGGAGGGATGGTTTGGGGAAGCATGATCTCAGTCATTTGCCCAAGGTATCACCATCACCCACCCAAGTACAGGAGGAACAGGATGTAGGTTTGGAAGCAAAGGGGGAGGTGCAGAATCCCCTAGAACTCTCCCAACTAGAGGCTAGTGTGGGAGAGACCCTGAGAGACTGCCGGGAAGGGGTCTCTGAACCGGTACCACAAGGGCCTGGGGTTGCGAGTGTGGATCTGCGGGATGCCAGCACTCAGAACGAGGTCCCAGTGCAGGACGGGGGTAGCCAGGTGGGCGGAGACTGCCGGGATGGGGTCTCAGCACCGGTACCACAAGGGCCTGGGGTTGTGAGTGTGGGTCTGAGGGATGCCAGCACTCGGGGGAGGGACCCAGAGCAAGCAGGAGGTAGCCAGGTCTACTTACTTCAGAGCCTGAGCCTTAGAAGAGTCTCCGTTCAGACAGGAGAGGAAGAGGGTATCAGCACGCCAGGAATATGGTCAGGGACCAGCGCAGGTCATGGCGGGGTGAGGCCGCCAAGGTGTCCGCAGAAGGTGATCTTAGGATTGTCCTTCCTCCCAACACGCTCTAAAAGGGGGAGGCGTGATGAACTGACCCTCAGTTGTACATCTTTCTTAGAAATGTATTTTTACTTGCTCATGTCCGTCCTCCCCCTACCTATTGGAATGTTGTGTTTAACTTGTGTTTTACATTGCTGGACGATACGCTTCACTGGTTTTATGTGTGTTCATGGGAGATGGCTTGCTATAGCCAGGCACTTTTATTATCCCTGGCCAGATGGTGATGGGGGGATATCAAGCCAGTGACCTTAACTTCACCCATCTCTCCGAGGGTTCTGCAAAGGAGGGAGAAGGGGGGCTGCCTGGGTGCAAGGGGTCGGTGGAGCACTAGCCATATGCTGTGGGCAGACCTGGATTCTGGGGTCATTCAGCAAAGAGGCAGTAAGGAGCTCTGATCTGGAAGATGATGAGAAGGCCTGCCCTACTGAGGAATGATTGAGGGCCTAGCATTGAGGCCTGAAGCCTTTCCCTTTGTTCTGGACAACATGTAGAAGGATTGTTTTATGCAACTTGCTTAAGCTTGCGCCCTAGGCCCAAAACTCTGCTGTGGCCTAGCGAAACGGACTATGAGCCTATGCCGGTATTTTCTCTATCTTTTAATTTCCCTGTTTATTTTTGTGTATTGTATCATCGCTCTTTTGCTTGTATGTTTATGCTTGATCATATTAATATTGTATATTTCTGTATATGCTATTAATTCATACCGACCCACTTGGGTTATTAAACATATAAAATTTATATCGCTCGTTTCGTTTTATCCTATGACCCGGTCTACTCACGGTGTGTGAGTGGGAGGTTAAGAAAGAAGTTTGATCGCAGGCGTGCCAGGCGGCTGGGCGAGGCGATATTCTTCACAACTACCGTTCAAAAGTTTTGGGTCACCCAGACAATTTTGTGTTTTTCATGAAAACTCACACTTTTATTTATCAAATGAGTTGCAATATGAATAGAAAATATAGTCAAGATATTGACAAGGTTAGAAATAATGATTTTTATTTGAAATAATAATTTTCTCCTTCAAACTTTGCTTTCGTCAAAGAATGCTCCATTTGCAGCAATTCCAGCATTGCAGACCTTTGGCATTCTAGCTGTTAATTTGCTGAGGTAATCTGGAGAAATTTCACCCCATGCTTGCAGAAGCCCCTCCCACAAGTTGGATTGGCTTGATGGGCACTTTTTGCGTACCATACGATCAAGCTGCTCCCACAACAGCTCAATGGGGTTGAGATCTGGTGACTGCGCTGGCCACTCCATTACAGATAGAATACCAGGTTACTGCTTCTTCCCTAAGTAGTTCTTGCATAATTTGGAGGTGTGCTTTGGGTCATTGTCCTGTTGTAGGATGAAATTGGCTCCAATCAAGCGCTGTCTACAGGGTATGGCATGGAGTTGCAAAATGTAGTGATAGCCTTCCTTATTCAAAATCCTTTTTACCTTGTACAAATTTCCCACTTTACCAGCACCAAAGCAACCCCAGACCATCACATTACAGTGCCTTGCAAAAGTATTCGGCCCCCTTGAACTTTTCAACCTTTTGCCACATTTCAGGCTTCAAACATAAGGATATAAAATTTAAATTTTTTGGTGAAGAATCAAGTGGGACACAATTGTGAAGTGGAATGAAATTTATTGGATATTTTAAACTTTTGTAAAAAATAAAAAACTGAAAAGTGGGGCATGCCAAATTATTCGGCCCCCTTAAGTTAATACTTTATAGCGCCACCTTTTGCTGCGATTACAGCTGCAAGTCGCTTGGGGTATGTCTCTATCAGTTTTGCACATCGAGAGACTGAAATTCTCGCACATTCTTCCTTGGAAAACAGCTGGAGCTCAGTGAGGTTGGATGGAGAGCGTTTGTGAACAGCAGTTTTCAGCTCTTTCCACAGATTCTCGATTGGATTCAGGTCTGGACTTTGACTTGGCCATTCTAACACCTGGATACGTTTATTTGTGAACCATTCCATTGTAGATTTTGCTTTATGTTTGGGATCATTGTCTTGTTGGAAGATAAATCTCCATCCTAGTCTCAGGTCTTTTGAAGACTCCAACAGGTTTTCTTCCAGAATGGTCCTGTATTTGGCTCCATCCATCTTCCCATCAATTTTAATCATCTTCCCTGTCCCTGCTGAAGAAAAGCAGGCCCAAACCATGATGCTGCCACCACCATGTTTGACAGTGGGGATGGTGTGTTCAGGGTGATGAGCTGTGTTGCTTTTACGCCAAACATATCGTTTTGCATTGTGGCCAAAAAGTTCGATTTTGGTTTCATCTGACCAGAGCACCTTCTTCCACATGTTTGGTGTGTCTCCCAGGTGGCTTGTGGCAAACTTTAAACGAGACTTTTTATGGATATCTTTGAGAAATGGCTTTCTTCTTGCCACTCTTCCATAAAGGCCAGATTTGTGCAGTGTACGACTGATTGTTGTCCTATGGACAGACTCTCCCACCTCAGCTGTAGATCTCTGCAGTTCATCCAGAGTGATCATGGGCCTCTTGGCTGCATCTCTGATCAGTCTTCTCCTTGTTTGAGATGAAAGTTTAGAGGGACGGCCAGATCTTGGTAGATTTGCAGTGGTCTGATACTCCTTCCATTTCAATATGATCGCTTGCACAGTGCTCCTTGGGATGTTTAAAGTTTGGGAAATCTTTTTGTATCCAAATCCGGCTTTAAACTTCTCCACAACAGTATCACGGACCTGCCTGGTGTGTTCCTTGGTCTTCATGATGCTCTCTGCGCTTTAAACAGAACCCTGAGACTATCACAGAGTAGGTGCATTTATACGGAGATTTGATTACACACAGGTGGATTATATTTATCATCATGATTTACCTCCGTTATATCGATGATATCCTTGTCATCTGGACTGCAGGTGAGGAGGCCCTACTTCAATTCCATAATGACTTCAATGACTTTCACCCGACCATCAACCTTAAACTTAGCTATTCAGGGAGTGAAATTCACTTTCTGGATACCACAATATACATTAAAGACCACCGGCTACTCACATCAATATACCACAAACCCACAGACAGAACGGCCTACCTGAGAAACGACAGCTTCCACCCCAAGCACACAAGACAATCTATAATCTACAGCCAGGCTTACGATACAATCGTATTTGCTCCGACAAAACAGACCTGGACAAGCACCTCCTGGATCTGAGGATGAAATTTCTCAGATTGGGATACAAACCAAAAGTAACAGACAACCAATTAAACAAAGCAGCAGCCATTAACAGAGACAGTCTGCTCACATATAGAGAGACCCAGAAAGATGCCCGAGTGCCCCTAGTTGTCACCTACAACCCACAGCTGGAGATCCTACGAAGGATTGCCAAGGAGCTCCAACTTGTGCTACATAGGGACAACAGACTCAAGGACATATTTCCAGTCCCCCCTCTCCTCTCCTTTCGACAACCACCAAACCTGAGGCGCATTATCGTCCGGAGTGCCCTGAAGGCCCCAACTTAAAATGGCACCTCACCTTGCCTACATAAAAGGTGCATGACCTGCAAGCACATCCACACCGCTGACAGTGTACCTATCCCACAGTCACAACAGGTGCACAGAATTAGGGGGACATTTTCCTGAAGGTCTTCCATTGTGGTGTACCTCATAATGTGTGTGCAATGTCCCACCACAGGCCTCTATGTGGGGGAAACAGGGCAGAGACTCAGTCAACGAATGAACTCACACAGATCCACCATTAATAACAGCAGAACAGATCTCCCAGTGGCCGCACATTTCTCCGGAGAAAACCACTCTATTGAAGATTTGCGGGTTGTGGTTTTAATGGGACATTTTAAGACACAGGAGAAAAGGAAAGAAATGGAGTACAAATTTCTGCAAAAATTTCAAACTCTGCAATTTGGACTTTATATTCATGCCAGCTTCATGTCACACTATGTTTGAACCATGAACTGAACTCAATATTCATGCCAGCTTCAAATCACACTATGTATGAACTGTGAGGGACACAAATCACCTCCTGATAGCAAACAGATAACAGCAAGAATTACTGATCCCTCCGTCACGCACCACAAGTTTCCAGACTGTTTTTTTGACCTGTTGTAAATAACTTCTCTACTTAGATTGCAATTTTTTTTAAGGACTCTAAAATGCTTTGAAAACCATGTGTATAAAAATCTGTTAATTTTCAGTTCTTGTATCACACCATGTCTGATGAAGGGAGCGAGTACTCCTGAAAGCTTACTTATAAATATACTCAGTTAGCCTCTAAAAGGTATCGCCTGATTTCTTCACTCTTCCACTATATTTATCATCATCAGTCATTTAGGACAACATTGGATCATTCAGAGATCCTCACTGAACTTCTGGAGTGAGTTTGCTGCACTGAAAGTAAAGGGGCCGAATAATATTGCACACCCGACTTTTCAGTTTTTTATTTTTTACAAAAGTTTAAAATAACCAATAAATTTCGTTCCACTTCACAATTGTGTCCCACTTGTTGTTGATTCTTCACCAAAAAATTTAAATTTTATATCCTTATGTTTGAAGCCTGAAATGTGGCAAAAGGTTGAAAAGTTCAAGGGGGCCGAATACTTTCGCAAGGCACTGTACCTCTACCATGCTTGACAGATGGCGTCAGGCACTCTTCCAGCATCTTTTCAGTTGTTCTGCGTCTCACAAATGTTCTTCTGTGTGATCCAAACACCTCAAACTTCGATTCGTCTGTCCATAACACTTTTTTCCAATCTTCCTCTGTCCAATGTCTGTGTTCTTTTTCCCATATTAATCTTTTCCTTTTATTAGCCAGTCTCAGATATGGCTTTTTCTTGGCCACTCTACCCTGAAGGCCAGCATCCCTGAGTCGCCTCTTCACTGTAGACATTGACACTGGCGTTTTGCGGGTACTATTTAATGAAGCTGCCAGTTGAGGACCTGTGAGGCGTCGATTTCTCAAACTAGAGACTCTAATGTACTTGTCTTGTTGCTCAGTTGTGCAGCGGGGCCTCCCACTTCTCTTTCTACTCTGGTTAGAGCCTGTTTATGCTGTCCTCTGTAGGAAATCTTCAGTTTCTTGGCTATTTCTCACATGGAATAGCCTTCATTTCTAAGAACAAGAATAGACTGTCGAGTTTCACATGAAAGTTCTCTTTTTCTGGCCATTTTGAGAGTTTAATCGAACCAACAAATGTAATGCTCTAGATTCTCAACTAGCTCAAAGGAAGGTCAGTTTTATAGCTTCTCTAACCAGCAAAACTGTTTTCAGCTATGCTAACATATTTGCACAAGGGTTTTCTAAACATCCATTATTCTTCTTACACAGTTAGCAAACATAATGTACCATTAGAACACTGGAGTGATGGTTTCTGGAATTGGGCCTCTATACACCTATGTAGATATTGCATTAAAAAGCAGACATTTGCAGCTAGAATAGTCATTTACCACATTAACAATGTATAGAGTGTATTTCTGATTCATTTAATGTTATCTTCATTGAAAAAAAACTGTGCTTTTTTTTTCAAAAATAAGGAAATTTCTAAGTGACCCTAAACTTTTGAACGGTATATATGTTGTGGAGGATAACACAGTAGCAGCAGCAGAGCGGACCAAATCTGGTGAAAATGGGTTTTGCCCCATTATGTTTACTTTGAAAAAAACAAAGAAATAAAATAAAGCCTTAAAGGGATTGTCCGGGATAAATTGATCTTTATAATCTAAGCTAAACGCTGCCCCCTCCCCCATCCACCGCCTACCTTATAAATTATTTAGTGTAGTAAAAATCTATAATTACTTAGATCACAGGGGGGTCATGTGACCACCCCTGGCACATTTTCCGGTGACGTTCCATTTCCGGAAGTTGGGAAACAGCCTTTTTATTTGGCCCAGTGATGAGCCTAGCCGTCACACCTGGGCTGAGGCCTACTCTTTAGCAGCACTGGACCATACCTACACCAGACATTTGTGAGGAACCTGGGGGATACATAACATGATTCTAGCACCCTACCTGTCACCTTTTCACAGAAATATATATATTTATTTACACATCCCCACATAACTCCTTTAAAGCTCCTCATCTGTCATTATTTTTTTTAAAAATTAAAAATCTTCAGCCCTTTAGTACAGGGCATAATGCAGTAGGATCAAGGGTGAGATCACTTGCCTGGTGTATCTTTTACTTTATTTCACTTCTGAACCGATTCCATGGGTGGTCATGTGATCAGCAGACTGACCTGTCCATTCACACACCAGCCATGTCACTTTTACTGTGTATATTGCGAGACTGTGTTACACACACATATAGGGACTTTTTTTTTTTTTTGGCATGTGAATCTGCACAATTTCTACAAGACTGTTTCAGGAACCCCCACAAATCCAGCAGATTATCAGCTTATTTGCATCATTCATTTGTAGGTTTCGTGATTCTTTGAGAGATCGTATGTTGGCTTTCTTTAGAAAACATTTATTTATTTTTTTATTACTATTATGTCTAATGTCACAGAGCCCTTAACATGTCCCTCTCTGCTCTCAGTAGCCCTTTAGACTCATTAAACAGTGTCAAGGGTTTAGGGACTGAATTTTTTTGGCTTAGAGACCTTATTCATCCCTTGGGCACAGTTAACTGCCCTTTATGCTGAATGTGTATGAACTAAACATAGTCACCAGCTGGTATTCGCTTTATCTTGTTTTTGCTATCTGGACTTGAAAATGAATTACATTTTTGCTGCTGGCAGCGTTCCGAATCGGCTGCTATAAAGTTTCTTTTCAGTATATTACTGTCTGTCCCTTTACCATTCATTTCATGGTTTCAACTGTATTTTTCTGTAAAATACACATTTTGTGGCTAGCGCGAGTACGGAGCAGCAGCATGTGAGCTGAGCTCCGACGAGGACTCCTATAATCCTGCCGATATCCTGCTTGTGTCCGGGCTCTGGTGACCGCTGAACACCCCATCTTCTCCTGCGCGGGTCTTCGGTCTGGTGGCTGTCCTGAACATCGCGGCGGCTGTGCCGGGCGGTGGAGATCCGTGCGGGCGGTGAGCTGCGGCGGCCATCTTGCCCGCGTGGTGGGCCTGCGGTGACCGGCTGTGTAGCTTGCCTGGGCTCTGCGGTGGAGTGCTGGGTGACAGGGGACTGGGGCTGCCGGCCTGGGTGCCCTGGGCCTCTACTTTGGGGTACCTACCCACAGAAACAAACTGGCCCTCTGATAACACCTCCTGGCAGCTGATGTGCCATATCTTGGTCCTCTGCTACTATCTACAGGTTGTATTGTGGACATTGCTAGATATAGTCCCTCTGATAACACCTACTGGCCAGCATGGTAGATGCCACTATGGACTGACCCTCTGATAACACCTATTGGCTGCTTTGTCTGGCGAGTGAGTACTGTATCCTGATCCTCTGTTACTATCTATTGGCCGCATCGTGGACACTGCTGGGGGCTGTCCCTCTGATAACACCTGTTGACTGCATGGTGGATGCCGCTATAGCCTGACCCTCTGATAACACCTATTGGCTGCTTTGTCTGGCGAGTGAGTACTGTATCCTGACCCTCTGTGGCTGTATATTGGCTACATCGTGGACGCTGCTGGGAGCTGCTCCTCTGATAACACCTACTGGCCGTGTGGTGGATGCTGTTGCAGACTGACTCTCGGATGGCACCTATTCGCTGTTTTGTCTGGCAAGTCAATACTGTATCCTGATCCTCTGTTACTATCTATTGGCCGCATTGTGGACACTGCTGGGGGCCGTCCCTCTGATAACACCTTTTGGCTGCATGGTGGATGCCGCTATAGCCTGACCCTCTGATAACACCTATTGGCTGATTTATCTGGCTATTGAGTACTGCATCCTAATCCTCTGATACTACCTACTGGCTGCTTGGTGGTCACTGTTGTCTTGCCATGAGTCGCCAGTCTAAAGGATCGGCTTCTGAGCGTCTCCGGGGATTTTCCAGGGAGCAGCCGCAGCGCAGCCCGCCGGCACTGGATCCACCGTCGGCGGCATCTCCTGCTGAGGACGCGGAGCCCACGTTGCAACAGGTCACGACTCAGTTGCTTGAGGCGATCCAGTCCAGCACCTCGTCCCTCACAGGTAAAATTGAGGAAGTCAAGATTGATGTGGGCCTTTTGCGTCAAGATTTTCAGACCTTACGGGGTCGAGTGAAGGAGGTGGAGGATCGCATCTCTCTCTTAGAGGATAATTCAGCCCCAGTGCCGGCGAGGCTTACTGCACTGGAGAGATCGGCTGAGTTGTGGACGCAGAGAGCGGATGATCTTGAGAACAGACTCCGTCGCAACAACCTGCGCATTCTTGGCTTGCCGGAACGGTCAGAAGGGGCTAATCCGTGTGAGTTTATGGAGAGGTGGTTGAAAGAAACCCTACCGGAGGCCAAGTTTTCTCCTGCCTTTGCCATGGAAAGGGCCCATCGAGTTCCTGCCAGACCGCCCCCTCAGGGTGCCCCTCCGAGGCCGCTGTTGGCCCGTCTTCTCAGCAGTGGGGATCGAGATGCAGCGCTGCGGGCAGCACGTCAACTTGGAGAGATTAAATTCAACAGTTCATCCATCTCCATTTTTCCCGACTTTTCTGCGGCACTACAGAAGACTCGTGCCACTTTCGTCAATGTCAAGCGTCGACTGCGGGAAAGTTCCATTCATTACTCCATGGCTTATCCTGCCCGGCTCCGTGTGATCCATGAGAAGAGGGTTATTTTCTTCACATCCCCGCAGGAGGCGGAAGACTGGCTGAACCTACTGCCTCGACCTCCCAGACGGTAACAGGGTATATGATGACTGGTGGGGGGGCCCCCTGTGGCCCAGCCCCCGCTAATGACTGTTATTATTGCTTGCGGTTGCCTATGGACTTTTCATATGATGGGTGTTTGGCTGCCCCATGGGCACCGGCCAAGAATTTTTCTGTTTAGGGTCCCTTTGGAGATTTACATTATAGTGATAGTTTATTGCTTGTGCTTTTTAGTTTGAAGATAGTGCCCTATTACCATACCATCTTGGGTGCACTACTTCCCCCATTTACCAAGTGCCACGTATTGTGTAGGAGCAATCTTAGACTCCTCACTAATAGTTGGAATGCCCCTTATGGGTTTCCAGTTTTGGTTGAATTATTGCTGCAAGTCCTTTTTTCGGTTTAACGGTCCGGTGGGGAGGTTAATGGTGGGGGTCGGGGGGAACCCCTCATTCTTAATGGATAATGTGATTGTATGGTGTTATGGCGACCCTTAAAGTATGCTCTTGGAATATACGGGGTATGGGCGGTGTGAAGAAACGCTCTACTATTTTTTCCCACCTTAGACAATACAACCCTGATTTGGTGTGCTTGCAGGAGACACATCTAGCACCTGATGCGACCAGATACTTACAAAAACCCTGGGTCCAGTGGGCCCTGCACTCCACTCATACTTCTTTCTCTAGAGGGGTGTCCCTCCTGGTTCACCGCAGGCTCCGCTGGGAGCCGGGCCTCACTGTTAGGGACCCTGATGGGCATTATGTGTTTGTGCAGGCCTGGATAGAGTCTAAACTTTATGTCATCCTAGGACTTTATTTGCCACCTGCATGTGACTTTTCAGTTTTACATGAAGCAGCCCACTTTGCGGCTAAATTTCCTGCCGCTACAGTGGTTTGCATGGGAGATCTTAATAAATTAATGGATGCTTCCCTAGATAGATTAAATGTAGGTGCCCCTGCCCCTTCTGGTGCTCACCCTACCCCCCTGGCCCAGCTTGTACAGGAAGTGGGTTGGCATGATCTCTGGCGTCTTAAATATCCACGGGCCCTGGTGTTCTCCTGTCATTCTGCCACTCATCACTCTCTGTCCCATATTGATCATGCACTAGGCAATATTAAGGCATGTTCCCTTTTGCTTAACATCTCATATTTGCCCAGGGCAACGTCTGACCATTCTCCGTTGCTGCTGGAATTTGGGGATACTGACCTCTCTAGACCTTCTCATAACTGGCGTATTCACCCCTTTTGGCTCAAGCTGATAGCAGTGCATGACCGTATTCCGGATCAGTTGCAAGCCTTCTTAGATATTAATTCCCCTACCACCACACCTACTATCTTATGGGAAACTATGAAAGCATATTTGAGGGGATGTCTCAAATCCTCTATTTCATACATTAAAAGAGAATCGTCTTCCCTTGAGAGAGACTTAGCTGAAAAATGTGCATTGTTGGAGGCCGCGTATATAGCTAATCCTACTGATGACTCCAGAACTGAGTGGCTTCAACTGGGTAGGCAATATCTACATGTTCTACATGAAAAGGCCCGCAGGTCTCAATTTTTCACTAAACAACGATTTTATGAGTTGGGTAATCAGTCTAGTAGCCTTTTAGCCCATCTTATCCATTATAACACAGCCTCTCCAGCAATTTTGAGAATTAATTCGATGGACGGGGATGCCCTATCTGATAGTGCGGCCATCCGTGACCGTTTTCATCAATATTTCTCGACCCTCTACCAATCTCAGTTACATGCACCTACTCAGGATATTGTCCAGTATTTGGCAGATGTTTCCTTTCCAACCCTGACAAATGGACAACGGGAGTTTCTGGACTCTCCCCTTAGACTGGAGGAATTATCTGATGCATTGGTGGACATGGCCAAAGGGAAATCACCGGGCCCGGATGGTATTCCGGTTGACATATATGTACAATATCGGGATAAACTGCTCCCTTGATAAAATGTTATCAAGATGCGTTTGTGGCCCGCACTCTACCGGATTCCTTCTATGATGCTAATATTGTTCTCCTTCTTAAACCAGATAGGGATCCGTTGGACTGTGGGTCATATAGACCTATTTCTCTCCTTAACATCGATTATAAATTACTTACTAAAATTCTCGCTAAGAGGTTGAATACTGTGGTTTTGGATTTAATTCACTCAGACCAAACGGGCTTCATGCCCGGCAAATCTACTTCTGATAACCTTAGACGGGTCCAGGTGGTTTCTCAGATAGGGGCTGCTCTTAAACAGGATTGGGCGGTGGCTTCCCTTGATGCCACTAAGGCATTTGATTCGGTGGAATGGCCATTTTTGCTTCAGGTTCTGAGGTGTTTCGGTTTTGGGGAATTGTTTATTGCTTGGATTATGCTCCTTTATCAGTCCCCTAGAGCCGCACTCTCCATTAATGGTGCGTTATCCCCGTATTTCACTCTCTCTAGGGGAACTCGCCAGGGATGTCCGTTGTCTCCATTACTCTTTGCATTGGCGATAGAGCCTCTTGCTATTATCCTTAGGACAGACCCGGTTTACAAGGGAGTGATTATTGGCACTAAGGAGGAACGGACAGCCCTTTATGCAGACGACCTCCTATTATTTATGTCTGACTCTGCTCATACACTCCCTAGAGCTATGGCAATAATCGATAAATTTGGTATATACTCTGGTCTACGGATAAATTGGGCCAAATCATCATATATGCCCCTTTTTAGACAATCACTGGGAAATATGGGAGAATATATTTGTGGCCTGAAGGTTGTAGATGCCTGTAAATACTTAGGGATCCATATTTCCAATGATCATAGACAATTCCTGAGTTTAAATATATATCCACTGCTTGGTCATTTTCGGGCTAAATTTAGGGTGTGGGGGGCTTTACCCCTGTCCATTGCAGGGCGGATTAATCTTATTAAAATGGTGGTCCTCCCCAAATGTTTGTATATTTTAGAACATGTGGCTGTGTCAGTACCACAGAAGTTCTTTAAGCAATTGGATTCCATACTTATTCCCTTTATATGGGGCAGTTCGAGGTCTAAATTACGTTTCTCCACATTGCAGCGGCCTAAAGCTATGGGCGGGATGGCTCTTCCTGATATATTTTTATATTATCTTGCTGGTCAACTTCGATATCTTAGGTCCTGGTTGTTGGCGGATCCTCTGCCTGGCCCTGAGGCACATTTAGCATATCATCTACATATACCCAACTTATGGCCGGTTTTGGAACACCCACACCTGTATAGAGGTAGCTTGCTCCCACTCCATACATTGGCAATACAGGTCTGGCAGCGAGCTAAGCGGGTGGCGGCTTATACTGGAGTCCCTACTGAAACTCCGATATGGGATAACCCAGGTTTGACCGAATTATATGCCCTTCCGGATGCACGGAGTTGGAAACAGTTTGGAGTTACGTCCCTGGCTGATATTTATGATCAGGGCGTATTCCGCTCTTTCGACTCTTTGAGTACCCAATTTGGTATCCCTCGAACCCAATTTTTCAGGTTTCTCCAAATTAGACACGCCATGTCCACACAGTTTCCTCCACCGGCTGTCAGCATTTCCACATATCCCCTTATAGGGGTGCTCAGGGTCCCCAGGGCCTTATCTCTGCATTGTATGCCCATCTTATACAGGTCAGGATGTCTCGTCTGGAAGCTCCGGCTCTAACGAAATGGCGCACTCTTATCCCTGCTCTCACAGACGAGACATTTTCTGACCTTTTGGAGTCGGCACAGTTTGTTTCCCCAGCCGCTAATAATAAGCTTATACAAGTAAACATTTTGAATCAAAGTTACTTGACCCCTGCACGTCTGCATAAAATGGGACGGCTACAACATCCTGGATGTTTACGGTGCACTGCTAGATATTGTGATTTTTGGCATATGATATGGGAGTGTCCTATAATTAAAGCATTTTGGACTGAGGTCGTGAACTTATTATCAGACATACTGGGGACCCCAATTCCATGTTCGCCTGAAATTTGTCTATTTGGTATCCTGGATGAGGAAATATGGCCCCATCATACTCGCATCTTTCTGCGAGTATCCCTTTTCCTAGCCAGGAAGGCTATTGCCTTGCGCTGGATGGATCCTCGCCCCTCCTCCCTATCCATGTGGAGGAAATTGGTAAATTCCATTATCCCATATAATAAAATAGTATATAAAGGCAGAGGTTGCCCTGAAAAATTTCGGAAGGTTTGGGGCTCTTGGTGTGACTCACCTCTGACTCTATACACAGCCCCATCATTTCGTAATGCCCTGCACACACTCACTGCTTAGAAGCAGGAAGGAGTGTCCAGTTTGAGTTGTATAGTATTTTCCTTATTATCTACTAAGTCTCCCTGGAGTTCCGCCATAGGAAGTATTTATTAGGATATCTTGTTTGTATATGTGTGGGGTTTTTGTATATGCCTTTGCTCCCTGCAGGTTGCTTTGGACTCTGTGTTTCTTTCGGCTCCCTTGCCTGGATTCTCTCCTGGACGATTTGTATCTGATATTTACATCTACCATGGACTATGCAGCACTGTTTTGGTTCTTTTTGTCTAGTTTCTGATATGTCTTTGTACAACTTTTAGAATATGTCCTTTGTTATTCCTTTTTAAGCTTGTACTATTGATGTGTAATTTGTTGTACGATTGTTCAATAAACCGAGTTTAAAAAAAAAAAAATACACATTTTGTATTTCATTTTATTAGGTCTCATTTTTGTTGTCTTGTATGCACTTTGTAGAACATTAAAAACTAACTCTGCTCTCTGTATGTAAAAACATTTGTAGTTGGAAGTCATGAGTTTACATAACATTATCAGCCACTGAGTTCCTAGAAGCCTTCTGGATTTTGTTTGAGATTTTTTTTTTCTTTTTAATAACTTTTGGAGACTTACAGGGCTAGACGACTTCAAGTCACTTTCACTTTGGAAGTCAAAGTAATCAACCTTGACTCACTCAGATGGGTTCTGCCTGGGGCTGCGTATAGAGAAATGTAGTGAAATCTTACATCCTTGCTGGTGGTTGTCTTGGCCCTTTATCAGATCTGCTGTTGATGATGGCTGTATGGTACATGTGAATATAAGACACTTTGTATTATATCTTAAGAAAATCTGTTTCCTTCTGCACTTATTGGGCTACTCGCCTTCTTCTTTTCGTCACTCAGAATGTTTGTTTTCTTAGCATCTGTGTCTATATCCAGCTTAGACGCATAACTCTATGGAGAGGGGTGGAGTAAGAAAAGGATGTGAACTGATTTATTGCATCACTCTCAGCAGTGGTAGACTCCCTTCTTGAAGGGTTCCTTAACTCACAGAATAGCAGAGTGTAGCAGCTACAACTATTATACCTTTTCCAGCAGCCTCCTCGTCCCCCTCCCCTCTCCATTGATTAATATATGTAAAAAGTAACTCCGCCTGATAAGTGGAGAAGGAAACATGAAACTTATGTTTCAAGATAAGAGTCTAACACTGCTGAGAACGAGGCAATAAATCAGTTAAGTCTTTTCTTCCCCCACACCTCTTCATAAAGTTCTGTGTTAGCTAGATATAGATGTGGATGCTATGTAAACGGTCTGAGCGAAGAATCTGAGGAGAGAAACGGCCTGATAAGCAGAGAAGGAAATAGATTTCCTTAATAAGCTATATTACAAAGTGTCTTATATTCACCTGTACTATTCATTTATGAAAAGTCATTTTATAATTTGAGGTATACTTTACAGTGCCTCAGCTGACCATCTTCTTCCAAGATATATGATTAACTCTTTAACAAAGGTGTGGATTTATTACATGACATCTCCTTATCAGTAATAATTCATGGTTGTTTTCCTACAAGGGCACCAGGCATACACTTCCATTGTTCTTTGACTAGGTTGTTACAGATATGAGACATTATTGAGAAGACCACTAACAAGCGAAAATATTGAATCTCCTGAAGAAAAAATAAAAATAAATGATGTTTTTCTAGATCCTCCCAAAACAGTTCAAGCAACCATTGTGCAAATATTTTAGTGGAAACATCTGAACAATCCTTTGGCAACTTTCCTCATTTAGTACAGAGGCCAAATAACTTCTTCTGCCAACATTTCTAATTGTATTTTCTAAACAAGAAGGCACATGATCTCGCCTGGCCTCAACCTGGGATCCTTTTTGTGAGCTGGCATCGGTCAGGAAGTCAAACAAGGACACAAGAGACCAATCTGCTCCTCCCTGCCCTGCCATTGTGATATTCCATTCTTTTTCCATGTATTTTGAGACAAAAGTCACTGTGGCCTAGACTTACTATTGTGGTTAGAACTAGACACTGGCGGAAACATGGCGTAACTGGGTTTGGCTGAATTTTTTTGACTTGCTAGACAGGTGGGTGTAGATTATCAGAAAAATGGGGCGTGGCTTAATGTGCTACAATGCAGCAAAAAAATAAATGTTTACTTACGCTTTAAGACTTTGACAAGGGGAATGGAGTTTTGTCAATTTATTCATACATTTTTTTGGAAGAAAAACCAAGAAATGGCACAAGGCAGAGTTAAAGATGTTCCAGGATTGTTGATTTTTGGGGAACACAAGTATCTACTAAATAGACATGACAGGTCCTTTTTGAAGTCACATGTCTGTTACCTGAGCACAGAAATCTAGTTGCAGGGATTAAATTAGAACACTATAAGGATGGGTTCACATCTCCGTTTGGAGACTCCAATGCAGTGTGCGTTGAAAATCTCCAGATGAATAAGTGCTGTAAGTCTTGACTTTTTCGTCTGGGTGTTTCAGTTTAAAAGAAGGGACACCAGACTGATCCCATTATAGTCAGTGGGGTCTATCGAGCAGCGTTGATGGTCGGCTATATTAGTAGTCTCTGTGTTTGTTCTGGTTCTCCGACGCAACAGCCTAACAGACACATGAGCACTAATGTGAAAATAGCGTAAATAAACCTATAGTGGCTTTGTAAGTTACTTTCCATAGATTTTATGAACTGTCTTGTTGAACATGCTGCTCTATTGGTGGGCTCCATGTTGCAAAGCAGATGCTGAGTAGGAAAGTGACAAAGTATAACCTGTCATTGGTGTACATTCCTGTGTTGTCGTTCCAACCTACCAGTTTGTCACTGCATGGGACACCCACTGGACTCGTAAGCCTAATGTGGAATTGCAACTATTACAATACAAATTATCCTAAATCTTGTCAATCTTACCAATTCACTCTGTTTATACAGAATAATAAGACATTTCAGAATGTTCTACATTTGTTGGTGCAGGATTATTGTTTGGATACTAAAATGGTTCACTGAAAAGGACCTTATCATATCACTAAAAAAGAGGCTGCAGGTTTGCAGACAGGCCCAATTCAGGTAAATGTGGCCTCTCTTTCAGTAATTGGGTATTAGAATGCTGAATGTGTTTTTGGCGTTGAGATTTTCATTCTATCTTCTGTTCTTGTTTTAGGTTCTTACAGCAGTTATATCACTGCTTGTATTTGAAATATCCTTGAATGTTCCTCTAGCTATATGGTAAGGACAACATATCTGTTATATACCAGTACATTGTACAGTGTTTCCAAGTAAATGGCAATCCTATTATTCCTTATGTAAGGCGTGAACCTCCAGAGTCTGGAGTCCAGAGATGAATACGGAAATAATCATGTAGCATTCACCGCCATGACTTGTGACTCCGGCCCCCGCTGACAGTACAGACCATTGTTTGTAGCTTTAAAGTGTAACTAAAATTTCTGACAACCTTTTTGACTTTTCTGGCATTTTGTGACATTAATAAATGTTGTAATATACTTCATTGAAAGATTTTGACTCCTTTCCATGAAATCCTGTGCTGAAATCCACTTCTGTTTCTTCTGTATTCTTTGCCTTGTATCTTTCACTTGCTTCTGTCTGGAGTACAGGCTAATAAAGCAGGGAGTGGGAGAGGGACCTTAAACAGCTATATCTCAGCCACTATAAAACATAAAACATTGCAGTTCTACTTGGATTATTTCCAGAGATATCACCAGTTGAAAACACCAGTCGGCATTGGCATATGGATTTATATGCAGCTGCTCCCAATCCTGACTGTTTTTACCTGATAATATCTTGGGAAGTAATACAGAATCTCATCTTTCATATGGTACCAAATGCAGTGTTCTAAGTTTTATATTGGTCAGGATATAGCTGTTATATAGCTATAGTCGCCCCCCCCCCCCTTTTCCCCAGACTCACTTACCCTGCTTTTCTTGGAGCCCGTGCACCTGTACTCCCATAAGAAGGCAGTGAGTGAAACCAGGCAAAAAATTCAGAAGGGACAGAAGTGGATTTCAGTGCAGGATTTCATGGAAAGGAGCCAAAATCCATTAGTAAATTTTATTACAATATTTATTAATGTCACAAACGCTGGCAGAAAAGTTTTAAATTATAGTTACCCTTTAAACACATTGTACAGGATTAACTCAGCAGGCACGTCTTTGACTTGCCTCTCTTTAAAGAGCCACTTGTCTTACAGCTGGTAAGCTTCAGCTATCTTGCAGCAGCTCTTGTGAGCTGCATATACTGTATGTATATAGGTCTATCCTATCGCTATACTATATATAGAGTACTGCTATAATCGAGATGGAGATCTATTGTACATGAGTTGTCTGCTCCCCACATCCTGCATTGCTAACCAGTGACCCAACAGGACCAAAGAATTGTTAGTTTGGTTATAACAATGGTGTTCTCCTTGTCATTGAAGTTCCTCCTTAACAAGACTGGGTTAGTGATTTTTGCCTTACAGACATTATAGAATTGCAAACATTATAGAAATATGGTGCAGTTACTTTTATTGCTGTGATGGGTGCCTTTGTGTAAGCCTTCTCTGTGATGGAAGGCAGACAACTTGTCCGTCGTGCTTGGCAGTGTGCACAAGTCCTTAATTTCAAAGAGTTGTTTGAAAGTGTCAGAAAGGATCTTTGTTGTCATGTCAGGAAGTCAATCACAACCCAATACTGGCACACGCTAAAATAACACTTTGTTTTCCCTCTTGACTTCATAAAGATTCCTTTTAGTTGGTGATGACATGTGACTGATGTATTTTTTTTTTCCCCTCCATGTAACACAATCGGCAGAAATCATCTGACACATTCTAGTTAAAGTGAAACGCCCGTGAGATCAAACCAAAAAGCACTAAAAGCCAAAAGAAATAGGTTGAAGAAAAGTATCAGGTTCCAATAATATCAAATATATTACTAACCTAACTAGGAACAAGTATGGTAGTGACGATAAAATCGATAAAGAGCAGATAACCCTGATAATAACATCATGGCCACAAACGAAAAAATCAGTCACAGATTTTACTTAAAATAACAAAACCCAAAGAATATGGGCAATTGGCAAAAATTCCCCCAAATCAGTGGCAGATTCTGCCCAGATTCTGCCTCCCATTGTTTTCAATGGGAGGTAGAGATTGTACACGGTGCTATAAATGAAGAGTAATCTGAGGCAGATATCTGCCTTGATTTCCTACTCACTTTTCGACGTCTGACCAAGGTGTTAAGTGTACCTCCATCGCTTCGATGTCCCGGGCCACTGTCTGGTCAGTGACGCTCGGGGGCTTGTTTTGACAGACCACTGAGGCCACTAAGCTGCCTAAGGAAATGAATGGATATCACAGGTGACGTATGTGAGTGACGTTCCAGGTCTTTTCCTTAAGCGGCTGATTGGCCTCAGTGGTCATGTGCAGTGAGGACTTCTGTCGGAACAAGCCCCCGAGCACCGCTGGACCAGACAATGGCGGGGGAGACTGGAGTGCCAGGGACAGGCGAGTGTGGTTTTTTTTTTTTTTTTTTCAAAAAAGAACTCCACTTCCTCTTCTCAGGCCAGTGACCTCACATCACTGAGCTGTAGCATGGTCACATCATCATGCTACAGCTCAGCCCCATTTATTTGACATGATGGATATGTTGTCACTTCCTGAGAAGAGAAAGTGGAGCTCAGTATCATAGTCCTGGACAACCCCTTTAAAATAACAAAACCATTATTTACCATTTCAGGAGTTTTTGACTTATACTTTTGTCTATAAATAAATCTTTGTGTGTGTGTATATATAATATATACTGTATGCATGTGTGTATGTATGTATCATATGTACAGTAATTTCTTTAATCTTAAAACACTTATAAAATAATCATCTTCAAGTTCTAGGCAATATAGTCTTGTTACAAGTTGAGAGTGACCAGGAGAAAATGTCCTTATGCCTTATTTCCTTATGCAGGTTCACACCTGCATTCAGGTTTCTGGTCTTCGGGTCTGCTTGGGACCCAAAAAACGGAAACCCAATCCGCTTAAAAAGTGGTTACCCACGGACCCCATAGACTATAATGGGGTCTGCCGTGTTTCCGCCCAAAAAATGCAGAGAGAAAATTCGTGCTTGCAGGACTTTTCTTTCCATATTTTTCAAGCGGATTCGGGGACAGAATCCCCGAAGAGAATCCAGGTGAAGGTGGGAACCTAGCCTTAAAGGGGTTGTGCAGGCATACTTTCCCACTTGGTCTGGTAGTAGTTGTGCAATCGCTGGTGTGGTATTGTTGCTGAGAATGCCATCCAATGCCCAGCTAGTAGTATATAAAGGTGATGTTATAAGAATTGGACCCATGTATGAAGCTTAAGTAAATGACAGTCTATATGTGGTGTTACCGTCACTGGGCATTACACCAATGTCCAAGCAGCTATCCCGCTGAGCATGCAGTAGCGTCTTTTCATGCCTGGTAACAGACCAGACAGGAGGATTTGCCTTCACAGCCCCATTTTAAATCCTCCTATGATTTTTATTTTCTCATTCTTTCCGTCTTACCTCCTGCAAAATTCAGTCTTGTCAGGGGATGACATTAGGCAGCTCTGTGTAATGTATCTGTTGTACAGAAGCTTTGACTTGTGGTTTTCTAAATCCTGGCAGGCATACTAGACTGAGAGGGGATCAGACATGACAGTGTTTCTTTTACATTCTTACTGTGGATTAGCCAGGTGGAGCCGAGATCTCCTGATATTAATTGGAGAATCCAGGAAATAAAACTTTCATCTCTTGACAAAAGATAAAAATGTAAAAAAATAGTCTTCATTTACATGTTTATTATCATTTACTGTGTTTTTGTCTACCTTTACATGTATGCACACTGCTTATGAAGAGTGTTCAGTCCTTGTTGTTTGGGTTTAATAAGACTATTTGGAAGTCGATCCACGTCAATGTTGCTGATTTTATATGGCTTTGGCTTTATGTGGAAAATTCATCTGTGATGCTACAATTCTACAGACTTCAGCAGGTTTACTGCCATAACATGTTTTTCTGCGTCTGTGACCTACCTGCATAAGCTTTCCTGACTTCCCTATATTATGTTGCTGCCCCCATCTTGCTCTTTTGGTGGGGGGGGGCTGAGTTTGGAGTTCTAAGACTAGGTTCACACTTATGCCAGGCTCTTAGTTGGTCGGTTCCATCGGGAGACCCAAACGATGGAGAGCCCGTCTGCTAAAACAGCGGTTACCCATGGACCCCACAGACTATAATGGGGTTTGGTGATTTTCCACCATTTTTATACTGCTGATTTTCAGCTGATTCTGCAGCGGAGTCTCCAATGGAGACTCAAACGCAGATGTGAACCTATCCTTAGTCTATATCAGTGCTTTGTTTATTACCTAAAGAATCCTCTCTATTAGATTAAATTTGAAAAGGAAATTTTAGCAACTTTTTCTCGCCTACATCGGAAGGTAGCAGCTCTGCAGATCAACTATTGCTTCTTATTTGTGCAAAAAAAGAAAGTGGACAAATCAGATACAGTAAAGAGTTAAAGCGTATCTCCAGTTATAAACCATTTCTCATAATGAATAGTACAGGTGAATATAAGAAACTTTATAATATATTGTATTTAAGAAATGTGTTTCCTTCTCCATTTATCAAGCTGAGTTACTTTTTACATCTTAGTCTGTAGAGAGGACGGGGAGGAGGAAGACGCTGCTGGAAAAGACATCCAAATAACTAGAGCTGCCATAATCTGCTACTTTGTGAGTCAGGGAACTCTTTTAACACTGCTATGCTTCAAGATAAGAGTCTATGACTGTACAGAATGAGTCAGTACATCAATTAAGAGCCTCCTCCTCCTCCCCCTCTCTATAGATTTTTGTGTCTGAGATGAATGCAGTGATTTAAAGGGGTTGTCCGAGATAAATTGATATTACTAATCTAAGCTAAACACCCCCCCCCCCCCCCCGCCTACCTTCTAAATTACTTGCTGTACCATAGAGCAATAGAGCTGGAGTGCAGGCATGTGCAGTAGCCGCCGAGAAGTAGTGATGTCTCGTGCCCAGAAGGTCCTACCCGGAACACAAGGAGGTATGATTTGGAAGGGGGGGGGTTGAGTTAGTTAGGAATGGGCAGGATAGCTAGGGAAATAGGGAGGGGGTGTGAGTGAGAAAGGGAGGGATTGAGAGAGGGAGGTGGTGTGAGCCAGCTCTGAGTAAGGCCCAAGGCATCATCATGGTAGTTGTAGGAAAACACAGAACAGGAAGATGCCCATGTAAACAAATGCAGAAGACACTAGGAGCTCACAGAGAAAACCAGAATTCACTCAAAACACGGCTAAAGGTATTTGGGTGCATTTATTAACATATTAATAGCACTAACAGACCTATTTTGAAAAATTATTTTTTGCCTGGAAAACTCCTTTAAGGCTTATTCACACACCTGTTTTGACAGCTCTTTGAATTCAGTGTATCTATTCACACATTGTTTTATTTGACGGTCCGTTTTTCATGGCCATCAAAAAACTAACATGCACTTTCTTTGTCTGTTAAAACGGACAATGATCGAGCCATGTGAATAGACCATTGAAATTCATGGGTTCTATAATGGCCATCTGACGACCATTTCAAAAATTTCGTCACATGGCCATTATTCACTGCCTTGTGAACAGGTTCCATCCGTGAACTTGCATAGACAAGTATGACTGTTTTTCATGGACATTAGGTCTGTGAAAAACTGCACAGTCATGTCCATAAGGCCTTACTCTATATAAATAGAGATCAGGAGGAGGCAAGTAGCCTAATAAGTGGAGAAGGAAACCGATCTCTTTAATAAGATTAAGTTAATTATATTCACTTGTACTATTCATTTATGAAAAGTTTTTATACAATTTGGAGGTAAACTTTAAACTGGAGGGAGCTCTGACTGTTGCTGTACAACCCCTGCCCTGTAACTTCTTACAACTTTCCTAGTGCTTTTGAAAAGGATATCTAGGTTTGCAAAAAAAAAAACTGCACTGAAGAAAAGCTGAGTGTGAATACTAGTAGATATCAATGACTGATAACAGTAAGTGGCTGTCCAAGAAAACAAGATTGTGTCATTTAAAGGAATGCCTTCAAACAGGAAAACATTTAGCTGGTTATGGAAGAATCTTATACTGGAAGGAATTTATATCATTTCAAGAGTTTCAGGGTTTTTGTTACGAGAAATAACATACACTTTATTGCTGGCATGTGAAGAGTTAAATCTGCATGTACAACTAGGCCAGTGTAGACTAAAGCTGGTTGATCAATGTAAAGATCTTCATCTTGTGTTGTGTAGACCCCATTACTCTGGTGTGTCTAAGAAGGGCTTCTTCTCACTTGTTTCGTGAAGCAATACTGTACAATCCTGCCGCTCTGATCTGCTCTAATCTACATGACTTGTATCTTGGCTTCTTTCCCAGACACGGAGCTCAATGAAGGAAGGAAAAAAAAGTTACAAAGGTCACACATAGTATGTAGAGCTCTTGAACTGCAAAGTAGGAAATCTTTTGCTGAATTTTATCAGCATTGTAAACATTATTTTAGGGTATTGCCTTGAATGTGAAGAGAACACACAAAAATGGTGTTCAAGGTTGGACATACACCTCATATACTTTAGTGTCTACATTCTTTTATCTCACGTTACAGTGGTCAGAGCACCATTTTTGTAGGACAGAACTCCCAATTTATAAAATTCTGAATGCCTGCTGCCACCCCTAGGGGGAGCTTAGAAGGTCTCTTTATACTAACTATTGAACACAATAATAAAACCTTATTCGGTAATGCCCCAAATAGTGACTACAGGCAGACAGAATATTATTATTTAACTATATTTTCAGGGGAATTTGGGACTCTGTAACAGATAATTTAGATAATATAAAGAAATTAATCTGCATAGAATGTTAGACCCAAACACAACATGGTGATAAACGCTTGAGACATAAGTCCTATACTGCCGGGTCATGGAACTCAATTTCTCAGTAGGTTAGGATGCCGGAAGTGAAGCCCACACCTTTCAGGCAGATATGGCGTACCCTCTGGATATGCCTTAAATGCCCATGAAGAGAATATCTTTTTAAGGCTGAAGCCCCACATTGCGAAAATGCTGCATTTTTGCTGTGGTGGAAATGCCATTGCAAAAAAAACGCTGTGTTTTACAGTGCATGCAAAGGGGATGGGATTCTGGATAATCACATCGCAATTTGGATAATTGCAGCATGTCAATTATACCTGTGGAAACGTATCATAGGGGCAGAAAGTCCACAGAGGAAAACTCGCAATGAAAAACGCTTCACTATTTGGAGCCTTAGCCTAAAGTGGTTTCCTTCATTGTGAATTGGGACAGATCTATAGTAGGATGTACAGGGAAGCTCCTGTAAATGAACTCGAGTGCCATGGCCCCCTCAACCAGCTGATCAGTGGAGTGCTGGGAGCCCCCCTTCGCCACTGATGTGATATTGATGGTCTATATTAAGTAGAGGCTATTGATATTAAAATCTAGAAAATCATCTATAATTTGCATAAATTAGTGAAAGTATTATTCAAGGCCATGTGAGGAAATGTACCCCATGAACCAAGGATTCATATTTCATATTTGGTCTGCAGAATAGCAGTAAAGACTTCTGCAGGGACCCTTATCATGATTACTATTATGTAGATGGCAGTGAAGCATGAAATAGGGAAACTTACAAGAGGTTGACATGCTGTGAAGGGCTGAGTGCCCAGACACAACTCTCTCCAAATTACATCTACAGTTATTTCATAGTAAGGCGCTTTATTGTTTCTTAAGTCAAGTAAGATGTAAGATTTAATTCCAAGATTGCTTTCATATTGGTTTTACATGGAGTTTATTATGCAAGACATGGAAACTGGCCAAGATCAAACTGGCAAACACATTAAGTGCAGAAAATGTTATCAGACGCATTGAGGATAGGTTATGTTTTATGACTAAACCTCCAATGTTGTTATTCATGGTGTGCACAGTACCATCATATTATGTAGTTCGTGCCAAAACACCCAAACATGTATTTGTGTGGGTTCTTTCGTGTACAGACATGGGGAGAATTGCAAGCTGTATATAACACCAGCCTAGACCCTATCCTGAAATGAGAGGACACGGTAATGTACACTACTCAATTGTTTTTAATGGACTTTGATATTGATGGCCTAAAGAGCCTGCTGCAAAGGTCACTGAACAGGAACCAGTGTTCACAGGAACGCTTGTTCACCCTGCCATTGGCCCTCGTAAGGATGTCGACAGATCCAGTCCTTTATGCACATAAATGCTCACTTGTTTGTCAGCAATTCTACTTGTGTAACTGGGATGTGCTGTGATATATAACTGAAACAGTATGAGGAATACACAGTCACATGAACATTTTTCTCCCCCACTGCTGCGTGTATTGGCCCATGGGAAAGCCTATAAACAAGCACAGATTAATATGCTGTATTGTCGATGAGCCCTTGTGAAATGCTGGTTCTTGGCCGCTAGAATAGGCCATCAGTGTCAGATCAGTGGAGTCCTGTCTCTCCCAATGGTCAGCTGAATAAAGGGACACTACATTTTGTAGTAAAATATTCCGATTCAAGGTGAAGCTACAATACCAAACACAGCCACTTCAAAATGTATGGCACTGTACCTGGTTAAAGGGGTTATCTCATCTCCAGGATCATGTTTAAATTTGAATCGTAGAAGGATCTGAAGATACTTGATACTGATGATCAGTCCACAGGCTCAGTTGATGTGGCCACTGGAAGCCATACACTAAGTATACAGTTGTAAGCAGCCCTGCTCCTATTCAAGTGAATAGGATTGGGGCTGCAGTTTCCTGGCACCTCCACTACAATGTACGAGCAGGGCTGTTTCTGCCCATATACTTAGTGTATGGCTTCCAGTGGCTGCATCAGATGATCGCTTCAGGTGTCAGACCCCCACCACTCTGGTTTTAAATATCTTCAGATCCTGGACAACCCATTTAAGCTAACTTAAGTGTTTTACCAATGCATTGCTTTTGCTCTGTTTGCCAGATACAGTTCATTTTGCCTCCTCATTGTTTACAGCGTGTTGCCTAGGTTTCAGACCACCTCTGATATCTAGCTCTAGTGGTCAGGCTGATAACATCAGTCTCTGTTCCCTGCCATCTATTTTCTCTTCTCCATCTCTCTGCAAAGTGCTCTGATCTGCGGAGTCCCGATAAAGGGCTAGAACAATACTTGATCTTGTCACTATTATCTCTAGATCTAAATCCAGATGACTACAATTATAACAGATATCCCTTTTATGTTAAAGGGTTGTCCAACAAAAAAGGTAAAAGAAGTGATTCTCTCCTCACCAATCCTTTGTGGCTCGCATTTAGACGTCTCTGGATCTTTCTGGTTGCTCCTGACACACAGGAAATAATTGCTCAGCCCACCACTGCCCTGCCTCATCCATGAAGGCTGACTGGTCAATTCTTTGGGATTTGTCTTTGCCATCTTTCTGGAAAAAATGCATAACAAAATCTGTATACAAATCCATCAATAATATGCTGGTAATGAAATAAATTCTCCAAAACCAGAATGCAATAGACGTTGGACTAGCTGTGGTGCTTCATATAAATAACCTCTGTGAAGGGCATTTTTTTTTCCTAATTTTTTATTTTTTTTTGTGCTTTGTTTTCAGTTTCCTGATGTGCGCTCTTGGAGAGGCTCTTCTTGTGTATACAGAAAAAATGGGTGCATGAGAAGATATTCCCCACTCAACTCTTTGCCAGAACTGGATCATCAAGCACGCCTGAACTTGTGTTTTAACCTTTATCTGCCATCAGTGGCAATATGACTGTCTCACAACCAGTGTAGTGTGCTATCTGTGCTGGACATCTTTAGCCGATCCTCAGCCAACTTGCCCAGACTCCCTGCACAGACTGATCGGCCAGTTTAGTTGTTAATGTTGATGGTGGAATCATTCCAGAACCTAACGTGTATCATGCTGCAACCAACATGGGAGAAACGCCAACCAATGGCTGATATTCGTGATCTTCGCTGAATACTGTATTGCCATAATGACATTCAGCCTCTGTGTTGAGGTAATTGTTACTGTATATCCATACAGCATTCTAGTGGCAGACGTTATTGGAAGACTATGATGGTTATCTGTTTTTATACGGCCAGCCTGCTGATGTCATCCTTGTGGAAAAGTGAAGCTTTCGAGAGTGCTAGCTCTCTTCATCAGACATGGTGATGGCATCCTTCTCACAGCAGACAAGGAGATTTGTTATCTAGGGTACACCATCCCTCACTAGCTTGTGTATGAAGGAAGTGTGTTGCTCAGCAGAAGTCATGTTTTATTCTTAACTATCAGTTATTTTTATACCATGTCCAAATGTCAGCGTAATTGATGGTGAATGTTTGTGAACACCATTATTTATCCATTTTCCCTCCCCCATAGATTCCGTCCACTTACTAAGGCTTTGTTCACACCTTGTTGTTTTTCTCCATCATAGGAGCAGGATGCCAAAAATGATGGCCATTCTGGATTCATCACATGATGGTTTCCATTATGGTGTATGCCATTTTAACAGACAACATAGCACAGCATGCTGAGTTATTTTTGCCTGACAAAATATGTAACAAAGGCTTCTAACAGAACCTCCAACATGAATATAAACACATCCTCTATCATCATGGCTAGCAATGAAAAATATTCCCACCAAATCTTATTGAAAGTGTCTTTATTAATCGCATCCATTCTGTCATAAATTGCATTACACACAATAAAGGGAATTCATCGTGTCTGGCGTAACATATGTCTGTCTTGATGAGTTATGTGCCTGAGTGATTTGTGTATCTTTAAAGAGAGTCTGTCACCAGAGACCAGCATAGTCATCCAGCTGTAGATGGGCAGATTAGGGTCACCTTGTGAATTGGTGACTCCATTGCTGAGCTATCTATGTTTTTGTCAACATACAAACTGGCTCTTTGAGCAATGAGGGTTTGCCAATCACCTGTTTGGATCAATGGAAATATCCGCTTTTTGCTCCATAGAGCTCACCTATTCACAAGGGGGAAAACCCTGTTTAATTCAGGTGACCCTAACCTATCTATCTGCAGGGCTGGGTTGACATCCTGGGTTTTGGCGACAGACTCTAATACATGAGGTTCATCTCTGGGCCTCCATGTGGCATTATGACATAAATTGTATTGAATTTTTTGACCATAGTAGGCTACGTTCCCTCCTAAGAAAAAGTCGCGAAGGAAGGGAAAAAGTGGCAAATTTATGCAAAAACGTGTGACACTTAATGCCAGAAAATTGGTGTATGATGAAAATGATGAATTTATCTTTAATGTATGCTATATAAAGAGGGCTTTTTTTTTTTTAATTGACCTTTCACCACCTTCACCAATTCTAGTTCTTAGCATCCATTAGTAGATGCTGCACAGTTGGAATTTTCTCACTAGCCCCCACCATTCCCAAGTAACAAGCACAGGTAGTTTTGGTGCCAGATATGCTCTTTAAAAGGGTATTCCCACGACCATAACAAGTTTTAAATTTGTAGATAATTAAAAGTTAAACATTTTTGCAAATACAAGTAATTTAACATTTTGCAGAGTTTTACATATTTTCTCTAAATATCTTGTGGTCATGAGTTGTTGTCTTGATCGGTTGCCAGTGGATATGACCATGTATGCAGGACCTTTCTAAGGTAAGAAAATCAGCTATGATTTGCGTATTGTGGCCGGGATATCTTCTGATACATGTAGTATCCCTGCCTGATAAACTAGCTACAATAAGGAAATCATGGCTGGGTTCTTGACAACTCTCAGACCATAGAAAGTTTCTGCACTCGTGGTCATATCCATTAGCAACCGATCAAGACAACAGACTGTCACCACTAAGATGAATAGAGAAAATCTTTAAAACTCTGCAGAATTTTTAACTACTTATATTTGCAAAAATGTTTAACTTTTAATTATCTAAAAATATAGATATGATTATGTTCATGGGAATACCCCTTTAAGGCTAAAGCCCCACGTTGCGGAAACGCAGCTCTTTTTGTTGCGTTTTTTTTGAGCCAAAACCAGGAGTGGATTGAGTAGAAGGGAGAAATATAAGAACTTCCTAGATATTTCCCATTCCTTTTGTAGCCATTCTTGGCTTTCGCTCAAAAAACCGCAACAAAATCTGCAACAAAAAAAGCTGCGTTTCCGCAACGTGGGGCCTTAGCCTAAAGGGGTTGCCTAGGTTAACCACTTTTTTAATATGAGTCTGGGGAAAGTAGATAAAAAAAAATACTTCCCTGTCCCTGGAGCTCCGGTGTCTCCGAGTGCAGTCTGGTCCTGCTGCTCTGGTATTTTCTTCTGGCAGAAAACACCACTGCACGTGACCACTGAGGTCAATCAGCGGCCTAAGGAAAGGGACACTGGACAACACAGTGCAGTGGGGACTTCCACTGGAAGAAAACACCAGAACAGTAGGCCTGGACTGCACTGGTAGACACCAGAGCACCGGGGACCGGTGAGTGTTTTGGTTTTCTTGGGGTGTTTTTTGTTTTGTTTTTTTGATTGATTGCTCAGGAATGGTGGAGGCTAGAGAAAAAAAATCCAACTGTGAATCTGAATCAGTTGAGGGGCACCTATTAATTGGTGTTTAGAGTTGGACTTGGAGTTGGTGAAAGGTCCAGTTTAATGCTATGATCATGCCATATGGAGGTGCAGTAGTGGTTTTAGATTATGATCATTATAAACATGAATGACCCTTGACCCTGATTACTCTTCAAGATGTCTGTATATTGTCTATGTGTTTTTCTCAGAAAACAATAATTTATTTGTATTTCTATGTGTGGAAGATTTCTGCTGTCCAAAAGCATATTTTACTAAAGACATACATCTATGTATTGATTAAAATATATTTCTTACTTTTGTGTGTCAGTATAAGTTCTGTTATTTCCCGCACCACAGTAACTGCACGTGCATACCCAAATAAGTGTTACTGGACATTCCTTTTGCAGAATCAGTGTTAAAGGGGTTCTCCAGGATAACCCATCTTTGGTAAGGAGACCTGTGTATATAGTGTTTAGTATTTTGATAATGTATCTGATGTCTACATATGAGTATGGGGTTTAGTAATTTTTTACATGTGCCATGATTTCAGTGGGTTAGCTGCTGCTAAATTACTGGTGGCTAACCTGGTGCGATCTACAGTAGCAGCACTGTGGATGAGATAGGGCTGGGCGATTATGACCTAAATCAAAATTGCGATTAAGTGGGCATTTTACCTCGATTTCTATTAATGGTGATTATTTAGGTCACATCCCTTTAAACCATGCCCATTACTATACTATTAATGGTGATTATTTAGACCACGCCCATTTTACAGCATGATTAAGTGTTGCCCCCACACTCCAGGCGTTCCTCTCTCCCATTGCTGCGGTGTTTTTATATCCTGACTGGAATAAAGGTGGAGGTTTTATGTTACACATGGGTTAGTGCACACTCTCCTTTTGCTTAGATAGACTATTGCTTTGCTACTATGCTATTTTTTGAGGTTGAGCACTTCTAAATTGTTGTATAAAAGGTCCTTCTATGTTCTATCTACAAATTGAGAAATTGGATTGATTTGGGGATTTGTAGCTGTGCCGTTCCTTGCTACTCTTTGATGGTTGTGGTTAAGAGATTTGTCTTGCAAGGTTTGCCCAGCGGTTTCGTTCTGACTGAACACGGCCGAACCGAAACTGCTATTGTTGTACTGTGGGGTCTCTTTAGACCCCAGAGTATAATAAGCAGAGGGCCAGGGCACTTCAGGAAACACAAAAAAGTGTTACTTTCCTATCTGGTGTGACTTCCTGATGTCTTCGGCGCTTCTGGCTGACTGCTGACGTCAGGAACAGCTGAATGGGCCCCTGTATCACGTGGCATCATGACGCATTGACACGAGTTGCAACGCAATGTAACGTCAGCCAGTCCCTGACATCAGCCAGAAGCGCCAAAGACTGTAGGGAGATGCGCCAGAGCCCAGGAGAGGTGAGTAACACTTTTAGGTTTTTTCTCACCTCCCCTGGCCCTTCGTTTATACTCAGGGGTCTTAAGAGACCCAACAGTATAATAATAGCTGTTTCGGTTTGGCCGTGCACAAAATCACATCGCTTATTCTGGTGGATGATCGGTTTTGGTTATTTTTTTGATTGCCGAGCCCTAGGATGAGATTTAACAAATGTCACCCACATGTTGCGACCAAAACCCCCAGCATGTCAGTTATTGCTGTGGGTTTAACCCACAGCTTGAAATGCTAAGGTAGGGAGGGTCACAGTGAAACCTGCATTCACCCTTATTTTTTTTTTTCCTTGTTTGTTGTATAAAATAGGAAAATCTCATGTACAGTACTGTGGAAACGTTTTAGGCAGGTTTGGTAAAAATCTGCACAATTGAAATGCTTTCAGAAATAGAAGTGTTAATAGTTTATTTTTATAGATTAAAGTGAATGAACAAAAGAGAAATCTAAATCACATCAATATTTGGTGTGTCCGCCCTTTGGGGGGAGAAGTCTTAAAATTGATGATATGGCCCCCGCAGAGTCCTGATCTGTGCATCATCCAGTCTATCTGAGATTACATAAAGAGACAGAAGGATCTGAGCAAGCCGCTTTTTTTGGTCAGAAACAAAGTCGGACATGCAGGACTTTTTGTCCGACCAAAAAAAAGCGGCTTCGCGGTGCAGAGGCTGCAATCGGACACCTGCGGGTTGCTTTAAAAACCCATTGAAGTGAATGGATTTTTAAACAAACCGCTTGCAAACCTTTCCCTATCCCTTTTTTCTGATATTTAGGTCGGATTCACGGCAGACGGACTCTGGGCGCAAGTGTGAACCAACCCTGATCTGTGCTTAGTTCTTTCAGAAACTGTCTGCAAGTGTATCTATAAGAATTGATAATGTTTTAAAGGCGATTTTTCTTTTGTTCATTCACTTAATAGTTTATTTTTACCAATTAACAAAATTAAGGCTTCTATTTCTGGAAACATTCTTACTTTGCAGCATTTTGTCCACACGTGCCTAAAACGGTTGCACAGTACTGTGTATGCCAAATGTATAGCCCTGACATATGTAACTGTATGGTATAGAACTGGCTTAGAGGAATTGATAACTTTCTATTATAGCCACATTTAATTTCTTCAAGAAAATGTTGAAAAACAGTAGCTCTAGCTAGAAAATGACAGAAGACCTGCACTTTAGCCATCACAATTTGATCCTTGTAAAAGACACTCAGATTCTGACACCTTCCCATATTTACTACTTCCAGCTC
Organism: Leptodactylus fallax; assembly: GCA_947044405.1. Lineage (NCBI taxonomy): Eukaryota > Metazoa > Chordata > Amphibia > Anura > Leptodactylidae > Leptodactylus > Leptodactylus fallax. The sequence goes on from CAMRHE010000020.1 coordinate 10,758,107, forward strand.
ATCAAGAAATCACTCTACTTCTTGAAAGGAACCATTGTAATGAATGAATGAAATCAATGTTATTTGCTTTTACTATCAAATAAACTATTTGATGGCCGGAGTCCTGCAGAACCATGAAAGCAGTCAGGGAAAGCCTGGTTCTCCGATCACTATACATCTCGTTAATGGAAAGGGGCCCGGTGTCATGTGATATACGTAGATGCCGCCGGGCCCCTTTCATATAGAAGCCTGCCCAGGGGAGGTGATTAAAAAAAATAAATACTTATACTTACCTCTCCTGGGCTTCCGACAGTCCCCAGCATGCTCTTCCAACCTATGACTAAGGTCACACGCCCCAGGGATTACTTTTACTATCAGGGATTTAATCTTACGGGCAGCTCAGTATATTTTTGTATTGTGGGAGGAATCCTACACGTTGACTTGCAGAACATATAGGGGGAGGTTTATGAAACCTGGTATTACATAGTTACATAGTAGATGAGGTTGGAAGAAGACATCAGTCCATCAAGTCCAACCTATAACCCTATAGTCCCCTACAGTGTTGATCCAGAGAAAGGCAAAAAAAAACCATTAGGCTTATGCCAATTGCCATATTTCAGGGGAAAAAATTCCTTCCCGACTCCAATCTGGCAATCAGTATAAAACCCTGGATCAACTTGTCCTTAACAAAATCTAGAACCCATAACCCATATTGTTGTTCTGTTCAAGAAAGGCATCCAGGCCCTCTTTGAACTTGTTGAATGAATCCACCATCACCACTTCCTGAGGCAGAGAGTCCAATAGCCTCGCTGTTCTTACAGTAAAGAATCTTTAGAACTTTTGTCTATTTAATGTACTTACCATCATTGGACACTCCCTAACTCTCTTATATCCTTTTTCGAGTGCCCAAAACTGAATCCTTTTTTCGATGTGGGAGGGGTTTATAGAAGGTTCCACAGATTACTTTTTATTACTTTTACATACCCTAAAATATTGCTGGTTTGTGCAGCTGCTGCCAGACATTGAGAGCAGTATTACTGCTTGGCTTACTTTGTAGCCAGAATACTCAAGTCCTTCTCTTTTTCTGTTGTCCACATTGTCGTTCTATATAATGTACTATTCAATACAACACAATTACCCCAGCGTTGGTGCTTTAATTTTACATTATCAACATTAAAGAGAACCTTTCACCGCCTCCACCAACTCCAGTTCTTAGCGTCAGTTAATAGGCACTGCTGATTCTGGCACGGTGAGAATTTTTTCTCTAGCCACCTCTATTCCCAAGTAGTCAATGCTGTTAGTTTTATTGCCTGATATGCTATTTAGTCTGTGTACTGTCAGGAGGGCGGTGTCAGGCAGGAGCAGACGAGGGGTGTGATTCTGAGCTCTGATACTGGCTGCCTCTGATTGGAGCTCTGAATTACAACCCCTGTCTGACACTGCCCACCTGATAGTAGAGAGGCTAAGGCTAAGTTCACATCTGCGGTGGAGTCTCCAACTGCCAGAAATCAGCAGAGAGAAAAGTCCTGCACAGTCCGCTGGTTTCAGTTTGAAAAAGTCAGACACCTGGCGGACCCCATTATAATCTATGGGGACCACCGGGGTCCGCAGTTAACCGCTGTTTTAGCGGTCTGGCTCTACATCGTTTAGGTCCACCAGTGGACCCAAATGACGGAGAGCTGTGAGCAGATGTGAGCCTAGCCTGAATAGCATATCAAACACCAAAACTAACTGCACTGACTGCTTGGGAATTTAGAAGATTTCAACAAGACTAAACGTATGCTTTACAGGGAGTCTGTCACCAGGACCCAGCATATCTACCTAGCTTTGCAGATAAATAGGTTAGGTTCACCTGAATCTGTGTTTTATGTTTACGCTGTGAATTGCTGCCTCCAAGAATCCTCCATTATTAATATGCAAATGAGTTTTTTGGAGCTACGAGGACATTGCTCCAGAAGGTAAGTGGCAACACCCTCATTCCTCCAAATAACTAATTTGCATATTGACAGAAACGTCAGTACATCTGCAGTGGAGACACTGATTCACAAGGGGAAACCGTGCATTTTGGGGACAGACTCCCTTTAATGGCATCTAGAACATTTATTGTAACTATGCAGTCATCTTTCTTTCTCTTATGTGAAGTGACCTCAGATGACCAGTATTTAGTAGAATGTTAATCACCTTTTCCATTATTAGCAACCCAGCACATATACAATTTGTAGCACAAGCCTAGACATGCTATGACTAAATATATTTCAGGAAAATATTACCGCCTACCTTTTGTCTTTAGTAATCCAGTAATTTCAAAAATTTTGTCAAGGCTTTTTTTTTTTTTTTTATTTAGATTTATTTATGCATATAAAATACATTTTGATATACATGCTATTTTCACTCTGGCATTTGATATTGGCACATCAAGCTGCATTCAAATATTCTTATTTTACAGCATGCTGTGAAAATGAATAGAGGCTTAGTGCTAGATGCCAGTTCTGCTGTTGGAGTCTAGATAAGCAGCCTTCACACTGCCACTGAGGGAGAAGCTGTATAAGGTCTTATCTTTTGTTAGCACTCTATGTTGTGCTGTTTCTCCTTTATTTATCCTGAAAATGTTTGAATAAATTGACAATTGGGTATTACCATTTTGCAATGGGGTGTTGTCCCTACATAGACTGGTGTGCAGGGTACATGTCTCAGTGACAAAGAAATGATAACACCCAGTTGTCAATTTAATTTATACAAATAAGGGTGGGTTCACACCTGCGCTTCAGTCCGTCCGTTGCCAATCTGAGTGAAAATCTCGGCGAACAGGATTGACATCAGATACAGACCGGTCAGTGACGCATTGGTTAAAAACCCATTCATTTGAATGGGTTTTTAAAGCAATGCGAGGGTGTCAGATTGCACTCTCTGCGCTGCGAATCCCTTTTTTTCATCGGACATGCAGGACTTCGTGTCCGACGAAAAAAAACGGCTTCGCAGCGCAGAGGTTGCAATCGGACACCCTCGCATTGCTTTAAAAACCCATTCAAATGAATGGCTTTTTAACCAATGCGTCGCTGACCGGTCTGTATCCGATGCCAATCCCATTCGCCGAGATTTTCACTCGGATTGGCAACGGACGGACTGGAACGCAGGTGTGAACCCACCCTCACTAAGGAAGAACACAATGCAATGCAGAGTCGAGAGAAGAGGTAGGTCTTTCTCAGCACATAAATATGTAGCTCTTTTAAAGGGGACCTTTCACCACCTCCACCAACTTCAAATCTTAGTATCTGTTAATAGGCGGTGCTCCACTCCAGTGCAGTTGAAATTTTTCCTCTAGCTCCCACTGTTCCCAAGCTATTAATGTATTTAGTTTTGGTGCCTAATATGCTACTTAAAGAGGATCTTTCACCACTTCCACTCATACTAGTTCTTAGCATCTGTTATTAGGTGCCCCTCTACTGATTCCAGCACAGTTACAATTTTTTTCTGTAGCCTCCACCATTCCTGAGCAACAAGCGCAGGTGGTTTTTGTGCCTGATGAGCTATAAGCTCTGTAATGTCAAAAGGGCAGTGTCAGGCAGGGGCTGTGATTCAGAGCTCCAATCAGAGGGAGCCATTATCAGAGCTCAGAATCACGTGCCTTGCCTGCTCCTGCCTGACAACACCCTCCTGATAGTTCTAAGTCTAAATAGTATATCAGGCACCAAAACTAATAGCAGTGATTGCTCAGGAATGGTGGGGGCTAGAGAAAAAAATTCCAACTGTGCCAGAATAAGTGGAGCAGAAGCTGTTAAATGATGGAGCTGGTGAAAAGGTCCTTTTTAACCCAATTTTCACCTATTATTATTCGGATTAATTTACTAGTAGATTAAAACATAACTTTATTGCACCAAGATTGCAACTTCACCTAATCACATACAGTACAGACCAAAAGTTTGGACACACCTTCTCATTCCAAGAGTTTTCTACTATAAAAATTTTAGATTCACACTGAAGGCATCAAAACTATGAATTAACACATGTGGAATTATATACTTAACAAAAAAGTGTGAAACAACTGAAAATATGTCTTATATTCTAGGTTCTTCAAAGTAGCCACCTTTTGCTTTCATTACTGCTTTGCACACTCTTGGCATTCTCTTGATGAGCTTCAAGAGGTAGTCACCTGAAATGGTTTTCACTTCACAGGTGTGCCTTGTCAGGTTTAATAAGTGGGATTTCTTGCCTTATAAATGGGGTTGGGACCATCAGTTGTGTTGTTCAGAAGTCAGGTGGATACACAGCTGCTAGTCCTACTGAATGGAGTGTTAGAATTTGTATTATGGCAAGAAAAAAGCAGCTAAGTAAAGAAAAACGAGTGGCCATCATTACTTTAAGAAATGAAGGTCAGTCAGTCCGAAAAATTGGGAAAACTTTGAAAGTGTCCCCAAGTGCAGTGGCCAAAACCATCAAGCTCTACAAAGAAAACTGGCTCACATGAGGACCGCCCCAGGAAAGGAAGACCAAGAGTCACCTCTGCTGCGGAGGATAAGTTCATCCGAGTCACCAGCCTCAGAAATCGCAGGTTAACAGCAGCTCAGATTAGAGACCAGGTCAATGCCACACAGAGTTCTAGCAGCAGACACATCTCTACAACAACTGTTAAGAGGAGACTGTGTGCAGCAGGTCTTCATGGTAAAATAGCTGCTAGGAAACCACTGCTAAGGACAGGCAACAAGCAGAAGAGACTTGTTTGGGCTAAAGAACACGAGGAATGGACATTAGACCTGTGGAAATCTGTGCTTTGGTCTGATGAGTCCAAATTTGAGATCTTTGGTTCCAACCACCGTGTCTTTGTGCGACGCAGAAAAGGTGAACGAATGGACTCTACATGCCTGGTTCCCACCGTGAAGCATGGAGGAGGAGGTGTGATGGTGTGGGGGTGCTTTGCTGGTGACACTGTTGGGGATTTATTCAAAATTGAAGAAATACTGAACCAGCATGGATACCACAGCATCTTGCAGCGGCATGCTATTCCATCCGGTTTGCGTTTAGTTGCACCATCATTTATTTTTCAACAGGACAATGACCCCAAACACACCTCCAGACTGAGTAAGGGCTATCTGACCAAGAAGGAGAGTGATGGGGTGCAATGCCAGATGACCTGGCCTCCACAGTCACCAGACCTGAACCCAATCGAGATGGTTTGGGGTGAGCTGGACCGCAGAGTGAAGGCAAAAGGGCCAACAAGTGCTAAGCATCTCTGGGAACTCCTTCAAGACTGTTGGAAGACCATTTCAGGTGACTACCTCTTGAAGCTCATCAAGAGAATGCCAAGAGTGTGCAAAGCAGTAATCAAAGCAAAAGGAGGCTACTTTGAAGAACCTAGAATATAAGACATATTTTCAGTTGTTTCACACTTTTTTGTTAAGTATATAATTCCACATGTGTTAATTCATAGTTTTGATGCCTTCAGTATGAATCTACAATTTTTATAGTCATGAAAATACAGAAAACTCTTGGAATGAAAAGGTGTGTCCAAACTTTTGGTCTGTACTGTATAGTTTTATTAGTGACTCTACCTGTCTGATACATATGGAGTGCAAAAATTATTTGAATGGTATAAGTGTCTGCAGTTCACTGAGAAAACAGTTTTTTTTTTGTCTCAATAGAGCCGTGTTTTCTTTTTGTTGATATGTATCATCACCCAATTAGGCTAATTTTTTGCTATAATATTGGTATGTTACTTAGGCTCTGTACTATCAGACGGGAGCAGGCAAGGTGTGTGATTCAGAGCTCCAATCAGAGGCAGGCAGTGCCAGAGCACAGAATCACACCACTCCTACCTGAGAGTACAGAGTCTAAATTGTATATAAGGCATCAAAACTAACCGCACTTGCTCAGAAATGGTGGGTGCTAGAAAAAAAAGTCCAACTGTGCTGGAATCAGTGGAGCAGCACCTGTTAAATGATGCAAAGAGCTGAACTTTGTGGACATGGTGAAAGGTCCTCTTCAAAATGAGATTATCTAGTTAAAAAAACACAATAAATGTCCAGTGTCCAGACTATGATGGTATTTGTACACACAGTCCTCTTCTGCCTGTACGGTGCCTGATGGATCAGGCTAGTACCCTGAAGTAATGCGTAAATTACTTTAAAGTAGTGGATCCACTATAAAACTAGCCTAAAATACATTTAACAGAGACTGAAGACCAGGCAAGCTAAGACAGGCCCCCAAAGCTCCTTATCCCTATCTTGGATATAAATTAAATAGCCATTTACGTGAAGGTGGGGCTCCAAAGCTGAATAACAGTCATATTTGGGAATTGTAGAATCACCTCTACAAGGTACTGGGACTAGGTTTATAACCAATTTACTGCTGACAGACTCCCCTTATAGTCTGATTATAGGAGAAGGAGCTGATATGCCATGGTGAAGTGTAATGTTAGAAGGTAGACATTTCTATCCAAACCTCACAATCTGGGGTGTTGTTTATAAGGATTCTAATACAGTATGATGTCATCGTGCCAGTGCACCTTTAAGTCTTTGATGTTAGGATCTCACAGGTTTAGTGTACCACAAGTAATACAAAGTCATAGTTCTGATACTTCACAGCACAGCGTGAGGGATAAGCTGCTTCTCGCTCTCAGGAATTAGAGGCTGTCTCTTCTGGTAAGGGTGATCTGGATGCAGGGAATTTCCACTACTTAAGAGTTGCATAGTTGAACTAAATGTTTTTGGAAGAAACTCTAACCACAAGTGTGATTTCAGCAGCAAACATGCTGGCAGAATGAGCGAGCCACAGCACACATGCTAACATGTCATGTTTCTGATGGGCTGGAAGTGTTGAGAGCCGAGTGCTCTGCCTTAGACTAAGCGGCCTACAATTTCTGCTTCAAAATAACTGAGTGGAATATTTTGGATGTGTCTCGAATACTTTCACGGGGGATCTCAATCAAGATTATCCTCCCTTCCTCCCATTTTCTGAAAAAGCGGAATCTCAGCTCAACAAACCAGACATAAAAGGATTGGGCCGTTCACAGCTTGTTACATACAACCTAATCTGAGAATTTTCCAAAATGATTCATTTTCTTTTTACTTTTATTTCAGGTACTTTGTAACCATTTGATTATTACACATAAGATTGGGTTTCTCTAATGTATGCTATAAGGAAATGCTGGTCTACAATTTTCACTACTGATGTGTTATCATTCTGTTCCTGTGAATAGCCCATACAGTGAGGTCTTGTAGAACGGGGATTGAATGACATCATAAACACGGTGTGTAGAAATGTGAATTGGAGGGGGGTGGCGTTATATATATATATATATATATATATATATATATATATATATAATATATTATATATTGTACATGTATATTGTGTACTGCTTACAATGGCATTTCCATGAAAGAAAGTCTATACCATAATTGTCAAACTGCATAATGGCAGGAATCCAAAGTGTCAGAGCTGGCTGATGGTAGATCAGAGTTTATTTTATGCGAAGCCTAATGACAAACCAAGAATATGGTAGGATATATTGATGATAGGTTAGGAGTTATATTGTATACTACATGGAATTAATTTAAGTTAAATTATATGTGTGTAACGTACACCAGTGCATAGCACCAAGGGATCAAGAAAGAGAGTAGTCAAGGTACAGTCCAAGGTCAGGGAGGGCAGAATACCATACCAAGCAGAGGTCAGAGCAGGCAGCACAATGTCAATATGGTAATCCGGCAGAGATGAGGAAAGGTGGTAGAGGATCAGGTACAAGAACAGGTAGACAGGCAGAGAGAGAGAAGACACACTTGACAGCACACAAGGAAACTTTTGCTTAGGTGGAAAGAGCTTTCTATGGAAAGAGCTGCCCTAAGGCCCCACGTTGCACAAATGCTTTTGGCTGCTGTGGAAACACAGTAGAACAGATGCCGTATTTACAGTACCAGCAAAGTGAATAAGATTTTTTTAGTCTCATCCACACATTGCGGACATAAAAACTGTGTTTTCAAAATCTTGTTGTGTTTTTAAAAATGCAGCATGTTAATTTTAGCTGTAGAATTGGATTTACATATAGAGATAACATAGGAGCTGACCAAGTCATGTTCTAGCATGGCCCAACAGTGTATACCTTTTAAATGTCATTTTACAATTCATACATAGTGTATTTACTATCACATCACTGTAGATTTGGTGGTTTTATGAGTAAAACCATACTAGTCCCTGCATATTAAAGGGGTTGTTCCAGGCATCACTAATGATGACCTATCCTTAGGGTTGGTGGCACATCTGCTAAAGTAAAGACCCTAGGATGTGTTCCCTACATACAGTGCTGGCCAAAAGTATTGGCACCCCTGCAATTCTGTCAGATAATACTCAATTTCTTCCAGAAAATGATTGCAATCACAAATGCTTTGGTAATAATATCTTCATTTATTTTGCTTGCAATGAAAAAACACAAAAGAGAATGAAAAAAAAAGTCAAATCATTGATCATTTTACACGAAACTCCAAAAATGGGCCGGACAAAAGTATTGGCACCCTCAGCCTAATACTTGGTAGCACAACCTTTAGACAAAATAACTGCGAACAACCGCTTCCGGTAACCATCAATGAGTTTCTTACAATGCTCTGCTGGAATTTTAGACCATTCTTCTTTGGCAAATTTCTCCAGGTCCCTGAGATTTGAAGGGTGCCTTCTCCAAACTGCCATTTTGAGATCTCTCCACAGGTGTTCTATGGGATTCAGGTCTGGACTCATTGCTGGCCACTTTAGAAGTCTCCAGTGCTTTCTCTCAAACCATTTTCTAGTGCTTTTTGAAGTGTGTTTTGGGTCATTGTCCTGCTGGAAGACCCATGACCTCTGAGGGAGACCCAGCTTTCTCACACTGGGCCCTACATTATGCTGCAAAATTTGTTGGTAGTCTTCAGACTTCATAATGCCATGCACACGGTCAAGCAGTCCAGTGCCAGAGGCAGCAAAGCAACCCCAAAACATCAGGGAACCTCCGCCATGTTTGACTGTAGGGACCGTGTTCTTTTCTTTGAAGGCCTCTTTTTTTTTCCTGTAAACTCTATGTTGATGCCTTTTCCCAAAAAGCTCTACTTTTGTCTCATCTGACCAGAGAACATTCTTCCAAAAAGTTTTTGGCTTTCTCAGGTAAGTTTTGGCAAACTCCAGCCTGGCTTTTTTATGTCTCTGGGTCAGAAGTGGGGTCTTCCTGGGTATCCTACCATAGGGTCCCTTTTCATTCAGACGCCGACGGATAGTCCGGGTTGACACTGTTGTACCCTCGGACTGCAGGGCAGCTAGAACTTGTTTGGATGTTAGTCGAGGTTCTTTAGCCACCATCCGCACAATCTTTCGTTGAAATCTCTCGTCAATTTTTCTTTTCCGTCCACATCTAGGGAGGTTAGCCACAGTGCCATGGGCTTTAAACTTCTTGATGACACTGCGCACGGTAGACACAGGAACATTCAGGTCTTTGGAGATGGACTTGTAGCCTTGAGATTGCTCATGCTTCCTCACAATTTTGCTTCTCAAGTCCTCAGACAGTTCTTTGGTCTTCTTTCTTTTCTCCATGCTCAATGTGGTACACACAAGGACACAGGACAGAGGTTGAGTCAACTTTAATCCATTTCAACTGGCTGCAAGTGTGATTTAGTTATTGCCACCACCTGTTATGTGCCACAGGTAAGTAACAGGTGCTGTTAATTACACAAATTAGAGAAGCATCACCTGATTTTTCAAAAGGTTCCAATACTTTTGTCCACCCCCTTTTTATGTTTGGTGTGGAATTATATCCAATTTGGCTTTTTGACAATTCTTTTTGTGGTTTTCCATTGACGACAAATTAAATGAAGATATTATTACCAAAGCATTTGTGATTGCAATCATTTTCTGGAAGAAATTGAGTATTATCTGACAGAATTGCAGGGGTGCCAATACTTTTGGCCAGCACTGTATGCTTGAAGGGCAATGAGAAATAGGCTCTTTTAAGACCTGTCTTGAGAAGGCGCTGTGGGCGTGTGAAAACCAGTAGAGCTGGGGTGGGAGTGGGGGACAACATATTTCATTTTCCAAAACATCTCATTTGTAAGAATTTTTTCTGTAGAAATCTACAGCGCTATAAAGGGGTTCACATGAAGGAAGAGATCTTTATCTTAATCTACAGTGTCGGGCAAGATATATATCTGTCCTGAATATTACTTTACATTATTAGATGTCACTTTCTTATATTAAAATGCTGAATATACCTCTCTAATTCATTATAACATTGCATCAACTTTGGGAGAAGAATGACTAGATTTCATAGAAATAATCTGCAGTAAAACCTCTGTAAAAATAACTTTCCTAATACCAAGTCTTAACATTTGGACTTCTTCTTGCTATTAAAATAAAGCTTTAAGGAATTACATAACCGCTCCCTGTAGCTGTTAACCCCAGTTAAGGGGTCTGATGCTTTTCAGTCTGATTTCTAAAATACTTTCTCCAGATGTAGAGTTTACTAGTACTGTACTATAGTAATCGTATCGCAAAATAAGTCAGAGCAAAATTGTGAACCTATTCAAATACATGTTTAAGGGCGAGCATTGACTTTGCTTCTGTTGGATATGTTCTTCCCTATGTTCAAGCTCAGTCTGATGTAAGCTGATCCAATCTTTACTTTTGTCACACTTTCTTTGTGCTGAAAATCTGTGATTATGATGATTTTTCTCTGTTGAGGAAATAGATTAATAACAAAATGCTCAATCTGTCAAGTAACTTTCATTTGGTCCTGTCAGACCATTACCCAATGGGCTAAGCATGAACTGAAGAGGTTGGTTGTGTGTGTTCAGTTAGAGGCATAACTTGCAGATAGTGGGACCAATGCACAATCTGTAATAGGCTATCATGTGCTTTATAGTATTAGTGTATTCTTATGTAGTAGAGAGCCCTTTGGACCCCCCTTAGGAACTTCTTTCCCCCCGATTCTATTCCTACCTGAGGCAGGATGCAGCCAGATCACAAATTTGTGGAATAGAGTATCCTTGACCCCTTTCTGAGGCTGGTACAGCAAGAAAGCCCTACTACTCTCTAACGTGTAAGCCTACAAGCTTTGGGGAGCAAGAAGTAAGTGTCTCAGTACTTACCTCTCTGCTCCCCGGCCCTTCCTATTCCCGCCACACATGACACATTACAGCGGTGTGCTAGGAGCAGAGAGGTAAGTACTGAGCTAATACAAACCTCTGATGGTAGCCACTGTATGGGGCTAATGATGGGGGACAGTGATGGGAGCCTTGACATTGTATGGAACACTTTGAGTGATATGTGCACTGTGGAGCTCCAAGAGTGTACCACAGCTCCTCTGCCTCCGCAGAAGTTTTTGTGTGCACTGCCACAAGGTTTCTAAATAGAAGAGTAAAATGTGATTTTAGGTGATACAGCCTATAGTTAGAATGCCTTGTGGATGGTACCTGGGGCTCTGACACACACTTGCAGCAGCTGGCTGGAGTAGCTACTATTGGGGGTGTCAATTGGAGTCAAATAATGTTAAGTTGTCCGCTTTGAGCACAGACAGAACAGGTACACTGCAGCTTAGGCTATTTTAGTTTCTAATGACACTATTTCTGAAGCAGCAAAGTAATCTTTATATTACCTGGGGCAAACATCTGCTGTCCAACATCAACTGAATTATTACTCAGATTAGACGGAGCTCTATGGACTCTGCATGCTGTAATTTGTATCTATATTGCATCTAGACTAGTGGTTATGAGTGACAGCATGGTGAGACTGCAACATATGTTTTCCATTGCACTGAGCCCTCAGATAATGTATGAATAACTAAGCTTTTTGTAGGGTTTATATTACTAATCCTCAGGCTTTCAGCTATTAACCTACATATAAATACAGTGAAACCTCTCCAGTAGACCACTCCTTCTAGAAGCCCCCCCCCCCTCCCCCCTCTTAGAGACTGATTATTTGCAGTGACCAATTTTTCTCCCATTATACTTTATGGAAGCTGACTCTCTATAAGCAGACCAACCCCTTAGCCAACCAAAGTCCACTTTGAGCAAATTTTTCAGTGGGGAGCCCTTTGAGATCACACATTGAAATACAATGTGATACCAATATAGACACTGCTCAGTGGACTGCAGCAAGAGCAGGAGACTTGTAAGGGACATCAGATGAGAAGAGTCACCAGCATCACCCTAGAGCAGAGAAACCAGGTCACAGTCAATGTGACCTGCCACTGAGGTACCCAGAATACATGTTAGCAGTCTCAAACTGAGATGCAGGTTTGGCATCTTTTCCCCTGTACAGTGGCATTGCCAGCCACCAGCTGTGTAGCGAACTGAATGCAGCCGTGTCACAAATACCTGCACAGTCACTGTTCACAATGAGGTGTTTATACCACTTGGCAGTGTTAGAAAATGTTTTTGTGCTCCAAATTAAGAATTCAAATGTGGTTGTTATTGAAAGTTTAAAAAATTTAAAAGTTTATTATTAGTCTTTTTTATTGGCCAGCACTAACTCCCAGCCTTAGTAATAAACAGGTAAACCTTTTGACCATTATATATATATATATATATATATATATATATATATATATATATATACACATACACACACACACACACACACACACACACACAGTACAGACCAAAAGTTTGGACACACCTTCTCATTCCAAGAGTTTTCTGTATTTTCATGACTATAAAAATTGTAGATTCACACTGAAGGCTTCAAAACTATGAATTAAACACATGTGGAATTATATACTTAACAAAAAAGTGTGAAACAACTGAAAATATGTCTTATATTCTAGGTTCTTCAAAGTAGCCACCTTTTGCTTTGATTACTGCTTTGCACACTCTTGATGAGCTTCAAGAGGTAGTCACCTGAAATGGTCTTCCACAGTTTTGAAGGAGTTTCCAGAGATGCTTAGCACTTGTTGGCCCTTTTGCCTTCACTCTGCGGTCCAGCTCACCCCAAACCATCTCGATTGGATACAGGTCTGGTGACTGTGGAGGCCAGGTCATCTGGCGTAGCACCCCATCACTCTCCTTCTTGGTCAAATAGCCCTTACACAGTCTGGAGGTGTGTTTGGGGTCATTGTCCTGTTGAAAAATAAATGATGGTCCAACTAAACGTAAACCGGATGGAATAGCATGCCGCTGCAAGATGCTGTGGTAACCATGCTGGCAGGGCTGTGGGGGAGTCGGAGTTGTGGAGTCGGAGTCGATGCCTATTTTGGTGGAGTCGGAATAAAACGGACCGACTCCGACTCCCAAAATATATAATAAATTGGTACAGTTAGTAGTACAATGCAGTATGTGCTGAATATATTTTCATAAGAATTTGGGAAAATGATGAAATGTTGAAAATGATGAAATGTCCTGTAAAGGTCTGTTCTATTCCTCATATAATGATGGGACTGAGTTCTGAGTGAACCTATAAGGTTTAGCAGTGCCAGGGCTGTGGAGTCGGAGTCGTGGAGTCGGTGCCTATTTTGGTGGAGTCGGAGTCCGAGTTGGAGTCGGAGTCAGGGGAAATTGAGGAGTCGGAGTCGGGGCATGCTGGTTCAGTATTCCTTCAATTTTGAATAAATCCCCAACAGTGTCAGCAGCAAAGCACCCCCACACCATCACACCTCCTCCTCCATGCTTCACGGTGGGAACCAGGCATGTAGAGTCCATTGTGTCGCACAAAGACACGGTCTCAAATTTGGACTCATCAGACCAAAGCACAGATTTCCACAGGTCTAATGTCCATTCCTTGTGTTCTTTAGCCCAAACAAGTCTCTTGTGCTTGTTGCCTGTCCTTAGCAGTGGTTTCCTAGCAGCTATTTTACCATGAAGGCCTGCTGCACACAGTCTCCTCTTAACAGTTGTTGTAGAGATGTGTCTGCTGCTAGAACTCTGTGTGGCATTGACCTGGTCTCTAGTCTGAGCTTCTGTTAACCTGCGATTTCTGAGGCTGGTGACTCGGATGAACTTCTCCTCCGCAGCAGATGTGACTCTTGGTCTTCCTTTCCTGGGGCGGTCCTCATGTGAGCCAGTTTCTTTGTAGCTCTTGATGGTTTTGGCCACTGCACTTGGGGACAGTTTTCCCAATTTTTCGGACTGACTGACCTTCATTTCTTAAAGTAATGATGGCCACTCATTTTTCTTTACTTAGCTGCTTTTTTCTTGCCATAATACAAATTTTAAACACTCCATTCAGTAGGACTATCAGCTGTGTATCCACCTGACTTCTGAACACCACAACTGATGGTCCCAACCCCATTTATAAGGCAAGAAATCCCACTTATTAAACCTGACAGGTCACACCTGTGAAGTGAAAACCATTTCAGGTGACTACCTCTTGCAGCTCATCAAGAGAATGCCAAGAGTGTGCAAAGCAGTAATGAAAGCAAAAGGTGGCTACTTTGAAGAACCTAGAATATAAGACATATTTTCAGTTGTTTCACACTTTTTTTAAAGTATATAATTCCACATGTGTTAATTCATAGTTTTGATGCCTTCAGTGTGAATCTACAATTTTTCTAGTCATGAAAATACAGAAAACTCTTGGAATGAGAAGGTGTGTCCAAACTTTTGGTCTGTACTGTATATATCGACACACAATGATAAAGTAATCTGGCGAATCTGAAGTAATTCAATTGATCCTAAAAACCTGTAAAAGGGGAGAAAAAAAAAAACAAAAAAAAAAAACCACAAACACACGCACACAATACTCGCAGTCCTCTTTCTTCTCCAAACCCAGAATAGAAACTACAAGTCAATGGCCTGTAGTATGACATTTACTGAACTGCTCTCAACCTGTAACAAGACAAGCTGCTGCTCTTTTGGCCAACAGATGAGCATTAATACTACTTCTAAGTGTCTAAGCTCTTTCAGGGGCGCAGTTTCTCCTGCCTCTTGCGCCCATCCCTGAGGCCTGGTGACACCTTTTTCTGTGCTATTGTATATTGTGCAAGATTTCAAAAAAAAACAAAACAAAAAAAAACAAAAAAAACCAAAAAAAAAAACCACACTACTATAATGGTCATATGAATGGTCATATGCGTACTCCTGTCAACTTCAAAGAAAGTTATCTAAAACCTGCAGCTGATATTTCTGACTTATTTGGTAACAAATATATAATGTATAACATGTCCTATTCTTGCCTGTTTTTCCACAGAAGACTCTGACATTAAAAATGGACGTGTGCATAAGCGCTCATCCATATACATTTTCTCATTACATTACATTATTATTTATGTCATTAAATTCATGAAACTTCAGCTTAATATAGTTCTCACTTTATTAAAAAAGTAAAATACTTAAAATGTGAATGTAGCGCAAAAAGAGTAAGTGAACTAAACCTAAAATGATATATCAGTCAAAGGCACAATTTCAGTTCAACATACTGTATTTAGGGGTAAAACCACAAGATTTTGTGATCATATTTAAGTTAATGAACAGCCAAAGTTGCCACAACAGAGCAGAATAGTGTTCACCATGTGACGCTCGATCATAGCCCTTAATCATGAAGTGCTCAACATATGATCAAACATGTAAAACATAAAATATACAAAAATAAAACCCCATGTCCCTAAGAATCTAAGCATTTGGATAAAGTAGTATATATTTGGCAGTGTGACTAAAGTGTAACCATACCTCTTTAGGATGATGCAGCTTTTGTAATTCACTTGAAACTTATGATGTCACCAAGTGTCGTGATTCATGAGGTTCAAATGACATCATAGTCAAACTACTAAGACAGCCCACAAAGCTGAAGCCTCCACTGAGCCAAGGTAAAGGGTACACTTTAAAGATTATGATCAGTGGTGCTACGGGAGAACAGCCCATGAACTGACAATGTAGTCATCTATCTATATTATTTTTGCTATATAAAAGTCAAGTATATTTGAGGTTGCCAAATGAGACGACTTTAAAAACATATGCTACAATAGCACTAGCATTCATGTTCTGTCTGATGCTAGATATGCTTTAGGTTACATTGAGTTTTCTAGAAGCACATTTAGGCAATGTTGGAGATGAATGTATTGTTACACAGCATTATAATGGGCAGCTGCTAAACATTATCAAACACTGCTTAACAAGTAGCACAAGAAAACGTGCTTAAAATGCACTCTAACATAGAGCACAGAATCTCAACAAATTGTGCGACTCCACGCATTTCCTCCATAGCGGAAAAGTGCAATAGTTTAAAATGACGTGGCTTTATACCAAAACGTGGTTTCTAAAAGTCATAAAAATGCTCAGCCTTCGATCGTACACTGATGGAATGAATTGGTTTGTAGTGTTGGTCCACAAGTGTCATGTCCAGTGCCACAAGATGGTATGGTTCATTGCTTCCCATAGATTCTGCCTAACTAATGCACTCAAAAGTCACTTTCTGGCAATCGTCTAGTATGTCAGGCATAATGATTCAGTGTGTTAATACACACGCAAAGTAGTTCATATACAAAAAACCCAAAAGGTAAGAAAAGACGTTGGCACGTTTGTTTTTGACACAGTGAGAAAATGTCTGACACTGTTCATAAATGGCGTTTCCTTCGCTTTATGATGATTGTCAGCTCTGAAGGCGGTGAGATGAGAAAGTCCACTTGTGGATCCAAAGCAAATAAAAAACTGTTCTGAGGAGAGGAATGGTTTCATGTTTCAGTCTATCAGCCATATTATGTCTCCCCCTAACAGTTATTTGGAATAATGTCTTTGTAAAAAAAGCAATACCAGAGTTACCCCAATGAAACCATTGGTATTAAAAGTGCATCCATCACCTACACACAATGAATGCAGCCATTCTATAGATTGATTCTACGAGTCTCAGTGATGGAAACCGTAGTCACTGAGTGGAGCTACTTTAGATTAGTGGCCTTGATAAAATGGCTGTCAAGACTGGGTGTAGATGACAAGGGCACTTGAGTATTTTTGCATGTCCAGTAGCAGCGGTGGCTCTGTAAGCACATTCAATGTCCCAGAGGAAGACATTTTTGAAGTTTATCCTGTGCTAGGAGTTTTGGACCAAACGTCTATAATGGGGCATAACTTCATGCTCTGGGAGGTGAAGCGCAAATTCCAAGGCAACCAGAACAGGGAACTCAAATGCCATCAACTCACGTCTGTTTAGACGAAACTTTTCTTCCAGTTTCTGTAGGGAAAACAAAAAATAAAAGACACCTGTTAAAATGTTAAACACTGCAAATATATTAAAAGTTTATCAAAATTGTTCTTTACCTACAGTAAAGTGTAAGACAAACATGAGCGCTGTTATTTATTATGGCGTCAGGCAATAAGGCTGTTACCAATAGAAGCTTCCTCTGCAGTAGTTGTTCTTTCCAGGGGCTCCCAGCTCTGGCAGCGATGCCTGACTGGTGCATTTTGAAGGATTGGGAGTGTGCAGTGTGACTGACTTGTCTCTCAATATTGAACATCAGCCCCAATACCCTACCTAGCTGCTGGCCTTACAGTTTGTGATTTAGCGTGTTTTTTCCGCCTTAACTGGCTCAAACATGTGCAACATTAAGTAATGACATTTCTTACGGTGCCCCTCACCAAGCTTTCTGCTGCTGAAAAGTCACACTATACACTTTTAAAACCTTTGGGCGTGTTCACATGGTGGAATTTCATGCCGATTTTGAGAAAGAATTTGATAATCTTTCAATATACTGTAGCTGTAAGTTTTTACATTTATTTTTTAATCAACAGAAAAATAAAAAAAAAAGTTAGACTAAAGGTATCCACAGGTCCCAAGTCAACCTCATATGCAAAGACATGGCATGTCTGTGCCATCCCCAACAAGTTCATTCTTTTGATTCAGCATATGGTGAAAATCACGTATCACTTGCAGTGGATTCATGTAGAGGAATTTGTAGAGCAAAAAGCCTGTTTTCTTCTGTTTTTCTTTATAGCGGCTTTGAATTTATCCCTAGACAGGAGGACAGTAATCCTGTCCACTGCATAGTGGTGGGTCCCAGTGAGCTGCAGTATCACTCCTATTACTTGAATAGAAGCAGTGCTGCACCTATAGCCAATCTACTAGCAGCTTCCAGCACTCGGAGGGTGCTGCAACAGCAAATTCGTGCAGGGTCCGGGTGACAGACCCTGTCAGATCACATACTGATGACATATTCTGTGTTGCCACCCTGCCCTGTTTCACCCATTCAAAAAGAGCAAGCAGGTCAGAAAACGAACAAAGTGGCACTTTTTTTGCTGCAAACGGCTGTGTGCCAAAAATGCGGCAGTAAACTGATGTGACTAAATTATTAATTCCCACCCCTAATTGTTAGCAAACCTCCTAAGTGTTACATATATACGTTGGCTGACAATACTTTTAGCCACTTACATCAATGAGGTGTTTAACTTCATGTTTTCGGAGGTCACTCCCAATTTTGGCAGCTAGCAGGATACAGGCTCCAGCACAAAGTTTTCTGTTCTGTTTATTCAGCTTTCCCTTCAATGCAAGCTTCTCAAAATATACAAATGCCATGGCCACTGTGGGTTCTTCATAGCCACAATCATCCTGGGCTAACTTCCGAATATCTCGCTTAAGGCTGTGTATGAAATGGAAAGCAATTAATGAAATAGAAAAAAAAGGAGACGACATCAGACATATTGGAGCAAGTATTGGGTGTACAAAGGACCAGGAGACATTCTTTATGAGTGGAGGAAAGAGATTCACAGCACAGCAGTATAGGAAAGGGTTCTTTACAGTTACAGTAGTCAAAATGTATTACAGGATTTGTATTCTCCATTTATTTATACCTCTGCAGTCTCTCTCTCTACAGTTATATACACAGTTTTCCCTGAGTGGGTAGGTGAGGCTAGCTGCTTTGATGTCTCCCAAATACTACATAAGGAGAAAACATCTGTACACCCCCCCCCCCCACCACCACCACCACACACAACTCATCCCTCCCAATCTCCTCTCCATATGATGCTATGGAAACATTTTATTCCTTATTCGGCTTGCAGACAGTCCTGGGAAACCAAGACAGATTCGGCATATGTTTCAGAGTGAAAGTCAGTTTAGGACGGATGAAGAGAGCCTGGTAAGTGGAGAAAGCATTTTTACTCGAAGATATATTACAGTTTTTTACAATTTGGACTACTGACTTATGCAAAGTTTGTTAAAAATTTCTGACAATATATGAAAATGTGTAGTTTGGCATGTATCTAAAGAAGACAGATTTTGTGTAAAGGTAGACTGGCCAATAGGCAAATGTTTGGTTAGTATTTGTGACATGATTTCTATGTGTAGTGTAGATTTTACTGTTGCCAGCAAGACCCTCTGAACTAATAAATCGTATCTGAAACAGACGACAATCCTCCATTATAAAAAAAAAAAAAAAAGATGAATTGCCTTTTATATTATCAAAGAGCGCGGATGAAGTTTTTTATCCACATGATTTTTTTTTTTTTTTTTTTATACACACACCTTCTTATTTTACTGAGAGTCAGCTTAATATGGGGAAACTTCTCCTTGAAGGTTTCATTCATATCTTTCTTGAGGTCAGATGGTTTCACGTATTCTATAACAGTGGTCTGCACATGAAAGCAAAGGTTAAGGCACATGGGTGTAGACACAGTAGAAGAGCTTCTAGATTTTTTTTGCCAACAACAGCTTAAACAACAAGAAATGCATAGCTGCTACTCAAAGTTCCTAAAGTGGATATTAAAAGCATAAAATTGCTTGTACGAGAGGACTTGTCTATTATTCAGTATCAGCCTATACTTGCCAGTATGGAGATGCTTAAACCATTAAAGTGATATTCGCACCTCAGTAATGGTATATCGCTAGGATTCAGTGCCGGGTCCCCTTCACTATTTTTCCATTTACAGCAGCGCTCCCGGCCACCAGGTACAATAGGTTTGATTGCTGCCATAATGAAAGTTAATATGTAATACAATAAAGTAATGTTTCTGTAACACGGATGGGCAACCTATTAGGTTATGCCTCTAGCAGATTTGGGGGCCTTTGTCAGGACTCTGAGCTGCCAGGGAAACCAATTAGCATCCATGATTGTTTTTCCAGGGAGTCAGTGATACCCCTCCCCCAAATTAATCAGAAGCCATAGTTACTATTGCTTGCAGAATTTAAGGGATCAAACAACCAGGATCTGACAGAATTCCACTCCTAGCCATTGCATTGGGCTATTGGTTATATACTACAGCTGCGCCTGTGTCACCCAATGGATATACCACTGGTAAAACCTCTGTATTAGTGAGGTGCCTGCACTGACTGGCTGACTAGTAGCGCCTCTCTACAGTATAGTGCGGTACTACATTTTCTGTACTTCAGGATGAGCTGCTTCTTTGGTTCCCAGGTAAGGGCGGCTCCATGTTATTTTTGAGGTGCACTGTATATACTTTTCAGGACCCTGATAAGGCTTCTGTTACCATCATAAAAAGTGATTTACAGCTTCCAGCAGCTTATTTGTAATGACACATTGGGGTCTTTGGAACAAAGTACTAGTTTTCCATAGAGATATGGTCTCATGTTACATTGCTTACAACTTACAGTGGTCAACCCGGAACCATTTAATATAGTAACTTGTGGGACCACTGTATTATGTGAAACACACAGGTAAATGTATTCAGTACGCTGTAACTTTAAGGACACTGGCTGTAGGGCTGGGATGGTTGGGTCATATGGGATATGCATTAATGCATCTTTTTGCAGGGTCCTGATGTGGGATCTGTCTGACTATTAGCTTGGTCAAAGAAACTGTGTGTGACCATCCTCAGCAGTCCTAGTGGTGAGAGAAGATAAGAGGACTGGTGACAAAGAGTGACTGTGTCCAGTTACACATGTGAGCAATGCCTGTAAACACCCGCCTAAAAATGTATAAAGATCAGCCAACCATAGCCAAAAGATGCCACAGTGTAAGAGGCA
This sequence comes from Leptodactylus fallax, assembly GCA_947044405.1. Taxonomy (NCBI): domain Eukaryota; kingdom Metazoa; phylum Chordata; class Amphibia; order Anura; family Leptodactylidae; genus Leptodactylus; species Leptodactylus fallax. Next base: position 10,778,936 of record CAMRHE010000020.1, read on the forward strand.
AAGCCAGACTACAGAACAGTGTACTGCACTGTGAGTGTAAGAGTATGTTCAAATGGAGGAATCTGTATTCAATTGGAGGAAGAGACTAGCAGGATACTAAGAAAAAAAAGAAGTGTTCTGCTTCATCTTGTCACAGATTCTGCCACAGAACATGCAGCGCCAGACCCCCCTCTATTCAGCTGAGCCCAATCTGTGAGTAAAAGCTGTGACCAGAAAATGCAGAGGAATTTGAAACGGAAGACCACCTCAAATTCCTCATCACTTTCTGCCGCATGGATGGCTACTAACTGTATACAAGCCAATGCCCAAGTCAAGAGCTGAACTAGATTGTGACACCACTGAAATATACCAAGTTACTGTGCTGTGACTGCGGACGTCCAAACTGTTGAGCATCCGCTGTTTACAGATATAATTGCTGCTAAATTCTCCAGATAACTATGATCTGTCTATGGACACTACTTTTTTAGCTGTGACCTCATTGAGAGATTGTTTACTAACCATCAAGTCATTTGCCTCTGTAGCCATTAAGCCAGCTGACTACAGTAGGGCTGTGTGTAACCATTACACCAGGCGCCTCTTTGTGGGGTAAGCCTTGTTCAAGTTTTCTGCTGTGTCCGCCAGCAAGTTTGGGCCTTCCTCTCCAGATACAGTGGGGGAAAAAAGTATTTAGTCAGCCACCAATTGTGCAAGTTCTCCCACTTAAAAAGATGAGGCCGGCCTGTAATTGTCAACATAGGTAGACCTCAACTATGAGAGATAAAATGAGAAAACAAAATTTTTAAAGAATTTATTTGCAAATTATGGTGGCAAATAAGTATTTGGTCAATAACAAAAGTTCATTTCAATACTTTGTTATATATCCTTTGTTGGCAATGATAGAGGTCAAACGTTTTCTGTAAGTCTTCACAAGCTTGGCACACACTGTTGCTGGTATGTTGGCCCATTCCTCCATGCAGATCTCCTCTAGAGCAGTGATGTTTTGGGGCTGTCGCTGGGCAACACGGACTTTCAACTCCCTCCAAAGGTTTTCTATGGGGTTGAGATCTGGAGACTGGCTAGGCCACTCCAGGACCTTGAAATGCTTCTTATGAAGCCACTCCTTCGTTGCCCTGGCGGTGTGCTTGGGATCATTGTCACGCTGAAAGACCCAGCCACGTTTCCTCTTCAATGCCCTTGCTGATGGAAGGAGGTTTGCACTCAAAATCTCATGATACATGGCCCCATTCATTCTTTCATGTACATGGATCAGTCATCCTGGTCCCTTTGCAGAGAAACAGCCCCAAAGCATGATGTTGCCACCCCCATGCTTCACAGTAGGTATGGTGTTCTTTGGATGCAACTCAGCATTCACTCTCCTCCAAACACGACAAATTGTGTTTCTACCAAACAGTTCTACTTTGGTTTCATCTGACCATATGACATTCTCCCAAAACTCTTCTGGAACATCCAAATGCTCTCTAGCAAACTTCAGACGGGCCTGGATATGTACTGGCTTAAGCAGGGGGACACGTCTGGCACTGCAGGATCTGAGTCCCTGGCAGCGTAGTGTGTTACTGACGGTAGCCTTTGTTACGTTAGTCCCAGCTTTCTGCAGGTCATTCACTAGGTCCCCCCGTGTGGTTCTGTGATTTTTGCTCACTGATCTTGTGATCATTTTGACCCCAAGGGGTGAGATCTTGCGTGGAGCCCCTGATTGAGGGAGATTATCAGTGGTATTTGTATGTCTTCCATTTTCTAATTATTGCTCCCACAGTTGATTTCTTCACACCAAGCTGCTTGCCTATTGCAGATTCAGTCTTCCAAGCCTGGTGCAGGTCTACAATTTTGTTTCTGGTGTCCTTCCACAGCTCTTTGGTCTTCACCATAGTGGAGTTTGGAGTGTGACTGTTTGAGGTTGTGGACAGGTGTCGTTTATACTGATAACAATGTCAAACCTGTGCCATTACTACAGGTAATGAGTGGAGAACAGAGGAGCCTCTTAAAGAAGAAATTACAGGTCTGTGAGAGCCAGAAATCTTGCTTGTTTGTAGGTGACCAAATACTTATTTTCCACCATAATTGCAAATAAATTCTTAAAAAAAAAAAAAAAAAAAAAAAAAAATCAGACAATGTGATTTTCTGGATTTGTTTTCTCATTTTGTCTCTCATAGTTGAGGTCTACCTATGATGTCAATTACAGGCCGGCGTCATCTTTTTAAGTGGGAGAACTTGCACAATTGGTGGCTGACTAAATACTTTTTTTTCCCCACTGTATGCCACGCCTGATGTGGAGGTCTAGGTAGTTTTGACCACTTGCCATTTTCAAAATTTTTAGTTAGCCGCTAAAAGGTATAAACTACTGAAGACTCTCATATATTTTTGTTACTTAACTTGGCTTTAACACCATTGCAAAAAATTCCATATCACTAGACGCTATCTAGCAATCTTTATGATTTGTCTTCACACCAAGACATAGCAAAATATGGCATCAGAAGCACAAAGGGGTTGGAAGTGCTCATGCCCTTTTGATTTCCAACTCCGAGAGCTCAGCAATGAGACTGTAATACTTATCTGTTCTAGTGATCAGGGTGGAGGCCACAGGGCAGGCCCATACCGATTACTTACTGCTTTGTCTCAATGACATGTTAGAGAAATCCTCGCTTTAATCTTTGCACTATGACCTTAAATCATCATTCTAGCCAACTGACAGATTAATCCATGATCAGGATCACGTGTAAGTAATCTACGTCTCTGATGTAGACGACTTATGGTGAACTTCACATGTTGCAGTCAAATTGAGGCAACATTACACAGTTTATGGTAATTTGACACCCACATGTGAACTCACCCTAATATAAAATAAATAAAAAAATAATGTGGTCAGATTGCTATCTGTAGGCTTGTAATAAATCTGCCACAGACTGGGGCTAAAAAAATTTAAAAAACTGTGTTTTTCTGTGCAAGTGATGATTGTAATTATTGTGAGTGGAGCAACCCCAGGAGCACCGTGTAGTTACCGAAATATAGTGTGTAAATTAACATGGTAGACTGAAGAAATGCTGGAAGACTTACCATATAGGAGGGGAATATTAAAACCCGTTTGTGCTTGCCACATGGCCACTGAGGATCATCCAAGAGATTTGGATCGTACTCTGTAAAGTCTCCTATGTCACTACCTGTACAAAAAAAAGAAAAGTAAAAATAAGTAAAAGGGAGGACAATAAGAAGCTAAGTCACGTGAAAGGCAAATAGGAATCAAACAATAGGAAACTTTCACTAAGACTATCTGCAACCATTTTTTCTTGCTTCAAGAAAAAGCAAATGCGTAAGCCTTTATGGCTCTGTATGTACATCTGCAAAACATGCAATATGCAGGAGCTGCCAGCAGGTGATGAGTCAAAGCGGTTGTCCAGGATCATAAAAATCGGTGCAGGAGGCAGAATATAAAACTGCATTTACACTTACTGCATTCTCCCCTCCGTTTCTGCACTAGGTCGGCTGACACTGCTGCCGATCTAGTTATATACAAAGAGGCTGCAGCATGGACGTCATGTAGGCGGGATCACAGCAATCACTGGCAGCCAGGGTCTTCAAGTGACATCACTGCTGAAGCTGCTCTGTACACAAATGACTGGCCCATTGCAGGAATGGAGAGGAAGATGCAGATAAGTAACAGTGCTTTTTTTATTTTCTAGAACTCCCCTGCTGACAGCATTTGATGTTATGACTCCAGACAACCCCTTTAAAATTAAATGAGTCCTTAAATAAAGCTATACTGTATGCAAGAACAAAATCTATATAGAACCAAATAGTAGTGAATATCAGTTAAGTGTCCTAAAAGAGAACCTGTCAGTAATTTGGACTAAACAGTTATCACCATTATGTAAGGACCATTGAACATACCCATGTCTATCACAAGTGATACAGCACACCTTAGAAAAACCACTCTGAACATCTATTGGGCTGTGTGCAGCTCAACTTCTGCGTTCCTGTGATCTAGACTTCACTAACATCTATATTACCTTCACCACCAACTCCTGTCCTTTACAAAGAGATGTCAATCAAGCCTGCATGGGAAGAGACCCTGCCAAGGCGATACGGCACTTGCCTGCTGAATTAACACCCAGCGGTTACTTGGATATTAAGTAGCATACAGGGGTTCTCAGAAGGGTTTTTTCCATTTTTATAAACACAGGTAAGAGTTAAGTATGCCTCGAATGTGATCATATCACCTGTATCAATGCTCCCCTGGATACTGTTGGCTCTTCCCAGGGTCAGGTTGCGATGACTTGCATTCCGAAACTGAGAAAAGGAGCAAGTGGAGTCTATTGTGTTTCTACGGGCTCCAAAGGCATTGGTTGGATACAAAAACTGTGTATATGATACAGTCTGGAGAAAGGAAACAAATGGCATTTGCCAACATTAAACATTTAAAGGACACTGTAGATACTTCCCTTTCTCGGCACCGTTATACACTGGATATAAAGGGTACAAGTTAATGTCATGTTACATATTCTAGGTTTTCAGTTGAAGAAAAAAGGATCAGAATTTTTTTTTTTTTTTTAAAGATATTCTATACAATGAGGCCCAAATATAGGTGCTGCTACAGGGAGCGGCACCTATTGAATAATGCAAAGAGTTAAAGTTGATAGAAGTGGTAAAAGGTCCCCTTTAAGGTTCCGTTGTGCTAGCCTCCATTGATGTAGATGCTGAGAGATCCTACTCCCTTATACCTCTGACAAAGGCTCTGGCATCCTTCAACCATAGTTTCCAATTTGGGGAGGTTTAAAAAAAAAAAAAAAAAAAAAAAAAAAAGGCTCAATGTCAGTACGTCACTCTTTCAACCTCCATTGGGTTAGCGAAACTTAGCATGTACACAGAGAAAAAAGAAAAAAAAAAAAAAAAAAAAAATCTTCCTACGTATATGCTAAAAGGAGATCACAAATGCGATCTGAACAAAGCCTTACTTTTTAAGAGACATACATAGATTTGTCTTGATAGATTGTGGTAAAACTACAGATTGAAGTGTTTGTTTTTCTCCAAACTGTAAGATCATCCCTATTAATGTAATATTTTGTAATTTTTTTTTTTTTTTTAAACTTTCTTGGAATATGATGGAATATGATGGCGCTATACAAGTCAGCAAAATAAATGAATAAGTTGAGTTGCAGGACAAGGAATCCTGCATCGTATATATCTGACTCCTCCTCACATGAATGCTTTCAGATATTTTCCCAATGGCTTACACTGTGTAATATCATCTAGTAATCTGGTTGAACATTAGGAATTTAGTGCGTCAGAAAAGATTTAAATCTGGATTTTTGTCTTGGTAGACGCAGAATGAATTTAAACACATTACTGAGATTAAAACAAAACACGTGTACAATAGTGCTCAAACTACAAAATAGAAGCAAAACAAATAGCACCAAAAAAAAAAAAAAAAAAAAATTATTATTTTTTTGTTTAAAATTTTGTTTAAAATTTAAACGACGATATTTAAAACGGAATAAGCCAGAAAAAAAATAATTCAAATCCAAATTGAACCTAATCTAAAGGTTCATCTAGATAATGTATCCAATCAAAAGGACAGTATAGGGCTAGCGTACTGTGTCCCCAAGATTTATAAGAGGAAACGTGTCCATTAAATATAGGGTTAATGGGACCTAAGTCCATGCATATCAGTGTTTATGGTCCCACCCCAATCTAATGATTGGAAGGAGTGTGATTCCTCTTAGGGATAAATAGACGAAAATGCCCAACCTCTCAACCCTTTTATAATTCACTTTTGGTATGAAAGAATATCGGCTCAATATATATATAAAAACCATAATGGATAAATAAAGCTTAGCTTTCCTGTAATTGGTGGCAAAGATGAAAGATAATGATATAACTGAACCTAACGCCAATAAGTGAGCAAAATGCCGCGCAGTGTTAGTAATGCAGACTTCTATTAATGTGTCAGTAATAGTTATATGAAGTCTGCACACCATGGGCGCAAATAACAATGTGATCTAATGAAAATAAAATATCACAACCTCAAGCAAAATGTTCACCGTGGTAATATAGAATACAGTGTCCTATATAGC